>WNWK01000148.1:212500-317500 GCA_009830355.1 Cherax destructor
TGTATTATTTACCATTTATAAATATTTCAAGTTGCTGGTTGCCGCATAAAACATTGTGGCGGGCCGCATGTATCCCGCGGGCCGCAGTTTGGAGACCCCTGTAGACGAACTGACGTACTTGTTCTCCATGAACAAATATTTTGCTGGTACAACTGATCTCGTTCTACATGAAGAGACGTTTTCCTGGTAGCAGAACAATGTACAACTTGTACCACTGTATTATCTCCCATATCGACCTTCGTGTGTCCACCTTACAGAGGGAACATTGTCAAGCTTTCACCTAAATCAGGTGTAGTGATTTTTTATAAGCACCGTTGCAGGTGTCCTCACCACAGTGATCACCTGCCCACTGCCTATGCTGGCTAGTCGGCTCCACTTATATCACTAATATATATATATATATATATATATATATATATATATATATATATATATATATATATATATATATATATATATATATATATATATATATATATATATATATAAATATATATAATGCATGAATGCTGGTAGGAAGATAAGCCTTCATGCAAATTAGGGTATAAGGAAGCTGCGTAGATGAACGACCATCTGGAGGACTACCTTCATATTAATTATCAATAATACATGCTCATAAGGTTGTGTATCCTGTATCTGCATTGTTAATTAGACTAAGTAACACTTCTCTCAGTGTTCATTATTATTATTATTATATATTCAATTAAACTGACTCTTGCTACATAAATAGCACGGGGTAGAATTATGAGACTAGAATATGAGAGGCCCTTTGGCACTAGCGTCCATTCAGTACAGAGTTTTAAATACCTTGTGGAAATAAAACTGGAAAAGAAGATAGTAGAGATGGGAAGGGAGAAGACAGACTACAGTGTGGAAAACACAGGTATGAGAAAGTCGTTTAGCGCTGCGACGTAGGACAGTAAACTGGAAGGAGAGAGAAGTAGCAATGAAAAAAGAGAGACTATGGTTGACCCAGAGAGGCAAAGAAAAATACAGAGAACAAAGAACAGCAGAGAATGGAGAAGCGAGGAGAAGAGGAGGAAACAAATACTCACTGGTGAGAAGAAAGACTGAGCGTTAATTTGAGAAAGACCTAACATGGAAAAACTAAGTCTGAACTGAAGTTGTTACACAGTCACATTAGAACGAAGACAACAGTAAAAGACCACATAATAAGACTGAAGAAGAAAGGAAGAGAGCTCACAAGAAATAACCTGGAAATTTGCGACAAGCTGGACAGAAGACTTATGGAGGTGTTCTCAGAAAATAACAGGAACATTATACCAGAAAGTCAATAAGTACAACAGTAAGGACAAAACATAACACACACAACGGTAAGTGAAGTGAAGGAACTACTGAAGTAGATGCATCAGAGGCCATGGAACCAGACAACGTCTGTCCGTGAGTTCTGAGAGAGCTGATTTTTTTACTGATGTATCGGATATTCGCATCCGCTTAACATCCACACAATTTCTTACATCCGCAAAATAAGTAACCAAGACATACTCATACACATCCGCATCCGCGGATATCTAAATTTTCATATCCGATACATCCCTAGAGCAGAAGCACTACGTAAGCAAGCACTATGTATGTGCATTACAAGTCACTTGATACAGATTAACTGTGAGAGGTTGGGAAGACAATAAACGTACTTAGGAAAGAGAACAGACAGGTAAGAGAGAGAGAGAGAAGGACGAGTTGACTACATATTCTTGAACTGTAAGACCTTGCACACGGTACCACGAAAAAAGACTTATACAAAAGCTGGAAGAGAAGACAGTAATAACAAGGCTCTATAATAGATCAATTACTATCCAACAGGAAGGAAACAAGAGTGAATTGAAATATACAAGTACAACACGAGGGGTTGCACAAGGATCAGTACTGCGACCAGTACTGTTTCTGCTGTGTGTCTATGATTTATGAGTTTTATATTTTCTTGCTTGCAGACAATGCAAATACTAAGAATTATAACAGAAAAATGCAAGGGAAAGCTACAAATTGACCTGGAAAAGTTGCAGAAGTGATCTAACAAGTAGTTATTGGAATTCAACCCCAAGAAGTGCAACGCTATGAAAACTGAGACGAACAAAGAAGACTAGAAACGGAGTACAGGATCGATATGACAAAGGCTGCAAACCTCTCCCAAGGAGGAAAAAACTGGGAGTGAGCAGACAACCGAGCATATTACCTAAGGAGCACTTGAACTAAATAACCTCTGCAGTATATACGCGACTGATCTCGCTAAAGTAAACTTCAGCTGTTCATAACAATCTACACTACATATATCAAGTCAGTCTTGATATACTCAGCATCAGCACGAAATACACACCTAGTCATGTCGAGAAACTGGAAAAAGTATAGAGGTTTGCAATGAGACTAGTCCCAGGGATAAAGGTTATGAACAATGAGGAGAAACTAGTGAACTCTGAATACCGAATAGAGGGACCAGGGAAGACATGATAACGTCAAACAAAATGTTCAAAGGAGGTGATAGGGTGGACTCAGACAGGTTATTAGAGAGACAAAAACAATAAACACACGAGGGCACACCTGTAACTTGAACCACATGAATCACAGGGATGTCAGGAAGTATTTCTTCAGTTTCAAAGTAATCAGGAAGTGGAATGACTTAGACAACGAAGTGGTAGAGGCAGGGTCTGGGTTCACCTCTGGCTTACGAAGCCAGGAGAGAGTAAACCCAGCAGTGGCAAAACTTGACATAACCACAGATAGGCGAATACACCACATACATTGTTGCCAGCCTCCTGGCTGGCAACAATGTATGAGCCAAATAGGGAAAACTTAGGACCACTGACCTCTGCACATAGCAATAAGGCCAGCCAAATCTCGCCTCTGGTGCTCAAGACTTTGCAACCAAACCAACCAAACGACACTGCATATTAACCTTATCTAATCTTCTTCCACAGTGAACAAAACACTAACACAACCCTCCTTTAATCCTACCCTCAATCAAATTAAAGAGAAGATCCAATTCCGTGTTGGAGAACTTGATTCTCTTCACAGCTCAGCCCATCCTGGCGGCTGACAAGATGATATCACCACAGCCTCGAATCTATGATTGTGCTATCAACGTATACTTGAAACTGTGTACTACTGTATATTGAAGAATGAGACACTTGTGCAACTCTTGGGAATCTTTACTGAGGAAACGTTTCGCCAGTCTGGCGAAACGTTTCCTCAATAAAGATTCCCAAATGTGGCACAAATGTCTCACTCTTCAACTTGTCGATTTTCTAAATCATTTATCACTATTGTATATTACATATTATTATTATTATTATTATTACATAGAGTATACCTAATTTGTGGACTTAATCAAAGATTGGGTGGTAGTAGGTAGAAGTGGAATATTTAAACAGCCTAAGTGAGAAATCCAAATATTTTCATCGAAGCTTTTGTATCCCCATTTCCGAGGCTGAGTCCGCACCTCCGAGGCTGAGTCCACACCTCCGAGGCTGAGTCCGCACCTCCGAGGCTGAGTCCGCACCTCCGAGGCTGAGTCCACACCTCCGAGGCTGAGTCCACACCTCCGAGGCTGAGTCCACACCTCCGAGGCTGAGTCCACACCTCCGAGGCTGAGTCCGCACCTCCGAGGCTGAGTCCATACAGTTTGCACTAGAGGACACATACTGCGAGGACATGGAACAAGGAGGCAAGACAAAAGAGGCATAGAAGACGGGGGGGATAAGGAGCCAAGAAGAGTACAGGGAAGGAGGCAAGAATATGACAGGGGACAAGAAGGCAAGAAGACAGAGGACAAGGAACCAAGAAGACAGGGGACAAGGAACCAAGAAGACAGGGGACAAGGAACCAAGAAGACAGGGGACGAGGAGCCAAGAAGAATACAGGGAAGAAGGAAAAGAAGACAGAGGACAAGGAGCCAAGAAGAAGACAGGGGACAAGGAGCCAAGAAGAAGACAGGGGACAAGGAGCCAAGAAGAAGACAGGGGACAAGGAGCCAAGAAGAATACAGGAGACAAGGAGCCAAGAAGAAGACAGGGGACAAGGAACCAAGAAAAAGACAGGGGACAAGGAGCCAAGAAGAAGACAGGGGACAAGGAGCCAAGAAGACAGGGGACAAGGAGCCAAGAAGAATACAGGGAAGAAGGAGGCAAGAAGAAGACAGAGGACAAGGAGCCAAGAAAAAGACAGAGGACAAGGAGCCAAGAAAAAGACAGGGGACAAGGAGCCAAGAAGAAGACAGCGGACAAGGAGCCAAGAAGAAGACAGGGGACAAGGAGCCAAGAAAAAGACAGAGGACAAGGAGCCAAGAAGAATACAGGAGACAAGGAGCCAAGAAGAAGACAGGGGACAAGGAGCCAAGAAGAAGACAGGGGACAAGGAGCCAAGAAGAAGACAGAGGACAAGGAGCCAAGAAAAAGACAGGGGACAAGGAGCCAAGAAAAAGACAGGGGACAAGGAGCCAAGAAGACAGGGGACAAGGAGCCAAAGAAAAGGAAAAGACAAGAAGACAGGGACAAGGAGCCAAGAAAAGACAGAGGACAAGGAGCCAAGAAGACAGGGGACAAGGAGCCAAGAAGAAGGACAAGGGAAGAAGGAGGACAAGAGAAGAAGACAGAGGACAAGGAGCCAAGAAAAAGACAGAGGACAAGGAGCCAAGAAAAAGACAGGAGACAAGGAGCCAAGAAGACAGGGGACAAGGAGCCAAGAAGAATACAGGGAAGAAGGAGGCAAGAAGAAGACAGAGGACAAGGAGCCAAGAAGAAGACAGGGGACAAGGAGCCAAGAAGAAGACAGGGGACAAGGAGCCAAGAAGAAGACAGGACAAGGGCCAAGAAGACAGGGGACAAGAGCCAAGAAGAATACAGGGAAAGAGCAAGAAGAAGACAGAGGGACAAGAGCCAAGAAGACAGGGACAAGAGCCAAGAAGAAAGGCACAGAAGGCCAAGAAAAGACAGGACAAGAAGAAGGGGACAAGGCCAAGAAGACAGGACGGACAAGGAGCCAAGAAGAAGACAGGGGACAAGACAAGAAAACAGGGGCAAGAGAAGAAGACAGGGAAGAGAGGAAGAAGACAGGACAAGGACCAAGAAGAACAGGGAAATGAGCAAAGAAGACAGGGGACAAGGAGCCAAGAAGAATACAGGGAAGAAAGCAAGAAGACGGGACAAGGGCCAAGGAACAGAAGAATGAGCAAGAGAAGACCAGCAGGAAAGAGCCAGAAGAAGAAGGACAGAAGGACAGGAGGGCCAAGAAGACAGGATACAAAGAGGCAAGAAGAAGACAGGAAAGAAGGAGCCAAAAAGAGGACAGGGAACAAGCAAGGATGGAATCTAAGAACTGAAGTCACCATGATGTCAGGAAGTACTTCTTCAGCCTGGGTTAGTTAGGAAGTGGAAGGATCTTTACGGGCCCACAGGAAAGGAGATTCGACCCCCAGCAACCTTAAATAGGTGAGTACACGGGATGGAAGAGTCTGACCTACACCAGCTGTTCTTCCACTTGCGTCACACATCACTTGTTCTTCCACTTGCGTCACACATCACTTGTTCTTCCACTTGCGTCAAAGTGCAGGACAATCACTTGTTCTTCCACTTGCGTACAATAGCCAGCGAAATCACTTGTTCTTCCACTTGGACCAAGTTACGACACATCACTGTCACTGCGTACAATCCGTAGTCTTCCAGCTGCGTCACACATCACTTGTTCTTCCACTTGCGTCACACATCACTTGTTCTTCCACTTGCGTCACACATCACTTGTTCTTCCACGCGTCACATCCTGTTCTTCCCCTTTCGTCACATCACTGTTCTTCCACCTGTCAGTCACACATCACGTGTTCTTCCACTGCGTCACACATCATCACGTGTTCTTCCACTTGCGTCACACATCACGTGTTCTTCCACTTGCGTCACACATCACTTGTTCTTCCACTTGCGTCACACATCACGTGTTCTTCCACTTGCGTCACACATCACGTGTTCTTCCACCTGCGTCACACATCACGTGTTCTTCCACTTGCGTCCACATCACGTGTTCTTCCACTTGCGTCACACATCACGTGTTCTTCTTCCAACTTCTGCGTCACACATCACGTGTTCTTCCACTTGCGTCACACATTACGTGTTCTTCCACTTGCGTCACACATCACATGTTCTTCCACCTGCGTCCCACATTACGTGTTCTTCCACTTGCGTCACACATCACTTGTTCTTCCACCTGCGTCACACACAAGCTGTTCTACTTCCCTGCGTCACTCTTCCACTCGCATGCGTCACACTTCCACTCGCATGCGTCACACTTCCACTCGCATGCGTCACTCTTCCACTCGCATGCGTCACTCTTCCACTCGCATGCGTCACACTTCCACTCGCATGCGTCACACGGCTACACTCGCATGCGTCACACGGCTACACTCGTAGCCTCAAATCTGTTGCTATTTAACAGATCACAGAGCAAACAACCCGACTCATCAAGGATCATCATGCATAACTTGTTTACATGTGTCCTCTCTCTCTCTCTTGCTCCTGTAGCTACACAGAGGGAGAGAGAGAGAGAGAGAGAAAGAGAGAGAGAAAGAACCACTTTAATGGATCTCCAGCCAAGAGGAAGAATCAAATTAGATCCCTTACCCCTAGATTAATCCCTTTTCGACCTTCATTCCCCTTCACTTTCTCTCTCTCTGTTTCTTTTTCTTTACACATGCAATTACTTGTTGTTCCTTATCCACTTTTCTTAATTTTATAACACACACATAAACAGTTTTAAGAAGAGGAATGACAAGGCTCTTGTAACAGGGACAGAGTGGACCTAGTAGCGAAGAGGCAGGTCCAGTAGCTGTGAATCGACCCCTGCAACCGCATATGGTGAATACACAGACATGCACAGACATGTCAGAAGAGCGGTGGAAAGGAGTGGCTTCATACGTGAGAACCAGCTAGGGTTCAGAGAGGATGAACCCTCTCTCGTAAACCTGCTGGAGTTCTACAAGGTAACAACAGTAAGACAGGAGAGATGGATAGGTTGCATATTCTGGGACTATAAGAAGGCTTCTGACACAGTACCGCACAAAAGACTGGGACAAGAGCTAGAGGAGCAGGAATAACAGGGAAGCCACTACAGTGCAGCAAGAAATTCTTAACGGGAAGGTAACGAGTGATGGTCCGTGAAGAGGTGTCGGAATGGACGCATGTGACGAGTGGGGCTGCACAAGGATCAGTACTTGGACCGCTACTATTTCTTGTGTACGTCAGTGACCCGTCAGAGTTCAGCTCCATGGGGTTAAACTTTGAAACAGCCTACTGTGTAAGCGAAACCTCTCATCAATAAAGATACCCAACTGATGAACATGTGTCTTAATCATCAACTTGTCCGTATTTTATACCATTTTCAACACTCCTGATGAGTGTTACAGTCAGCGGTCAGCCTGGTGGCCTTTAGTGACAATTTTACACAATACTCTGCTTCCACGTCTTCCCCGCCAGGGTTACAAGTGATAACATCGAGAAGAGAACATGACAGAGATGAAAGTGATACTGAAAACGAATCTTCGGGGAAAAGCACTGGGAGTAAGACCAAAGACTCGTATATACAGTTGTTCCACACAGTGGCTGGCTGGTGTGCAGCTGAAACACTGGCCAGCCAGACACGACGAAGATCTTACACACCAGAATACATTTCGCAAAATGTGCAACTGTACTCTGCATCCAAAGTTGTCTGCGCTGCGATGCTACATTAAAGAGACACGAGGCACTGGCAACCCCAACACAGGGAAACAATGAGGAAGGTTGGATTCAAACTTGGTTAAATTTATTAAGGTGGTGGATGATCCTATTGAGGAAAGTTAACTGTCAGACTACTAGGTCTATCCAATTAAGGTAAATGACACTGCAACTAGGCCTAGGATCATGTTTATTTTTGTTCACCCATTAGAAACCAACGGAGATATTGAGGCCTAATTATGTTGAAGATGCAATTTGAAATAGTTAAAGCCTATAGAAGGCTAAGACATCAGAAGTCTTTTTATCTGCAGATAAAAAGCACAAAGGTACAACACCGTGACTGGAACAATACACAGATAACGCCCACATATAAGACAGAAACTGAATACGACGTTTCAGTCGTGCTCGGACCAAAACGTCGTCGTTTCTCTCTCTACTATGTGCAAGTTATTCGTGTATCTACAAACATCCAGGATGCTGAGGGACCCCACATACATGATGCTGAGGGACCCCACATATATGATGCTGAGGGACCCCACATATATGATGCTAAGGGACCCCACATACATGATGCTGAGGGACCCCACATATATGATGCTGAGGGACCCCACATATATGATGCTGAAGAACCCCACATGTATGATGCTGAGGGACCCCACATACATGATGCTGAGGGACCCCACATATATGATGCTGAGGGACCCCACATATATGATGTAAAGTATTTTGAAAACCCGACAAGTTGAAGACTGAGACACTTGTGCAACATTTGGGAATATTTATTGTGGAAGTTTCGCCACTCAGTGGCTTCTTCAGTCCAATACAGAGAAAGGTGGAAGATGAGGAGGAGTTTGAGGTTATCAGTCCCTGAGCCTGGAGTCGATGTCTTCAGTCAATCAATCCTAAGAGAATTACAACATATGCGCTCAGAGGTGACTTATAAAGCAGACTGTGGATAGGTTGTAATTTATAGCTTATACTGTGGAAAGGTTGTAATTTTTTAGCTCATACGTAGATAGGTTGTAATCTTCTGACTTTTTTATAATCAACTTTCTAAATTACACTTACATCTCTACTTTCAATACTTAAAATATTTTCTTTCAATGAATGACCAATTTAATGTTATTTATCCAAAGTCTCGATGCAATGCGTTGTCAAGGATTGCAATCAGTTAAATATTCAGATCCAGAGCTGCTTCATAAATCCATTACTTATGAACTCCACCAAGCAACAAGAGCAAGTAATTGATACTGATCCTCGAAACCCGGTCGACCATCTCCCCGCAACTCAGACATATGTTGGAGGGCACCTGACGTTTGACACATTGTTGGCTCAGTGGACTTGAGAACATCTGTTAAAGTCGACTGTCCATAAAATCTAAAAGAAGAAATTGTTGGAGTCAAATTTACTGGGTTGCTTAAGAGTGCTGCTCACCAGAGGGCAGATCAGACCACAGGTAACACGTATTCACCTAATTCTCACCTATTTGTGGTTGCAGGGGTCGAGTCACAGTTCCTAGCTCCGCCTCTTCGTGGTTGATACTAGGTCCACTTTCTCCCTGCTCCATGAGCTTTATCATACCTCTTCTTAAACCTACGTATGGTTCCTACCTCCACTACATCACTTTCCAGACTATTCCACTTCCTAACTACTCTATGACTGAAGAAATACTTCTTAACATCCCGGTTACGAACGTTCTCTGTTGTGAAGTGACTGTATAGTTACACTGTACAATAAATTCCACTAAATAACCTGACTATCGTAGGTCTGGTCTTGATCCTGCAGGTATCGTAGGAAGTGAGAAACAATCCACTGGTAAGCTTCCCTCATCACTATGTCAATACACAGAATCAACAACGAGAGTTGGACTTTGTTAAGAAGTAGCGACATTGTTTTTCTTAGTCACAGGACACCAACATTAAGATCATTAGAGTGAAGAATCATCACATCCTCTCCCAGTCTGCTGCATCCCTTCTTAGTGTTCCAGCCTCAGACGCTGGATCACAACGATTCTATTCTTTAGTCAACTTCGTCAAGGTGAAAAGTTGATCTGTCTTTCCAACTTTTCTCTGACAAATGAGCTGCTATGCACTCACCTTCATGTTGTTGCAGGGGTCGAGTCACAGCTCCTGGAGAAGACATAAAGAAAGCAGGTGAAGAGGAACCATCGTCTGATATTTTACCACCCTCCTCTCCCCTCCATCCTATCTCTCCCCCACCGTCTATCTCTCCCCTTCATCTCTCTCTCCCACCTGATAAAGGAGACTAACCACCCCCTAATCCCTCCCTCTCAGCCAGGAATTAACGCTAGGAATCAGATGACTGAGAGAGATAGCAATAGGCGATCCAGGCGAGTATGTGGGCGGGCAAGCAAGTGGGCGGGTGGGCAGGAAGGCAGTTGATTTGGCGGGCAAGGAGCAAGTGGGCGGGCAGGTAGGCAGTCAAGTCAGGTGGGGAAGCGGGTGGGCAGACTAGCAGGCTGGAGAACCGGTGGATAGGTAGGTTGGCAGGCAGGCTAGCAGGCAGGCAGGCTAGCCGGCAGGCAGGCAGGCAGGCAGGCTAGCCGGCAGGCATGCAGGCTAACAGGCAGGCAGGCAGGCTAGCAGGCAGGCAGGCAGGCAGGCTAGCCGGCAGGCAGGCAGGCTAGCAGGCAGGCAGGCATGCAGGCAGGCAGGCAGGCAGCCAGGCAGGCAGGCAGGCAGGCAGGCTAGCAGGCAGGCAGGCTAGCAGGCAGGCTAGCACGACGTATACACCTGTTTATTACCGTAAAATTTATTTAATGATAATAAAAAAAATCTGAACCAGCTGCAAATTGTTGACCCAGATCAAATTGGTCATGATTATATATATATATATATATATATATATATATATATATATATATATATATTGTGGCAGTGAAGCAGCAGACCGATTCGGGTACCATGGTCTTGTGTGTCGTAAATCCGAGGGAAAGATTGCAAGACATGAAGAGGTTAATAACATTATCAAGAGGAGCCTCACAACAGCCGGATGCCCAGCAGTAAGGGAACCACCCCAACTATGCAGATCTGATGGCAACCAAAAGCGTCCAGATGGTATCACCCTTCAAGCCTGGACAGACGGCAAGCAGGTGGTGTGGGACTACACATGTGCATCTACCTTGGCTGATACCTATCTCCAGTACACCAGGGAGGAAGGAGGGCTGCTGCCACCTCAGGGAGTCCCAGAAGTCAGAAAATATGGAGAACTTGCCCATCATTATATGTTTGTTCCCATAGGCTCAGAGACCCTTGGCTCATGGGAAAGAGTGCATCTAAGTTCCTCAAGGAGCTGGGCAAAAGACTCAACAGGGTAACTAGGGATCCCAGGGCAGCTAGTTTTCTGTTCCAGCGACTCAGCGCTGCTGTTCAGAGGGTAATGCATGCTGTATTCTGGGCACGCGCACCAGCTCGGAAGAGCTGGATGAGATTTTCGCATTATAATCAGTGACAAAGATGTAACAATATGTACTAGACATGTATCTCTCACCTCGTGTACTGTATATGCCATCTTTATATCAACAATGTATCTCTCAAATCTTTTGTACCATATTATGTAATAAAACATACCTATTGGTAAAAAAAAAAATTAAAAGATGGGGTGGTAGGAGAAGTGGAATATTCAAATGGCATCAGGAAGAAATCCAAATATTCTTCCTTGAAGCCTTTATCCACTTCTCCGAGGCTATGGGTCCCACAATTTGTACCAGAGGTGGACCCCATCCTATATATATATATATATATATATATATATATATATATATATATATATATATATATATATATATATATATATATATATATATATATATATATATATATATATATATATTTTTTTTTTTATTAACACATCGGCCGATTCCCACCAAGGCAGGGTGGCCCGAAAAAGAAAAACTTTCATCATCATTCACTCCATCACTGTCTTGCCAGAAGGGTGCTTTACACTACAGTTATAAAACTGCAACATTAACACCCCTCCTTCAGAGTGCCGGCACTGTACTTCCCATCTCCAGAACTCAAGTCCGGCCTGCCGGTTTCCCTGAATCCCTTCATAAATGTTACTTTGCTCACACTCCAACAGCACGTCAAGTATTAAAAACCATATGCCTCCATTCACTCCTATCAAATACGCTCACACATGCTTGCTGGAAGTCCAAGCCCCTCGCACACAAAACTTCCTTTACCCCTCCCTCCAACCTTTCCTAGGCCGACCCCTACCCCGCCTTCCCTCCACTACAGATTTATACACTCTCGAAGTCACTCTGTCTCGTTCCATTCTCTCTACATGTCCAAACCACCTCAACAACCCTCCTCAGCTCTCTGGACAATCGTTTTGGTAATCCCGCACCTCCTCCTAATTTCCAAACTCCGAATTCTCTGCATTATATTCACACCACACATTGACCTCAGACATGACATCTCCACTGCCTCAAGCCTTCTCCTCGTTGCAACATTCATCACCCATGCTTCACACCCATATAAGAGCGTTGGTATAACTATACTCTCATACATTCCCTCTTTACTTCCATGGACAAGGTTCTTTGTCTCCACAGACTCGAAGTGCTCCACTCACCCTTTTCCCTCATCAATTCTATGATTCACCTCATCCTTCATAGACCCATCCGCCGACATGTCCACTCCCAAATATCTGAATACATTCACCTCCTCCATACTCTCTCCCTCCAATCTGATATCCAATCTTTCGTCACCTATTCTTTTGTTATCCTCACCACCTTACTCTTTCCTATATTCACTTTCAATTTTCTTCTTTTACACACCCTACCAAATTCATCCACCAACCTCTGCAGCTTCTCTTCAGAATCTCCCAAAAGCACAGTGTCATCAGCAAAAAGCAACTGTGACAACTTCCACTTTGTATTTGCTTCTTTATCTTTTAGACCAACACCTTTTGCCAAGACCCTTGCATTCACTTCTCTTACAACCCCATCTATAAATATATTGAACAACCACGGTGACATCACACATCCTTGTCTAAGGCCCACTTTTACTGGGAAATAGTCCCCTTCCCTCCTACACACTCTAACCTGAGCCTCACTATCCTCATAAAAACTCTTCACTGCTTTCAGTAACCTTCCTCCTATTCCATACACCTGCAACATCTGCCACATAATCTGAAGAATGGCAGGAGCAAGAAGGGGTGTGTGTGTGTGTGTGTGACATGTCGGCGGATGGGTCTATGAAGGATGAGGTGAATCATAGAATTGTATATATATATATATATATACTCTCACACACACACACAAACTCTCTTTCTCTCTCACACACACAAACTCTCTCTCTCTCTCTCTCTCTCTCTCTCTCTCTCTCTCTCTCTCTCTCTCTCTCTCTCTCTCTCTCACACACACACACACACACCCCTTCTTGCTCCTGCCATTCTTCAGATTATTTACTGTTACTGATTATCGTAATATAATTCTTTAGTCTGCTACATTATTCCCCATTATACAATATATTATCAGTATAATTACCATAATTATTATCATGAGTTATCGTTACCACTTAATTATTTTATATTTTCTTAGGTCTAATTACGGTTATTAAAAACGCACTTTTCCTTCACACTATTCTTTCATGTTGGTAAGGATGCGCTAAACCCCTAAGGGCCTGGGGAACAGGAGCTGATCATGTTTGAACCGGATGGTTCTGACCCCTCTAATCAAGAGCCCGTCACCAGTGTAAGAAAGACCCAAGGGATTCAGGAATTATCCTTCTGATTTTCGTTTATCAGCGTTTCCTGATTCCTAGTCATTTATTATTATTATTATTATTATTATTTATTATTATTATTATTATTTATTATTATTATTATAATCAAAACTAAGCACTAAATATTATTATTATCGTTAAAACGCCTTAGTGTACGGTAATCCTTTGTGTAGGATAATCATATCTACAATAACCTAGAGTGTTTGATATTATTACTATCCAGCTGTGTTACCCTTACGGTTTTAGCGCGTCCCCGTAAATATTATTTTCTTTAATAATTACGACAATCATATTTTTTTAATTAAAAAATCGTAGGGTAGTTAAGAGGCAAGTTCCAGATTATTTTAATCAGTGGGAAGCACTAAACCCGTATGAGCCTTAGGAGTGGAAGGTAATCAGGTTCGATCAGAGGGAGGTGAAGCTTATTTCCTTGGATCAAGAACTCTCCTCACGTGCCTTGTGAAGCATGAACTTTGAGGAGAGGCGATAGGGACTGAACCTAACGGTTCAAGAGGACAAAAATAATAGAGGAGATATGATAACAACATACAAAATACTCAGGGGAATTGATAGGATAGACCGAGGCAGGTTGTTTGAGAGGCGAGAAAATGGAACTCGGAAGCACAGCTGCAAATCAAAGACGCAGCTGAGAAACAGGGATGTCAGGAAGTATTTCTTCAGTCACAGAGTGACTGGGAAGTGGAATGATCTCGATATGTCAGGTGGTCGAGCCAAGTTCCGTTCGCAGTTTTAAGAGCAGGTACGATACCTGGAGGGGGAGTCGCGGGTCAACGCCCCCCGCGGCCCGGTCCGTGACCAGGCCTCGCAGTGGATCAGAGGCTGATCAGCCAGGTAGTTTCTGCTGGCCTCAGGTAAACCGACGTATGAGCCATAGCCCGGCTGGTCAGGCACTGACTCCAAGTGACTGTCCAGCGCTTCTTGAAGACAGTGAATCTGGTAAGTGGCAAGAGGCGGGGCCAGGAGCTAAGAATCGACCCCTGCAGCCACAAGCAGGCGAGCGCGCGCGCACACACACATGTCAATAGAGTTACTGAATCCCTATGTAATATACTTGTGTAGAATATCGTAAGTAGTATCAGCTGTTATATATATGATCCCTGCTCAGCTAGGTTCCCTAGCTAGCTGTGACGTCACGAGTCCCTCTCATGTGAGCGCTGGGCCCCAGGCATCTCCCTCACTTCGTCCACAGACATAGAACCGAACAGGTAGGCTGGGCTATCTTCCCCTCACACACTCTGTCAATATATAGTTACCAACCACCTTGTGTGTTTCACTACGACCGTCCATATCTCCAAAGTACCCAGACATACACACTACCTAGTAGCAACCAGCGAAGATGCGGGGGAAAACATAATAGAAAATTGTTCTTCTGGGAGTGGTTGACGCGTGGAATGTATTAGAGGAGAAATTAGCAAGTACTGCAACCATCAGAAAGTTTAATATATATATATATATATATATATATATATATATATATATATATATATATATATATATGAACAGAGTATTGAAGACGAAACACCACAAACATAACTCTGCTGCTGTCGCTACAAATAGGTAATCTCTCTCTCTCTCTCTCTCTCTCTCTCTCTCTCTCTCTCTCTCTCTCTCTCTCATACACTACGTTAACAGCTCGTCAAAGGCCTCGTTCCAGTACTTTGCCAATCCACTGTAAGTCAGTGATTTCAACGCGCCATTATACACTAATCTCACAGTCGGCCGAGTCCAATAATCTCACTGGGATAATCCTCTCGCCTCTAAGATGAAATAATCGCGAAATTATAGGGGTAGCTGATTCTGCCGGGAATTATACTGTCATAGTATATAATACTCCTGAGTTAACAGTAGGATTATCAACGAAAGAGAGGGGGATTAACATTGGAAGAAGGGGATTAACAGGGAGGGAATTAACAATAGAAGGGAAACTAACAAATGGAGGGAGGGGAATTAACAATCACAGGAAGGGGATTAACAATTAGAGGGAGGGGGATTAGGAACGAGATGTAGGAGAATTAATGAGAGGGAAGGGATTAACAATGAGGAAGGAGGATAATACAACAACAGATATTATGAACATTTTAGCCATTAATTATAATTACTTGCTTGAGCTCACCTGACTCAGCGCCTTTAAACCAATACTTTAATTAGGGTGAAGCGCTAAGCCCGTAGGGGTCATATACCCCCTGGGGAAATGGGCAGGAGTTCGGGTTCGATCCAAAGAAAGGGAGAATAAGCCCAATTCCTTCAACGAAGAACTTTTCACTGGAGTTTAAAGCCTACAGACCAGGGGTGGGCAAGTTCTTCCATAAGAAGGGTCACATATAACACATTTTTGAATGTTCAAGAGCCATAGAAATTATTTTTAAATTGTAATTATAAATAATAAAAAATACAGCTACGTAGTAGTCCTACTCACCAAAGCAGAACATGTTTAATCTTTGGTTGTTGTAGACTCTGAATCTTCATTTTTACAGTTAATAGTTTAAAATCTGGCTGGTAGGATGTCAAAGCTGTTCTGAAAGTCTCAGTGAGGTGGCTGTTAGGGAGGACAGCACCAATGTTTTGACTTGGTAAATTTTATTACAAAGAGAGATACACAGCATTAAGTTGTCTCAAAAACCAGTTTACTGAAGACTGGGATACTTTGCTGCCTTCTGGTTATTTTATTGCATTTAAAACCCATCGACTACACGAGGGTTATTAAGGCCACATGTAACCTTTCACTATAGTTTAATGCCTAAAGTAGGGATTAAAGTAAGCTTTCAGTGTTTATACACCAAGACACACACAGTCACACATTGCCCGGGGCTAGTGCTGGTAAACACAGTGGGGTTCAAATGCTTGTCCGCTCAGGCTTCAAGTTCTGCTGCAATCTCAGCGTCTGCTTCATACAAGCCAAAAAAAAAAAACCGCTAAAACCAGCAACACTAAGGTGTGTATACATCGAGTTTACTTGACTTCCTGTTGTAGAGGATTGGAATATTATTAATTAGTGGTTTACAGGTTGGAAGGGGTCCATAATGACCCTCGAACTAAACTTTAAGTAGTATACCCAAACATTGACTTGTTAGTAAATTCGTTCTAGTAGACTTATGATTCGTTTAACTTGCCCCTGGAGCCTGGGAGTTACCACACGAATATTCACAAATACCACACGATTACCAAAAGCGTTGTTGACTACTCGAAACATACATGAACATCCCAAAGCGTTCGTGAGCTAACCGAAGCATTCGTGGACAACCCAAAGCCTTACCCCTACACGACTACCTAAAACATAGATGAAAAACATATATATTTCAAATTCTTATAACGGGGACAGTGGTAAGACGACGAGAAAGATTACAAATGTTGATTAACTGCGACAGGTGTGTAAGAAAGACACAAGAACAAGTACATTGTATAAAGGAAACGTTTCGCCCATCCCCAGTACCTTTATAAGAACATAAGAACATAAGAAAGGAGGAACACTGCAGCAGGCCTGTTGGCCCATACTAGGCAGGTCCTTCACAATCCGTCCCACTAACAGAATATTTGCTCAACCCAATTTTCAAAGCTACCCAAGAAATAAGCTTTGACAATTCTACCCACTCATGCGCGAGTCCCACTCAAATCCAACCCCTCTCACTCATGAATTTATCCAACCTAAATTTGAAACTACCCAAGGTCCTAGCTTCAATAACCCTACTAGGCAGACTGTTCCACTCATCAACTACCCTATTTCCAAACCAATACTTTCCTATATCCTTTCTAAATCTAAACTTATCTAACTTGAATCCATTATTGCGGGTTCTCTCTTGGAGAGATATCCTCAAGACCTTATTTATATCCCCTTTGTTAATACCCATTTTCCACTTGTATACCTCGATCATGTCTCCCCTCATTCTACGTCTTACAAGTGAATGTAATTTTAGGGTCTTCAATCTTTCTTCGTAAGGAAGATTTCTAATGCTATGTATTAATTTAGTCATTCTACGCTGAATGTTTTCTAACGAATTTATGTCCATTCTGTAATATGGAGACCAGAACTGAGCTGCGTAATCTAGGTGAGGCCTTACTAATGATGTATAAAGCTGTAATATAACCTCTGGACTTCTGTTGCTAACACTTCTTGATATAAATCCCAGTAATCTATTTGCCTTATTACGTACGCTTAGGCATTGCTGTCTTGGTTTAAGGTTGCTGCTTACCATCACCCCCAAGTCCTTCTCGCAATCTGTATGGCTAAGTTCTACGTTATTTAACTTATAAGTGCTTGGGTTATGGACACTCCCGAGCTTCAGAACCTTGCATTTATCTACATTGAACTGCATCTGCCACTTTTCTGACCACGAATTAAGTTTGTCTAAATCTTCCTGAAGTTCTATGACATCTATGTTTGAATCAATTATCCTACCTATCTTCGTGTCGTCGGCGAATTTGCTCATATCACTAGTAATTCCCTCATCAAGGTCATTGATATATATTATAAATAACAATGGGCCTAAGACTGATCCCTGTGGAACACCACTTGTTACAAGTCCCCATTCGGATTTAACCCCATTTATGCACACTCTCTGCTTCCTATTGGTGAGCCATGACTCGATCCATGACAGCACTTTTCCCCAATGCCATGAGCTGCCACTTTCTTTAACAGTCTCTGGTGCGGTACTCTATCAAAAGCCTTACTAAAGTCTAAATAAACAATATCGAATTCTTTATCGTGATCAACAGCCTCAAAAGCTTTACTGAAGAAGGTTAATAAATTAGATAGGCAGGAACGGCCCTCGTGAATCCATGCTGGGTATCATTAATCAAATTATGGTTATCTAGATGGCTTCTAATAATATCAGCTATAATTGACTCTAGTAATTTGCCTACAATTGAGGTCAGGCTTATTGGGCGGTATCAGTCCAGTGACCTAGTTACCGCATATGTTTCTTACGCAAGCTACCTACAGTTGGAACAAAAAAATAGCAGTAGTACAGGAGTCTCTTTTAAAGCTTTTTTTTATAGATGCGATTTTGTTTAAAAAACAAATGAATAGCATGTACTACAACGCCATGGTCACGCGCTATTCAATTTGGGATGTACTTTTATTCAATCGTATTTACAAAAAAAACACTGCTCTGTTTTTAAAACAGTTTTCTAAGCTAAATTCTTCTATGTGGACTACGTTTCGTCCAATACGTTTCATACCATAGTTTTCATGCAACTGCTAATATTCGTGCGTGTCCTAAGAATGAGTCAAGTTCGTCTCAAGGGTCGCATCACGACCTAGCCTAAGTTCTACACATTCTCTCACTGCTTTATCTTAGAAAGAATTAATCCTCTCATTGCTTTATCCAAGCAGGAATTAGACACGAGGTAAATGAGTATCTTTGGTGGATTTATCGAGGGAAATTGCTCGCGAGGGAGACTATCAACTCTGCCAAGTGACTCTCAGCTGGGTAGATTGGTAGGGTAGGAAGGGAGGGACGACATTAAGGTTTCTAATGGATTCAGAGTCTTGACTGGCGAATTATTTGTGATTGTTCAACACAAGGATTGACAAGTCGTGACTGTGCTCATGAAGTTAAACTTCCTCTCTGAACTCCAGTTTAAAGGCGAATATGAGGCAGAAATCTTCAAAAATAATAATAAAAAAGAACATTTTCCGGTATTTTCACTTTTTTAGCATTTTCAAAATTGTATTTTTTCCGAATAAATTTAAGATTTTTTGTTAAAGGGCATTGCAGTGGACAAAAGTGCGGAATCGTATTCACTAGAGCGAACTTTTCACTTTTTTTTTTTTTACAAATGCGAAGCCTTGATATTCCACAATGTTTACACTTTTTTATGTTTCCAATCATTTTTAGGAAACTGAAGCTTGGAGTCACGATTATAATCCTAGTTCCCAGGCAGCCTACTCTGTAATGATATTATTTGAGCTTGTTCAAACATATTTAGAAGACTGGGGCATCAACAGCCGTCTCACGCAGACAGCCTACTCACACAGACAGCCTACTCACACACTATTATTATTCAAGTATTTTTCAATCATTTTAAGAGGCCTGAAGCTACGATTAATGACTACTCTGAGCTTTATGGCAACCTCCCCTGACAATGATTTTATTTGTGTTTGTCAAGTGATGCTATCACCCATATAGTGTTGCATTGTTGCAAACCTTTGCACTTTCTCTAATTTCTTGACGTGCTTGACCAAGTGTGGGTTCCAAACTGGTGCTGCATACTCCAGTATGGGCCTGACGTACACGGTGTACAGAGTCTTGAACGATTCCTTACTGAGGTGTCGAAACGCTATTCTTAGGTTTGCAAGGCGCCCATATGCTGTAGCAGTTATTTGGTTGATGTGTGCAGCATTGTCACGCACACAACGCCAGGCCGGGAGCTGTGTACCGACCTATGCAAACATTAGATAAATACAACAAGGTGAGGACATTTAACATCACGATATTACACCACGAAGAATCTAAATGTCTTACTGGCGAAATTTTAACCCCAGAATACATCACGAGGGAGAATCTAACCATACCTCTGTGTCTGGCATCTCCAAGTGCAGGTGGTGGAGAGACGCGCTTATTTCTGAGTACATTTACAAAAGCACCAGGGAAGAAAAAGAAAAAATCAGAATTTCCATCCCCAGAAAGGGCATTGAGGCGTTTATTTACGACGAGAATTCAAAAAATGATAAGTACACAGGAAGTGTAGGTAGAAAGGGAGGAGGATGTTGACAATTATGCTGAGTCAAGGCAAGTTAAATCAATCAAATTTTTAAATCCTCCCAACCTTCCTACCCTTGTAATTGCTGTAATTAGGGAGGTAGGGAAGAGGTTGGGAGTATTCTAGTAAGTCTTGTAAGTCAGCCCACTCCTTAAATCCCATCTCTTCTGACTGACTACACGTAGTTAAATCAATGAAATTTCTATTTCAAACTCCTGCCTCTTGTTGTTGCATATTCTAGTGCCTTCCTCTAACTGTTAAGCTGCTAATTATGCCGACTCTGCTACTCCAACTTGCAACTGCTGTTGCTCCCTCTGCTACATGCTTAAAGTACTGCAAGTCTTTAAGCAACATCTACAAACACACATCTGTATGATGCCTTGCTACTTCCTACACACTCAAGAAATAATTCTATTTAAGAAAAAACGCTAAATTCCTTACTAATTATGTTAAAAACTCAACAATGAGCCTATTAACATAGAGGAACCACCATATAATCACAAGAGCCAGGAGAATAACAACCACAAGTGATACTTAAGATATGGAAATAAGATTTAATGATAGTGCGGGGAGCGGCTGTTTGTGAGTGTAGGGGGTCACCCACCGCCCCTCACACCCCCTACACTCACACAGAGATGTAAGCAGTATCGTGTGAGTGTAGGGGGTCACCCACCGCCCCTCACACCCCCTACACTCACACAGAGATGTAAGCAGTCTCGTGAGAGTGTAGGGGGTCACCCACCGCCCCTCACACCCCATACACTCACACAGAGATGTAAGCAGTATCGTGTGAGTGTAGGGGGTCACCCACGCCCTCACACCCCTACACTCACACAGAGATGTAAGCAGTCTCGTGTGAGTGTAGGGTCACCCACCGCCCTCACACCCCATACACTCACACAGAGATGTAAGCAGTCTCGTGTGAGTGTAGGAGTCACCCACGCCCTCACACCCCCTACACTCACACAGAGATGTAAGCAGTCTCGTGTGAGTGTAGGGGTCACCCACGCCTCACACCCCTACACTCACACAGAGATGTAAGCAGTCTCGTGTGAGTGTAGGGGGTCACCCACCGCCCCTCACACCCCCTACACTCACACAGAGATGTAAGCAGTCTCGTGTGAGTGTAGGGGGTCACCCACCGCCCCTCACACCCCCTACACTCACACAGAGATGTAAGCAGTCTCGTGTGAGTGTAGGGGGTCACCCACCGCCCTCACACCCCATACACTCACACAGAGATGTAGCAGTCTCGTGAGAGTGTAGGGGTCACCACGCCTCACACCCCTACACTCACACAGAGATGTAAGCAGTCTCGTGTGAGTGTAGGGGTCACCACCACCTCACACCCCTACACTCACACAGAGATGTAAGCAGTCTCGTGTGAGTGTAGGGGTCACCACCGCCTCACACCCATACACTCACACAGAGATGTAGCAGTCTCGTGTGAGTGTAGGGGTCACCACGCCCTCACACCCCCTACACTCACACAGAGATGTAGCAGTCTCGTGTGAGTGTAGGGGTCACCCACTGCCCTCACACCCCATACACTCACACAGAGATGTGGCAGTCTCGTGTGAGTGTAGGGAGTCACCCACTGCCTCACACCCCCTACACTCACACAGAGATGTAAGCAGTCTCGTGTGAGTGTAGGGGTCACCACTGCCCTCACACCCCATACACTCACACAGAGATGTAAGCAGTCTCGTGTGAGTGTAGGGGTCACCCACCGCCCTCACACCCCTACACTCACACAGAGATGTAAGCAGTCTCGTGTGAGTGTAGGGGTCACCCACGCCTCACACCCTACACTCACACAGAGATGTAAGCAGTCTCGTGTGAGTGTAGGAGTCACCACCGCCCTCACACCCCTACACTCACACATAGATGTAAGCAGTCTCGTGTGAGTGTAGGGGGTCACCCACCGCCCCTCACACCCCATACACTCACACAGAGATGTAAGCAGTCTCTTGTGAGTGTAGGGAGTCACCCACCGCCCCTCACACCCCATACACTCACACAGAGACATAAGAAGTCTCGTGTGAGTGTAGGTGTGAGGGCGGTGGTGACCCCTACACTCACACGAGACTTCTCATGTCTCTATGTTTATTAATTACTTCCCTGTTGTTGTTTACTCTGAGACAATGGACGAAGGGAGAATGAGAGAGAAAAGGGAGATGAGAGAGAGACTGAGGTAGGGAGAAAATAGCTCTGGAGGAGGGAGGAATAGAATAAGGGAGGAAGGGAGAGAGAGGGAGAAACAAAAAGAATAAGGGAGGGAGATATTGATACACATAATGTTTTAATATTTATAGAAAGTTTTACTTAATACTGCTATCCGGCCATATGGTCGGGTACACTCACTTAATACTGCTATCCGGCCATATGGTCGGGTACACTCACTTAATACTGCTATCCGGACATATGGTCGGGTACACTCACTTAATACTGCTATCCGGCCATATGGTCGGGTACACTCACTTAATACTGCTATCCGGCCATATGGTCGGGTACACTCACTTAATACTGCTATCCGGCCATATGGTCGGGTACACTCACTTAATACTGCTATCCGGTCATATGGTCGGGTACACTCACTTAATACTGCTATCCGGCCATATGGTCGGGTACACTCACTTAATACTGCTATCCGGTCATATGGTCGGGTACACTCACTTAATACTGATATCCGGCCATATGGTCGGGTACACTCACTTAATACTGCTATCCGGCCATATGGTCGGGTACACTCACTTAATACTGCTATCCGGTCATATGGTCGGGTACACTCACTTAATACTGCTATCCGGCCATATGGTCGGGTACACTCACTTAATACTGCTATCCGGCCATATGGTCGGGTACACTCACTTAATACTGCTATCCGGTCATATGGTCGGGTACACTCACTTAATACTGCTATCCGGCCATATGGTCGGGTACACTCACTTAATACTGCTATCCGGCCATATGGTCGGGTACACTCACTTAATACTGCTATCCGGTCATATGGTCGGGTACACTCACTAATACTGCTATCTGGCCATATGGTCGGGTACACTCACTTAATACTGCTATCCGGCCATATGGTCGGGTACACTCACTTAATACTGCTATCCGGCCATATGGTCGGGTACACTCACTTAATACTGCTATCCGGACATATGGTCGGGTACACTCACTTAATACTGCTATCCGGCCATATGGTCGGGTACACTCACTTAATACTGCTATCCGGACATATGGTCGGGTACACTCACTTAATACTGCTATCCGGCCATATGGTCGGGTACACTCACTTAATACTGCTATCCGGCCATATGGTCGGGTACACTCACTTCTTAATACTGCTATCCGGACATATGGTCGGGTACACTCACTTTCGTCCCTCATGTTCGTCGCTACCAATCGCTTTTTTTTCGCAGTGACTCAGCAAAATTGTGACATTTTGTATTTTATATAAAACAACACTGCGATTAGCCAAGGACTCGAACCCATGTTGTTTTGGCCCGCCTCATGGTGAGCGAAAACCACATGACGCTCTAACCCACAGGACCACCAAATCCTGGTGGTCTTGCTCACCAGTGTTGTTGGAGCCTCACAACAGCCGGATGCCCAGCAGTAAGGGAACCACCCCAACTATGCAGATCTGATGGCAACCAAAAGCGTCCAGATGGTATCACCCTTCAAGCCTGGACAGACGGCAAGCAGGTGGTGTGGGACTACACATGTGCATCTACCTTGGCTGATACCTATCTCCAGTACACCAGGGAGGAAGGAGGGGCTGCTGCCACCTTCAGGGAGTCCCAGAAGTCGAGAAAATATGGAGAACTTGCCCATCATTATATGTTTGTTCCCATAGGCTCAGAGACCCTTGGCTCATGGGGAAAGAGTGCATCTAAGTTCCTCAAGGAGCTGGGCAAAAGACTCAACAGGGTAACTAGGGATCCCAGGGCAGCTAGTTTTCTGTTCCAGCGACTCAGCGCTGCTGTTCAGAGGGTAATGCATGCTGTATTCTGGGCACGCGCACCAGCTCGGAAGAGCTGGATGAGATTTTCGCATTATAATCAGTGACAAAGATGTAACAATATGTACTAGACATGTATCTCTCACCTCGTGTACTGTATATATATATATATATATATATATATATATATATATATATATATATATATATATCATTCCCTGATTTACCTCCTATCATTCGATGATTCTCATCCTCTATCATTCACAGATTTATCCCCTATCATTCATCACCATTTCAATGTTAAATTATACAATGCATCATCCCCGAGCTTGGTCAACATCACAGTAAATTTTATATAAAAAATATATAAGCGTCAAATATGAAAATAACAATGATATCACCAGAGTTCCAAATTTATTCTCGACATGAATTTCTTCCAAATGTTTGGATTATAAATTCGTACATAAATTTCTTAAACGTCCTTTTTTGACGAGAGGGACGACCCTGAGTAACCAGGTTCACAATGTTAACTGATGACGGGGCTCTAAAAGGCTCTATGGTAACTCGAGAGAGAGAGAGAGAGAGAGAGAGAGAGAGAGAGAGAGAGAGAGAGAGAGAGAGAGAGAGAGAGTTTGTTATGGTGCATCAGCTGATCTTTGTTATGATTCATCAGCCGTTTTTTATGATTTATCAGCTTATGTTTGTTATGGGTCATCAGCTGTTGTATGTTATGGGTTATCAGCTGATATTTATGATACATCAGCTGATGTTTGAGTCATCACCTGGGTCTGTTATGATTCATCAGCTGATATTTGTTATGGTCTATCAGCTGATGCTTCTTATGGGTCATCAGGTGGTGTTTGCAATGAGTCCTGAGATGAGATAGGAGAGAGAGAGAGAGGGAATGATACAGAGAGAGAAGAGAGAAATTATCTATGTATCTGATAAGGGCAGAGATTTGCCTCCACTGCAGTTGCTTCTTGTATAAACGAGATAAAGGAATGCACAAATCAGTAAACAGAATATATAAGATAGTGAAAACAGTCAGTTGGCAGGCGACTAGAGGGTAGTAGTAGTAGTAGTAGTAGTAGTAGTAGTGAGATGGGTTAGGTTTGAGAAGGACCTGTCAACAGTGGTCTCCAGAATGGGTAATAACCTGTTGAACAATTTGGATATAGTGCAATTTCTGGGTTTTTCATGGATAGTGTTACTGAAGGCAATTAGGGCAGCTTCTATACGCTTTCTTCGTCGTAAATCTTCTTCCTCAACGAGTAATTTAGCCTCAATGAAAATGTACAGAGGCTATAATTGCCCTCAGTAACACAATCCATCAAAAATTCGGAAGTTATACTATTTTAAATTGTTGATCAAGAGGATATTGTCCATTGTGGAGACGCTGTTAAATGATGTTGACCAGGAGGCCTGGTCACAGACAGGGCCGCGGGGGCGTTGACCCCTGGAACTCTCTCCAGGTAGACTCCAGGTCCTTTTCTAACCCAGCCTGTCTTACTACCGTTGTACTACTACTACTACTACTACTACTACTACTACTACTACTGCTACTACTACTGCTACTACTACTACTATACTACTACTACTACTACTACTACTCTCTCTGCTACTGCTGCTACCTATACTACAGCTCTACTACTCTACTACTACTACTACTGCTGCTACTCTACTACTATACTACTACTACTACTACTACTGCTGCTACTACTACTACTCTACTACTACTACTACTGCTACTGCTGCTACACTACTCTACCTACTACTCTACTACTACGCTCTGCACTTGCTACTCTACTGCTCTCTACTACTACTACTACTGCTGCTCACTACTACTGCTACTACTACGCTCTACTCTGCTGCTACTCTACTACTAGCTCCACTACTACTACTACTGCTACTACTGCTGCTGCTCTACTACTACTACTACTCTACTACTACTACTGCTCTGCTCACTGCTGCTGCTGCTACTCTACTACTACTGCTACTCTCTACTACTGCTGCTCTCTACTGCACTGCTCTCTCTACTCTACTCTCTCTACTATCTAGCTCTGCTGCTGCTCTACTACTACTACTCTACTACTACTACTACTGCTGCTCTACTCTACTACTCTACCTACTGCTGCTGCTGCTACTACTGCTCTCTCTACTGCTCTCTACACTCTACTGCTGCTGCTGACTGCTGCTCTGCTAGCTACTACTCTCTACTACTCTCTACTACTACTACTGCTGCTGCTGCTACTCTCTACTACTACTACTACTACTCTGCTGCTACTCTACTACTACTACTACTACTGCTGCACACTACTACTACTACTCTGCTGCTGCTGCTTACTCTACTACTACTACTCTGCTACTGACTACTACACTACTACTACTGCTGCTGCTGCTCTCTACTGCTGCTGCTGCTACTACTACTACACTACTACTACTACTGCTGCTATCTACTACTACTTACTTCTGCTGCTGATGTCTATTACATACTACTACTACTACTACTACTACTACTCTGCTCTACACTACTACTACTCTGCTGCTACTACTACTACTGCTGCTACTACTACTACTACTCTACTACTACTACTACTACTACTACTACTCTCTGCTGCTACTACTACATCTACTACTACTGCTGCTACACTACTACTACTACTACTACTACTGCTGCTACTACTACTACTACTACTACTACTACTACTACTACTACTACTACTACTACTTCTGCTGCTACTACTACTACTACTACTACACTACTACTGCTGCTGCTACTACTACTACTACTACTACTACACTACTGCTGCTACTACTACTACTACTACTACTACTACTGCTGCTACTACTACTACTACTACTACTACTACTGCTGCTACTACTACTACTACTACTACTACTACTACTACTACTACTACTACTACTTCTGCTGCTACTACTACTACTACTACTACTACTACTACTACTGCTGCTACTACTACTACTACTACTTCTGCTGCTGCTGCTATTACTACTACTACTACTACTACTACTACTACTACTACTACTACTACTACTACTTCTGCACTACTACTACTACTACTACTACTACTACTACTACTACTGCTGCTACTACTACTACTACTACTACTTCTGCTGCTGCTGCTATTACTACTAGTACTACTACTCCTGTTGTTAAATTAGACACATATGCAACACTTGGGTATCTTTATTGAGGAAAGTTTGCCACACAGTGGCTATCATCCAATACAAAGAAGAAAGTAGATAAAGGAGAGTTTGAGGTAATCAGTCCTCGGCCTGAGTCGATGTGTTCAGTCCATCAATCTTGATTGATGGACTGAACACATCGACTCCAGGCCGAGGGACTGATTACCTCAACTCCTCCTCCCTTACACCTTTCTACTTTGTATTGGACTGATGAAGCCACTGTGTGGCGAAACGTTTCCTCAATAAAGATACCCAAGTGTTGCATATGTGTCTAATTTAACAACTTGTCGGTTCTCTGAACCATTCATCTACTACTACTGCTGCTACTACTACTACTGCTGCTGCTACTACTACTACTACTACTACTACTACTACTACTACTGCTGCTGCTACTACTACTACTACTACCCTCTCGTACCTTGCCAGAAGCGTCTCATTTTTCAACTTGTCAGTTTTTAACACCATTTTCATCACTCTTTTTCTAATATGTGTATGTGTATGGTCGAGTCCTAGCTCCTGGCCCCCACCTCTTTGCTGATAGCTACCAGGAAGTGTGTGTGTGTGGACCTAGGTCGACCCATTCCCTACCACACATGGGTGATCATGCGAAGCCAAGCACACCAGCAGAATCGGGCTGCCCCCATCCCCTTTCTCTTTCCCTCTCCCTCACCCTCTTCTCCTCCTCCTCCTTTCAAGGAACGTGAAGGGGTTTGCTGAAGGGCTCTTGATCCAACGAGTTACATCTACCTTTCGTTTCCTCGAATCAAACCAAAATCAAACGACTTAGTTAATGTTATACCAGGTTTTTCATCTCTCGTTCGACAATTACCAGGTTTTCCTTCGGAATTTTTCGTTTTTTCCCATTTTTCCCTGTAAATTTTTCTTTTAGTTATTTTTCCCTATAAAATTTTCCTCTTAGTTATTTTTCCCCTGTAAATTTTCCACTCAATTATTTCTCTCTGTAAATTTTCCTTTTAGTATTTTTTTTCTTTTCGTGTTTGCTTATTCTGGCTTATTCCCCTTCCCATTTTCTACTTCCTTATTTTGCTTAATCGGATTTTCTTTTCTTTTTTCTTATTTCATTCCTAAATTTCTTACATATTTTTCCTTCCCTGCGACTCCTCTACTTATTCTTCAGTTTGCTTCTTCCTTTCGTGGGAAATTTCACGGTTCTCTGAATCTCCTTACAGTTACGTGGGGAGAGGAGGGGAGAGGAAGGGGTGGAGTGGAAGGAGGGGATGGGAAAGAACAAGCGATAAATCAGGAAAGCAAGAAATCTTACACAAGAATGTAACAAAGAGAGAGAGAGAGAGAGAGAGAGAGAGAGAGAGAGAGAACAAGTCTAATGGTAGGGAGTTTCGGGAATATAGGGAGTATCAGTGAGTGGAGGGAAGGAAATGAGGGGTGGAGGAGGGAATGGGGGACGTGGGAGCTTTGGGAATGGAGTAGGAATTGTGGAAGGGAAAAAATCCTAAATATCCAATAATTATCCACAATATACCTCCTGCCATGACATCCAAATGCTCCTTGACTCTCAGATATCTCCGCAGCTGCACCAGACACCATCCACACTACCACACTGAAGAACATCAAGGAACAATACTGTGACTGGAACAATACTGTGACTGGAACAATACTGTGACTGGAACAATACTGTGACTGGAACAATAATGTGACTGGAACAATACACAAATAACCCACACACAGCAGAGAGGAGCTTATGATGACTTCAACTACCTTCATTACCTCTACTACTACTAGCATTACCACTACTACTTCTACTACTACTACTACCAGCATTACCTCTACCACTACTTCACTTCTTTCTTCCTCTGTCTTTGTTCCGTCCCTGTCCTCTTCTCCTATATATACTGGCTCCCTCACCTTCGTGTGTTAGTGTGACTTTGTAAATGGTCCAAGTCTGACCTAAACGTCGTGGTAAGCTCCCCTCTCCTATGTGTGGGTTATTTGTGTACACTACCAAATTGTTATACAAATGCCATAATACACGCGGTGGTATCCATCATCAGTATACAAAATACAGTGAACTCTCTTATTTCAGCTGTTCTACCCAGACCATGTAGATGATCTCTTCTCCAGGCTGAGGAAATGACCCCCTCAAATACTATTTCTCCAAGGTTGATTTAGCTGTATTTGACTGAAGAAGTCTACTGTGTAGGCGAAACGTTTCAACAACAAAAACACCCAACTGTTGCACATGTGTCTTGATCATCAACGATGATCCGAGAGCAACAAAGTTAACAACGACAGCTTTCATAGCTCTAGATTTTGAGCACAAAACTTCAAAAACAATATTGACTCTAAACCACGGTAAGGGTGGTGAGTACCGTGGTTTGTTTGCAGTCGTGTCATTACGATTTCGTGAGTCACAATATTGACTTTGATGGACAAGACACATTTGCAGTACCTGACTAAACGTTTCGCCTGCACAACAGACTTCTTCAGTCAGATGCAGGTGAAGACAAGACTTGAGGAAGTAAAAGTAGTTTTAACGTGAGTAGTCCGGACTCTATATACTCTGTATAGACTTGATCCACGGAACGGGTGAGATTTGAATCCAAATGAGTCGTATAACTCGCAGGCCAGTGCTTTAACCACTCGGCCAGCTGGTTCTAGTGGTTAACACACTGTCTTTGAGATTGAGGACTCATTTGCCATGGGTTCAAACCCCCACCCGTTCCCTGATTTGTTTACAATAATTTTATTACGATTTTATGAGTTTTAATGCAATTGGACAAATGAAATTAGAATGGAGAGGGTACAAAGAAGGGCAAATTATTTTTTTTTTCTAGACTGGAGGTGCCAAAGTCTGCGATGCTCTGCAGTGCCTCTCTCAGGCACTCGTACTGCCAGGAGGACGTCGCCTGCCTGCACGTCCCTCTTCTGAAGAGAAGTGTTTCCTCCCTGCATTTTCCAGAGCGTCACCTTTTCCCCACCTCTGACCCTGGGTCACGTGGATTCTTTCTGCTGCATCTGTCTCCCCTCGATTCCAGTTTGCTAGGTCGACGATCCCAAATCTCGTCAAGGTTGTGAGTGCGTCCGGTTGCTGAGTGCGTTTCCTAATATACTCCTTACGCTTCACTCTGCATAGTGCGTGTTTCTATCTCCTGCTGCCTGCTACGCGTTCCTCCCGACCTTCAAGGATGCCACACTCTAGCGGGGAAACACACACATACAACCTCGCAATGACCTTCGTAACCTGACCATATTTACGTTTAAACACACCTAACATGCCGTGTCTCCCACATGTCAACCACTCCACTATGGCCTTCACTCTCACTCTATATCTGTAGCGAAGACGACTCACCGTGCCTCCGCCATAGCCCTGGTCACAGGATTGCCTCCGCCATAGAGCTGCAAACAGTACCGCATTTGTACAAACTCAGACACTCCTGGAGTCAGTGACAGGTCACTGGCGAATACATTATCATCATCGTGGGCAGTGACAAAAGGCACAACGAACAGAAGATAAGAAACACAAATACACAGAGAAAAGTGAACGCTGTGTGAGAAAAAAAATCACATCTTAGTATCAGGTAAAGAAATTATTTTTTTCTATTATTCCTCTAATTATTTCTTATAGATGGTGTGATTAAGTGTCTTAAATATCCCTGTACCGTCAGTAAAAGTGGATCACTTTTTAATTCCAAGCAAGAGAATAGACAAGGAGGACTGTTGCTCTTTCTTCCAGCAGCACCTGCAGTAATGAAGGTTCTTCCAGCAACACCTGCAGTACTGAAGGTTCTTCCAGCAGCACCTGCAGTACTGAAGGTTCTTCCAGCAGCACCTGCAGTACTGAAGGTTCTTCCAGCAGCACCTGCAGTAGTGAAGGCTCTTTCAGCAGCACCTGCAGTACTGAAGGCTCTTCCAGCAGCACCTGCAGTACTGAAGGTTCTTCCAGCAACACCTGCAGTACTGAAGGTTCTTCCAGCAGCACCTACAATACTGAAGGTTCTTCCAGCAGCACCTACAAAACTGAAGGTTCTTCCAGCAGCACCTACAGTACTGAAGGTTCTTCCAGCAGCACCTACAGTACTGAAGGTTCTTCCAGCAGCACCTACAATACTGAAGGTTCTTCCAGCAGCACCTACAAAACTGAAGGTTCTTCCAGCAGCACCTACAGTACTGAAGGTTCTTCCAGCAGCACCTACAGTACTGAAGGTTCTTCCAGCAGCACCCACAGTACTGAAGGTTCTTCCAGCAGCACCTACAATACTGAAGGTTCTTCCAGCAGCACCTACAGTACTGAAGGTTCTTCCAGCAGCACCTACAGTACTGAAGGCAGCACTGAATCCACTCATTCTACTGATCAGTCATCTGTCTCTAAACCTTCAGATATAGCCCAATTTCTCTCTGTCTGTCTCTCACTCTCTGTCTCTCTCTCTCTGTGTCTCTCTCACCCTCTCTTGCTCTGTGCTGAGCCTCTTCCTTCTCGTCTCCCTACTCCACCATTGGTGTCATTAACCTGCACACCTGACTGCACACCTGGTCCACTACCTGTTACCTCTTCGTTACTCTTAACAGGTGAAGATCAGACTGGCTCCAGAGCAAACACCAAGCATCCATATCCAGAGAATTTTCTCTTTACATTTTCCTCGTTTATCTCGCTTACTTATCTCTCTCTCTCTCTCTCTCAAGAACTGCAGTAGTGTAGGAAGATACAAATTGCCTCTTTCTCCATACCTCCCCCATTAATCTACATATCTCTCTCATCATTTCCCTCTTCCTTCTTTTCTGTATCTCTCCCCATTTCTCATCCCACCTTTCCTCAAACCCCCTCCTCCCCATTTCCAAACTCTTCCGTGTTCCTTTGCACTTCCCTTTCCTCACTGCCTTCAACGAAGGCTTTAAAGCCAAGCGGCGGGTCCAAGAGCTGGAGAAGAGAGACAGGGGAAGCGATTAACAGACTGAGGTTCGATCCTCTACTGAAGCTGAAAGACCCGCACGGATTTACAGCTTCATAACATAAAAAAATATTTGAAAAACAAGTGATAACAAAGGCTCGAAATTAACTTACATCTTTAAGATAAATATTTATTAGACGTTTCGCTCACGTCATGAACAGAAACAAAGACCCATCTTCGAGCAAAATGTCGGTCTGTCAAGGACCGAAGCGTTGGTTCGTCCTGAACTGAAAGTTAGCGTCGAAACGTCGTTCCGTTGGAGACCGAAAGGTCGTCTGCATATTTATATGCAGACTACTATCTTCATAACTCATCACTGTCACCAGAAGACTATCTTCACTACTCAATACTATCACTATAAGACTATCTTCACTATTAAACACTATCAGCTGAAGAATATCCTTTCTTAACATTATAATCAGAAGACTATCTTCCCTACCCAGCAATATTATCACAAGAATACCTTCACTACTTAACATTACCACCACAAGAATATTCTCCCTATTTTTCACACTAACCAGATATAATCTCCACTGTAAGTTATCATGCTGTGTCCCTCTACAGATGCGTCGACGGTTCGCTCGTCTATTTCGGCAGCAGATACAACCAAGTATCACGATAAATGATAAACACTTACTATAATAAAAATGCAAGCTGCTACAAGAACTCTATTATAATAAAAGGAATAAAACAATTTGGTCCATCATGTGCTTACTTCGCTTTAACTTTCCCAGACCTGGTTACCACCTCCCTCCTAACGAATGCAGAAGACTTCGGTAGATGGTTTAGCACTTGCATGAAGTACTTCCCCGATGTGACCGCCACCAGGCGAGTAAAAGCAATGCTTACCGAGTTCGACAGTGACATTGACATCTCCTGCACTGACCAGAGTCGTAGTTTACTCTTCTCAAAACTAAAAGAAAATACTGCCAGCAGTACCAAGACAACCTCCGTCAAACGTCCAATAAATAGTAAGGCGTCATAAGCCCCAACTAAAAAGGTGAAAGTTTGAGTTGCAAAAGAATTCAACTGGGACATTACTGCCTTAGCCTCACTGTCATAGTGGTGTCACAGAATGATACTTAAAGGATCACATCAAATAATAAGACACTTACTCCTGAGTTACATACGTCCATATTTCGACGTTACAGAAGGGTTTAAGGCGTATTTTTATGGCGTAATTTTAATTTTGACTAAAATCTGCAGGTAATGGAATTAATCTTATAAAGAATATAAAGAAATATATTATTATAATTTAAAATTAACTTCTGTTCATATTAATTTAAAACAATGACTAAGTTCAGTACCTATATACACATATATCATAAACTGATTCCTGATACAGGTGTTGAGTAGTGAGGATAGTGTGCTGGTGATAGTGTTGAGTAGTGAGGATAGTGTGCTGGTGATAGTGTTGAGTAGTGAGGATAGTGTGCTGGTGATAGTGTTGAGTAGTGAGGATAGTCTTTTGGGGATAGTGTTGAGTAGTGTAGATAGTCTTCTGGTGATGTTGTTGAGTAGTGAGGATAGTCTTCTGGTGATAGTGTTGAGTAGTGAAGAGTGTCTTCTGGTGATAGTGTTGAGTAGTGTAGATAGTCTTCTGGTGATAGTGTTGAGTAGTGAAGAGTGTCTTTTGGTGATAGTGTTGAGTAGTGTAGATAGTCTTCTGGTGATAGTGTTGAGTAGTGTAGATAGTCTTCTGGTGATAGTGTTGAGTAGTGTAGATAGTCTTCTGGTGATAGTGTTGAATAGTGTAGATAGTCTTCTGGTGATAGTGTTGAGTAGTGTAGATAGTCTTCTGGTGATAGTGTTGAGTAGTGTAGATAGTCTTCTGGTGATAGTGTTGAGTAGTGAGGATAGTGTTCTGGTGATAGTGTTGAGAAGTGAGGACAGTGTTCTGGTGATAGTGTTGAGTTGTGAGGATCATCACTAACGCACCCATCACTAACAAACCCATCACCAACACACCCATCACTAACACACCTATCACCAACACACTCATAACCACCACACCCATCACCAACACACCCATCACTAACACCCCATCACCAACACACTCATCACTATCAAACCCATCACTAATAAATCCATCACCAACACACCCATCACTAATAAATCCATCACCAACACACCCATCACCAACAAACCCATCATCATCACTCCCATCACCACCATTCCCATCACCATCACACCCATCACCAATACTCCCATCACCACTATACTATACCCATCACCAACACACCCATCTCCAACATATCCATTACCATCACTCTCATCACCACTATACCCATCACCAACACACCCATCTCCAACACACCCATCTCCAACATACCCATTACCATCACTCCCATCAGCACCATTCCCATCACCAAGATACCCATCACAAACACACCCATAACAACAACACCAATCGCCAACACACCCATCACCATCACACCCATCAACAACACACCAATCACCAACAAACCCATCACCATCACCACCATTCCCATCACCATCACACCCATCACCAACACTCCCATCACCACTATACCAATCACCAACAAACCCATTTCCATCACTCCCATCAGCAAACTTCCCATTACCAACACACCCATTACCAACACCCCTAACCATTATACCCATCACCAACACTCTCATCACCACCATACCCATCACAACACACCTATCACCACCACACCTATTATCATGCTCATCACCACTGCACCCATCACCGCACCCATTACCCACCATCACCGCACCCATCACCCACCCATCACCTACCCATCATCGCACCCATCACCGCACCCTCACCACCCCATCACCCACCCATCACCGCCCCCATCACCCACCCATCACCTACCCATCATCGCACCCATCACCCATCCATCACCCACCCATCACCTACCCATCACCCACCCATCACCGCCCCCATCACCCACCCATCACCTACCCATCATCGCACCCATCACCCACCCATCATCGCACCCATCACCGCACCATCACCATCCCATCACCCACCAATCACCGCACCATCACCGCCCCCATCACCCACCCATCACCGCACCCATCACCCACCTTCCCCACGTCCAGCTACGGAGTGTTTACTCAGATAAAAGTCAGAGATGGAGCGCTAATTGCAGTTGTATTTGTTCACCTCTAACACCTGCAAACACACCTGTTAAACACCTGCCCAAAACAGGTTCCTACAACCCTTTGTATAGCCTCTCCCTTTCCCTTCACCCCTTTCCCTTCCACTTTGACCATCAGAGGGTGGGGTGCCTTGAGACCTTTAGGAGTTTGAGTTACTCTTCCCTTGGATCAAACCTGATTATTTACCTTTCCCTAGACGATATATGACCCCTACGGGTTTAGTGCTCCGAAGTGAATGCTATAATTACATATTAGTAATAATAATAATAATAACAATAATAATAATAACAACAACAATAATAATAATAACAACAATAATAATAATAACAACAACAACAACAATAATAATAATAACAACAACAACAATAATAATAATAACAACAACAACAACAACAACAACAACAATAATAATAATAATAATAATAATAATAATAATAATAACAATAACAACAATAATAATGAAAAACAACTGTCCTCAATCAACTCTATCACCAGAAGACTATCTACACTACTCAACACTATCACCAGAAGACTATCTACACTACTCAACACTATCACCAGAAGACTATCTACACTACTCAACATTATCACCAGAAGATTATCTACACTACTCAACATTATCACCAGAAGACTATCTTCATTACTCAACACTATCACCAGAAGACTATCTACACTACTCGACATTACCACCAGAAGACTATCTACACTACTCAACATTATCACCAGAAGACTATCTTCATTACTCAACACTATCACCAGAAGACTATCTACACTACGCAACATTATCACCAGAAGACTATCTTCATTACTCAACACTATCACCATGAGACTATCTACACTACTCAACATTATCACCAGAAGACTATCTTTATTACTCAACACTATTACCAGAAGACTATCTACACTACTCAACACTATCACCAGAAGACTATCTCCACTACTCATCACTATCACCAGAAGACTATCTACACTACTCAACACTATCACCAGAAGACTATCTACACTACTCAACATTATCACCAGAAGATTATCTACACTACTCAACATTATCACCAGAAGACTATCTTCATTACTCAACACTATCACCAGAAGACTATCTACACTACTCGACATTACCACCAGAAGACTATCTACACTACTCAACATTATCACCAGAAGACTATCTTCATTACTCAACACTATCACCAGAAGACTATCTACACTACGCAACATTATCACCAGAAGACTATCTTCATTACTCAACACTATCACCATGAGACTATCTACACTACTCAACATTATCACCAGAAGACTATCTTTATTACTCAACACTATTACCAGAAGACTATCTACACTACTCAACACTATCACCAGAAGACTATCTCCACTACTCATCACTATCACCAAAAGACTATTTTCACTACTCACTCTATCACCAGAATACTATTAAACACTATCAGCTGAAGAATATCCTTTCTTAACATTATAATCAGAAGACTATCTTCCCTACCCAGCAATATTATCACAAGAATACCTTCACTACTTAACATTATCACCACAAGAATATTCTCCCTATTTTTCACACTAACCAGATATAATCTCTACCTCTTGTTGTGAGGCAGCCATGTTCGTATCAAAAATTAATATAACTATTTTTTCCTCTCAATATATTTGTAATAAGTTATCTAGTGACGAGTGCGTGTTCTTCATAGACTCCGTCGAGATGACTTCGAAGAGGTCGAATTTCTCGGGGTATTCCACCCTCTTCTGGCTAACACTAGACCTCTGTACTTCGGCGAAGTGAAAAGAATAATGTTCTCCGCCAGACGTAGATTTTGAAAGGTTTGCAAAGTGGTTATGAGTGAATAGTTTTTTAAGGATCCCCTCTGCGCATTGGGAGAGGTCGACTGGTGGTACTCAAGGCAGCAACATCGGACCGTTGTCATTCTGTATCCCTCTACAGATGTGTCGACGGTTCTCTCATCTATTTTAACAGCAGGTACAACCAAACATGACGGAAAATAATAAACACTTTTTGTAATAATCATGCCAGCTACTTCAAGACCTGTTTTATAGTAAATGGAATTAAATAATCCGGTCCACCATATGCTTACTTCGACCTGCCTAGTATGGGCCAACAGGCCTACTGCAGTGTTCCTCCTTTCTTATGTTCTTTAACTTTCCTAGACCTGGTTACCACCTCCCTCCTAACGAATAACGAATGCAGAAGACTTCGGTAGACGGTTTAGCAGTTGCATGAAGTACTTCCCGATGTGACCGCCACCAAGAGAGTAAAAGTAATGCTTACCGAGATCGACAGCGACACTGACATCTCCTGCACTGACCAGAGTCGTAATTTACTCTCCTCAAAACTAAAAGAAAATACTGCCAGCAGTACCAAGACAACCTCCGTCAAACGTCCCTTGAACAGTGCTTATCCACAAGCCCCAGGTAAAAAAGGTGAAAGTTTGAGTTGAAAATTTTTCAAGACCTGCTGTTAAAAACCGGTTTGTCTTGTATATACTTATAGCTAAAACAACAATAGAGGGAGAAAGAAGAGAGGGACTACCTGGGACATTACTGCCTTAGTCTCACTGTCATAGTGGTGTCACAGAATGATACTTAAAGGATCATAACAAATAATAAGACACTAACTCCTGAGTTACATACCTCCATATTTCGACGTTATTTTTATGGCGTAATTTTTATTTTGACTAAAATCTGCATATAATGGAATTGACCATATAATTTATAAAAGGAATATATTTTCAAATTTTTTAATTAACTTGCTCTCATATTAATTTAATACAGGAACTAAGTTCAGTATGTATATAAACATCACTCATAAACAACTTCCTGATTCAGGTTATCATTCTGTGATGACCCGTGCCAGGCTAGGGAAGGTGTTTTGGTGTGACGACTGTTTCATTGGTGTGGCTGTAGCGGTATTATTAAGGACTCCAGTACTCCCGGGAGGGGCCGTATGTGGCGCTATAGTGAAGAGGATTCTTATAGTTTTCCTATGCTTTTTCATCTGCTATCTTCCTCTTTATTCCTAGGTGTTTCCCTTCTCTTCCCAAATGTTCTTTGGCTCCTCACTTCACTTAACTTCGCCTTGCAGTCTATATATGTTTTACGGGGTTCTTATTTGGTTCAAACATTATCTAAGTGTTGAATAAGGAAGAAACATCGAAACTAAAAAAATTCGTGTTTTTAACGTTAATGCCACCACCAAGATTCATGGTAGGAGACCAGTTTGTCACTTCGTCTTGAGTTGATGTAATCGTGGATAATAGTTCAGATAAATACTTGCCTTTTAAAGACCACTGCCGATGCCTGAAGTAATGGTATTACAACCTCAGGTTCAATGGCCTGTTAACCTGAGTGTAAAAGGGAGCTTGGAACAAAGATATACAGTAGAAAATGCTTTGAATTTGTATTTTCTTTACCAAGCAATTATGATTATATCAGACTTTTGTCTTTTCCTTCAGCAAGTATTAGATAGGGGTTTGTACAAGTATGTACACTATGTACAGAGAGAGTAATAATAGTACAAGCCACTGTCGTTAAGGCAAAACAGCAGCCAAAAGACAGAGACAACCGTCCACAATCAGCTCAATGCAGGAATGACAATGACAAACTGTGAGTGGTATCCACGTCACCTTTCGCATTGTCAAACTCGCATTATGATTGGCTGAACCGAGTCGTTGATTTGATGATGGGGCCCCATCGCCAAACCCTTAACGATGGTTCGCTGGTTGGAGGGGAGCCTATGTGGGTGTGTTTAACATGCTCCGAATAAAGGGTACGTACTCTTTGCATGCAACAAATCGTCTCATGGGAATCCCAGCCTAATGGGTTTTAGGTAGTTCATACATACGTGCAAGTCTAGGGTTCCTGGTTACTAAACAAAGTAGCATTTTACAGTGTTCAGAACGTTTTAGGATCTGGCAAGATTTGGTAAGGGAGTTTTGTGTGGGTTTCAGTAATTTAGAGGTGTGGAGAGGCTCGTAGGTGTTCTGATCGTCCAGCATCTCCTGCATCTTGTGGCTGTAGTCTGGTGTGTTTAGAATGACCACCCCACCACCTTTATCCGCTGTGGTGAAGATGATGGAATCATCCTTAGGAAGGCGTCTAAGAAGTTTTGGTATCGTCGAGGAATGAAGGGGGTGGAGAGCTCAGTAACTGTCGTGGTGATGAGTCCCTCGATAAAACTTTTTTTTGGGGGGAGGAATTTGGTGTCTTGATAACGGTAGTTCCTGGTGACTAGGGTGACCTCTTGCCTGGGCCTGTGCACCCCAGTGGCGAATTTTAAACCTAGATAGACTAAGTGCTTCTGACTCAGTGTTAGAGAGAACGTGGCCTGAGACGTTCTTATTTCAATGTGGCCTTCTCGTGGGGTTCCATTTACTCTATAAAAAAATTTAGTCAAGAATAAAACCGTTAGACCAACCGACTGTAAAGCAAGTGTGTACGTGATTCGGGCGAGGGAGTCGAAATATTTTATTTTGGAAAAATATCTACTGGAGAAACGTATAAGAGCGAACGGGAACGGATGTAGTAGGGCTGCCCAATACGTTGCCTGCGTCATCCATCGTAATACTCACAATCATCTTATGAAAATTAACACAGTTAGACTCGTCATCAAGGAAGAACTAACCAGATGTCTGTCAAAGGTACGTGAACTACTCAGATATGGAAAACTTGAGAACAAATAAAACTGTATCAGGGTATACAACAAATTTTAACCATACAATAGAGCGAAAAAGTAATGTGAAGGACCTGGGAGTGATAATGTCAGAGGATCTCACCTTCAAAGACCACAACAATGTATCTACCGCATCTGCTAGAAAAATGATAGGATGGATAATGAGAACCTTCAAAACTTGGGACACAAATCCCATGATGATTCTCTTCAAATCGCTTGTTCTCTAGATTGGAATACTGCTGTACACTAACTGCCCCTTCAAGGCAGGCGAAATTGCTGACCGGAGAGTGTACAAAGAACTTTCACGGCACACATAAGTACGATAAAGCACCTAAATTACTGGCGAGAAAGATACATGATAATATACACTTGGAAAATCCTAGAGGGATTGGTACCAAACTTGCACACGAAAATCACTCCCTATGAAAGCATGGCCGTGACGGCCATGCTAGCGGGAGATTCGTCTGTAAAAACTAGCATTTGTGGACACAGTGGTGCCTATGCTAACCTTCCTATGGTGTAGAAATATACCTAGTTGGATGAATCTTATTGTAGCTAGCTGGCCCAGTGGCTTACGCGACGGTCTGGAGTTTTGAGACTCTCTGACCGCGGGTTCGAACCCCACCCGTGGTATGGTTTCATCACCCTTGACGGGTGATGGACTGATTACATCGTCTTCACATCTTTACTGCTTCTGTTAACTGTACTGGACTGAAGAAGCCTACTATGTAGGCGAAACGTTTCATAATAAAGATACCTAACTGTTGCACATGTGTCTTACTTACCAACCTGTCGCTTTGTATACCATTGTTATATTCCTGGAACAGTAGGCCTCCTGCAGTGTTCATTCCTTATATTCGTATGTTCTTACGTGTTCAAGTAGAACATTAGAACAAAGGAATAACGGAGCACTACAGCAAGCCCACTGGCCCATGGTAGGCAGGTCTTTCTCAAAAGGAAGAGAGCCGAGGTTGGAGAATAATTATCTGGTACAACAAGAACAATCTTTTAGTCGGTGGGTCGCAAGTGGAACGAATGAAATATATGTTGTGGAGGCAAATGCCGTACACGGTTTCAAGAGTAGTTACGATATGATTGATCGACGGCAGCTAAGAGCAAGGATCAGGAGCTACGACTCAACCAGATCGATACATGCACGTACAATGCTACACGCAAAAATAGACCAAGTGTCTATCGATAAGTGCCTTTGGGACTTAGTAACTAACGCACCCATACACATCCAGCACACAATCCCACACACACATACACACACACATACACACACACACACACACACACACACACACACAGGCCTAGTGTCTAATCGACATGTGCCTAGGACAAAATGGTAACTAACACCTGGTCAAACACGTCAAGAAATTAGAGAAAGTGCAAAGGTTTGCAACAAGACTAGTCCCAGAGTTAAGGGGATTGTCCAACGAAGAAAAGTTAAGGGAAATCGGCCTGAGGACACTAGAGGACAGGAGGGTTAGGGGAGACATGATAACGACATATAAAATACTGCGAGGAATAGATAAGGTGGACAGAGACAAGATGTTCCAGAGAGGGGACACAGAAACAAGGGGTCACAATTGGAAGTTGAAGACTCCTATGAGTCAAAGAGATGTTAGGAAGTATTTCTTCAGCCATAAAGTTGATAGGAAGTGGAATAGTCTGGCAAGTGATGTAGTGGAGGTAGGAACCATACATAGTTTTAAAACGGGGTATGATAAAGCTCATGGAGCAAAGAGAGAGAGGACCCAGTAGCGGTCAGTGAAGAGGCAGGGCCAGGAGCTGAGTCTCGACCCCTGCAACCATAAATAGGTGAGTACACACACACACTAAAAACAGCATCAGACGTTCAATCACCATAAATCTATTATAAGCATATTAAAAATAACTCAAAAATTACAGAGGGTTAAACAGTATTGCAAATCTTCAGTAAACATAAATAACCAGCTCACAATACATAATTAAAAAAAACATCGTGCAACAGTCCCTCTGCAATCTCCTGATCAACTTCAATCAACATAAATCCCAAAGATTCCGTCATAATTTCGACTCGAAGCTTAAAAAAAAATAAAAAATTGGCTTAGTCTACAATAAAGAGGCGAATAAAAAAATTTATTATACGATTGCATCCGATAATTTGCATAATTTATGTTAAATTTGCAAATTAGTGTTAATCAGGTGAAGGTTACTCTTAATAACTGGAAATATTGTTGAATCTTGAGCAAAAGTGATGATGATGGTAATGACAAGAGGTGGATGATGATGATGGTAATGACAAGAGGTGGATGATGATGTTGGTGATGAGGATATGATAGTTGCTGGGTTTGCACTCATTGTCAGGGAGGAGATAATGAAAACAAGTTTTTATGATGTGTAAATATAATGCAGGTGGTTGTTAGCATGGTGGTGGTGGTGGTGGGTGGGGGTAGTAGGGCTGGTGGTAGTGGTGGTGGTTGTTAGCATGGTGGTGGTGGTGGTAGCGGTGGTGGTTGTTAGCATGGTGGTGGTGGTGGTGGTGGTAGTGGTGGTGGTTGTTAGCATGGTGGTGGTGGTGGTAGCGGTGGTGGTTGTTAGCATGGTGGTGGTGGTGGTAATGGTGGTGGTTGTTAGCATGGTAGTGGTGATAATGTAGAGTGTGGTCGATTGATCGGGGAAGGTGATGTTGGGGGTTGTTGGAGAGTGGTGGTGTTGCAGGTAAGGGGGGTGATGGTGGTATTGTTGTTGTTGTAGGTGGTAGTGGCGAAGTTGTAGATCAACAGCAGTGCTGAGTAACAAGAACCCATCATGAAAGACGTTTTTATCAACACTCCTGCTAAGGTACTGACACATGACAGTGGTCAGTATATGTCAGTACCCACACTCGTGCCCAGGTACTGACTGACACAAGACAGTGGTCAGTATATGTCAGTACCCACACTCGTGCCCAGGTACTGACTGACACAAGACAATGGCCAGTATATGTCAGTACCCACACTCGTGCCCAGGTACTGACTAACACAAGACAATGGCCAGTATATGTCAGTACCCACACTCGTGCCCAGGTACTGACTGACACAAGACAATGGCCAGTATATGTCAGTACCCACACTCGTGCCCAGGTACTGACTAACACAAGACAATGGCCAGTATATGTCAGTACCCACACTCGTGCCCATGTACTGACTAACACAAGACAATGGCCAGTATATGTCAGTACCCACACTCGTGCCCAGGTACTGACTGACACAAGACAGTGGCCAGTATATGTCAGTACCCACACTCGTGCCCAGGTACTGACTGACACAAGACAATGGCCAGTATATGTCAGTACCCACACTCCTACTTAAGGACTGTCTGGCAAGTAACAAAGACCAGTATGTCATGATGAATTAACAGTTATCAATACCCCCACACAAGGCCATAAATATAAGTTCCATACAAGAAACAAAGAGACAAAAGCAGTCGTACAGCATAAACAAACCTCACACTCTTTTAATTAACACTCTTTTAATTAACACAATATAGTGTAAGAAAGCAAGGGCGGCGCCAGAATGTCCGTGCTACCTGGAGGTCGTTCCGGGGGTCAACGCCCTCGCAGCCCAGTTCTTGACCAGGCCTCACGGTGAATCAGAGAATGATCAACCAGGCTGTTACCGCTGGCCGCACGCAATCCAACGTAGGAACAACAGCCCGACTGATCGGGCACTGGTGGACGAGGCTTAGTTCATATTATTCTTATTTTTATTTGTGAGTGCTTTGGGAAGACTAAGGGAATTCTGGGGGGTTTAATTCCCCCTCCCTTGTGTGTGCGTGTGTGTGTGTACTCACGTATATGTATTTGCAGGAGTCAAGTCACAGCTCCTGGCCCCGCCTCTTCAGTGGTCGTTACTAGATCCACTCTCTCCCGGCTTCAAAAGCCTTATTGAACCTCTCCTTAAAGCTATGTATATATCCCGCCTCTATTACTTCGCTCTCTACATTATATCACCTCCTGACAAGTGTGTGTGTGTGTGTGTGTGTGTGTGTGTGTGTGTCGATAATTCTGCAAAAGGCTAAAGATCTCTAACCCCAACCATGTGTTGGATACAGAACAGCTCAGCCGTGATCGCACCTATCGAAGGTTTTTGCAAAGTCTGCCTATACTACATCTGCATTCTGTTTGTCCTCCAGTGCGCCCAAGACCTTGTCATAGTGGTCCAGTAGTTGGGAGAGGCCGGAGCGACCTGCCCAAAGCCCATGCTGACCTAGCATGAACAGTTGTTGGGAATCCATGTGGCTGGCGATCTTGCTTCTTAAAACCCTTTCAAAGATTTCATAATGTGGAATAAATGCCCCTTCACCAGATTCCAGGGACCCCTTGCCCTCCCTCCCTTCCCCTAACCCCTCCTCTTCCTCTACCCCTTCCCTCTCTAACACCCCTTCCATCCCCTCCCCTCCTTGCAGGGAACGTATGACACAAACACTAACAACTTTGAAGTTAGAGAAACACATGTTGTAGGAGACAACGTTTCGCTTTGTGTTGTGTTTGATCAAGTCATGACAGAGCGAAACAGTGTTCTAGTAAAAGCTGTTCATCAACCAGTGTTCCATGCAACAAATGAAGGGCAATGCCTCGATGCTAAAGGGCTCTTGATCCCAGGAACTGAACCTTCCTTTCCTCGGATCAAACATGATTACTTCCCATTTCTTAGGTGCGTATAACCCCTACGGATATAACAGTAATAATAACAATAATAATAATAACAATAATAATAATAATAATAATAATTATAATAATAATAATAACAATAATAAAAAGAAAAAGAAGTAGAGAAAACAAAACAAATAAAATAATAATAATAATAATAATAATATAATAATAATAATAATAATAAAAATATTATTATTATTATTGAGTGTTATTATTATTATTGTTATTAATACAATTCGTCGCACCACTACAAGACAATTTCACCACCAAGAAACCTTCAGTCACTACAATATATCTGAGGGAACTTTCACTTACTTGCGACAACTAAGAGAAGAATTAAAGGGCTCTGGTGGCCTGGTTGCTAATGCTCTCGCTTCACACGGCGAGGGTCTAGGTTCGATTCCCAGCCAGGGTAGAAACATTGGGAGTGTTTCTTTACACCTATTGTCTATGTTCACCCATCAGTGTGTGTTAGTCGACTGGTGTGGGTCGCATCCTGGGACACTGACCTAATTTGCGGGAAATGTTCAGCATAACAAGCGGCTTTCTATATAGTAGTATGTCTTTGATGTCAGCTAGGACTGTATACCTTGTACATGTACTTGTAGTAAATAAAGACATTATTATTATGATTATAATGTTATCAGGAGGTTCGAGCCCACTGGTTGACGGTGAGAACCCCTACTTAAACCTCCCGCCAGTATTAAACCCACCGCCAGTGTTAGTTAAACCTTCCGCCGGTATTAAGTTGTTACGCTATCAGCCGGTGTATCTGGGGATGGTCCAGCCGCTCTGTACTCCTATCCTACCTTATCTCCTGGTTATACCAGGGGCAGTGGTAGGGGATGGTAGGGAGGGTGGGAAGAAGGGGTAGGAGAAGGTTGGAAGGGTAGGAGAAGGTTGGAAGGGTAGGAGTAAGGAGTTAAGTGGGGGAAGGGGGGTTGTTCAGTTCCAAAGCTTTCAGTAAATTGATGGAAGCTGTGGCGGTGATTACTAATCAAGACTGGGGAAACGGAAGATGTGATTCAGGGTTTGACTTCGATTTTTCCTCTGAAATTCAGCAGTATGTAGATGTATGAGACAGACAGACAGACTTTGAAATCTCTAATCAAAGTCAAGTGGGCTTAGAGTTATATCAGAGATTAATGGAGATATTTGCAACATTTTGTGTCTCAATTACGAAGAACTCATTTGGGTCGTCAGTGTTTAGGCTGATTAATGGCTCACTGAACACTGAGTCGTACTGGGGCTTGAAGGATTTCACTTATGTCTTTCTTGTCATCAGTGTATGTTCCATCTCCTCTAATCGATACTAGATATAACTTCTGACCAGTGACTGCATGCCCAGGCACTCCACCCTAGACACAAACTCCTGTAACTCGATATGTATCAAGACTTGTAATCATTCATGTTAAGCACCAAACCCATGTGAGTCATTCAGCCCAAGGCGTGTTGAAGGCTTGATCCTCCGTTTGCTGAGCGCCAGACAGACGCGCTTCCTATTTGTACCCACCTAGATGATCAAGACTTGTAACAACTTAATAATCACTCCTCCAGCATCCTCCCTCTCTGCTTCTATATCATTCACACTTTACTGTGTATATCCTCTGGTTATATGTTCATGAACTACGGCCATATCTCCTTCAACCATCATCTCTCCTTCAACCATCATCTCTCCTTCAACCATCATCTCTCCTTCAACCATCATCTCTCCTTCAACCATCATCTCTCCTTCAACCATCATCTCTCCTTCAACCATCATCTCTCCTTCAACCATCATCTATCCTTCAACCATCATCTCTCCTTCAACCATCATCTCTCCTTCAACCATCATCTCTCCTTCAACCATCATCTCTCCTTCAACCATCATCTCTCCTTCAACCATCATCTCTCCTTCAACCATCATCTCTCCTTCAACCATCATCTCTCCTTCAACCATCATCTCTCCTTCAACCATCATCTCTCCTTCAACCATCATCTATCCTTCAACCATCATCTCTCCTTCAACCATCATCTCTCCTTCAACCATCATCTCTCCTTCAACCATCATCTCTCCTTCAACCATCATCTCTCCTTCAACCATCATCTCTCCTTCAACCATCATATATCCTTCAACCATCATCTCTCCTTCAACCATCATCTCTCCTTCAGCCATCATCTCTCCTTCAACCATCATCTCTCCTTCAACCATCATCTCTCCTTCAACCATCATCTCTCCTTCAACCATCATCTCTCCTTCAACCATCATCTCTCCTTCAACCATCATCTCTCCTTCAACCATCATCTCTCCTTCAACCATCATCTCTCCTTCAACCATCATCTCTCCTTCAACCATCATCTCTCCTTCAACCATCATCTCTCCTTCAACCATCATCTCTCCTTCAACCATCATCTTCCTTCAACCATCATCTCTCCTTCAACCATCATCTCTCCTTCAACCATCATCTCTCCTTCAACCATCATCTCTCCTTCAACCATCATCTCTCCTTCAACCATCATCTCTCTCCACCGTCTCGACAGCCATTCTCCAGATACTTGACTCTCACACCTACCTTCCTTCAGCCCCCATCCTTGGTCTATAGTATAGCCTATACTATCTTAGCCCTGCACTTCCTCACTACTTCCCACAAATGGTGACAGAAAGTTAGGCGTTAACAGGAAAACGCTGACCTGTGCGCCTAGTTAAGAATAACTCAGCCTCACTTACTCTCCTGCGCTTGTAAAACAAAGCTACCATGGTATATTTTCTGTAAATTTATGCTACCAAAATATTTCTAACTGAAAAAAAGCATTTTTATAAGGTTACAGTTAGAATTTATTAGGAGATTGGTGATATTTTGTTCGATATAAAATTAATTACAGCTAGAAAGTTACGCTTGAATTCAGAATATGGTTAAATTGAGTGACTACTGAGAGGAGGTGTCTAAGTATTGTGTAGGCTGCAGTGTCAGGTTAGAAGCAGAGTGAAACTTAGTTTATGATGAGGTCACTTACAGGTGCAATCAAACATGTGCAATTCCTGGGTATCTTTCTTTGAAGATACCCACATGTTGCGCATGCATCTAATCCTTCACCTTGTTGGTACTATATACTATTATTTTTATAATATATGCAAAACGTACTTACCTGAAGGATATTTTCCAGGGATCAACAATCTCCAGGCCCATTTTTTTTAATATACCTCCAGGACGTAAGTGCCACAAGCTAGTGGAGATGAGAGCAGACCTGACTGCCACCTAAGATGCTAGGATGTCTGCCACTCACCTGTCATCCCTCCCTGGATGATCCACCCACCGCCCACTGCTGTCATCACCCACTATCATCAGTGTCCCTGTCACTACCAGACAGCAGAAGCTGCTGTCTGGTAGTGATTTTACTCACCTCTGTCGTCTGAGCATCTGTAATCTTTTTTATGGTCTTCATGAAATGTACTCACCTATTTGTGGTTGGAGGGGTCAAGTCACAGCTCTTGGCCTAGCACAGAACTATACAGAGCGACAAGAGACGACAGGACCTTGTGTAATAATGTTGGTAGAATTACCGACAATATGTTAGGTAAAAGGACACAAGTGCAGCTAATGTGACATTTTATTGTGGCAACGTTTCGCTCTCCAGGAGCTTTATTAAGCTTGACAAAGCTCCTGAAGAGAGAAACGTTGCCACAATAAAATGTCGCATTAGTTTCAGTTGTGTTCTTTTACCTAACAAGTCTAAAGTGTGTTTACAAGTGTTTTGCAGAGTGAGTGGTGTACTAGCAACCCAGGATGAGTCTCTGCACTGATACTGCTGACAGTCTCTGCACTGATACTGCTGACAGTCTCTGCACTGATACTGCTGACAGTCTCTGCACTGATACTGCTGACAGTCTGCACTGATACTGCTGACAGTCTCTGCACTGATACTGCTGACAGTCTCTGCACTGATACTGCTGACAGTCTCTGCACTGATACTGCTGACAGTCCTGCACTGATACGCTGCAGTTGCACTGATACTGCTACGTCTGCACTGATACTGCTGACAGTCTGCACTGATACTGCTGACAGTCTGTGCACTGATACTGCTGACAGTCTGCACTGATACTGCTGACAGTCTGTGCACTGATACTGCTGACAGTCTGTGCACTGATACTGCTGACAGTCTGTGCACTGATACTGCTGACAGTCTGCACTGATACTGCTGACAGTCTGCACTGATACTGCTGACAGTCTGTGCACTGATACTGCTGACAGTCTGTGCACTGATACTGCTGACAGTCTGCACTGATACTGCTGACAGTCTGCACTGATACTGCTGACAGTCTGTGCACTGATACTGCTGACAGTCTGTGCACTGATACTGCTGACAGTCTGCACTGATACTGCTGACAGTCTGCACTGATACTGCTGACAGTCTGCACTGATACTGCTGACAGTCTGCACTGATACTGCTGACAGTCTGCACTGATACTGCTGACAGTCTCACTGTACTTGACAGTCTGCACTGATACTGCTGACAGTCTGTGCACTGATACTGCTGACAGTCTGCACTGATACTGCTGACAGTCTGCACTGATACTGCTGACAGTCTGCACTGATACTGCTGACAGTCTGTGCACTGATACTGCTGACAGTCTGCACTGATACTGCTGACAGTCTGTGCACTGATACTGCTGACAGTCTGCACTGATACTGCTGACAGTCTGCACTGATACTGCTGACAGTCTGCACTGATACTGCTGACAGTCTGTGCACTGATACTGCTGACAGTCTGCACTGATACTGCTGACAGTCTGCACTGATACTGCTGACAGTCTGCACTGATACTGCTGACAGTCTGCACTGATACTGCTGACAGTCTGCACTGATACTGCTGACAGTCTGCACTGATACTGCTGACAGTCTGCACTGATACTGCTGACAGTCTGCACTGATACTGCTGACAGTCTGCACTGATCTGCTGACAGTCTGCACTGATACTGCTGACAGTCTTTCACTGATACCTGACAGTCTGCACTGATACTGCTGACAGTCTGCACTGATACTGCTGACAGTCTGCACTGATACTGCTGACAGTCTGTGCACTGATACTGCTGACAGTCTGCACTGATACTGCTGACAGTCTGTGCACTGATACTGCTGACAGTCTGTGCACTGATACTGCTGACAGTCTGTGCACTGATACTGCTGACAGTCGTGCACTGATACTGCTGACAGTCTGCACTGATACTGCTGACAGTCTGCACTGATACTGCTGACAGTCTGCACTGATACTGCTGACAGTCTGCACTGATACTGCTGACAGTCTGCACTGATACTGCTGACAGTCTGCACTGATACTGCTGACAGTCTGCACTGATACTGCTGACAGTCTGCACTGATACTGCTGACAGTCTGCACTGATACTGCTGACAGTCTGCACTGATACTGCTGACAGTCTGCACTGATACTGCTGACAGTCTGCACTGATACTGCTGACAGTCTGTGCACTGATACTGCTGACAGTCTGCACTGATACTGCTGACAGTCTGTGCACTGATACTGCTGACAGTCTGTGCACTGATACTGACAGTCTGCACTGATCTTGACAGTCTGCACTGATACTGCTGACAGTCTGCACTGATACTGCTGACAGTCTGTGCACTGATACTGCTGACAGTCTGCACTGACTACTGACAGTCTGCCTGATACTGCTGACAGTCTGCACTGATACTGCTGACAGTCTGCACTGATACTGCTGACAGTCTGCACTGATACTGCTGACAGTCTGCACTGATACTGCTGACAGTCTGCACTGATACTGCTGACAGTCTGTGCACTGATACTGCTGACAGTCTGCACTGATACTGCTGACAGTCTGCACTGATACTGCTGACAGTCTGACTGATACTGCTGACAGTCTGCACTGATACTGCTGACAGTCTGCACTGATACTGCTGACAGTCTGTGCACTGATACTGCTGACAGTCTCTGCACTGATACTGCTGACAGTCTGCACTGATACTGCTGACAGTCTGCACTGATACTGCTGACAGTCTGCACTGATACTGCTGACAGTCTGCACTGATACTGCTGACAGTCTGCACTGATACTGCTGACAGTCTGCACTGATACTGCTGACAGTCTGCACTGATACTGCTGACAGTCTGCACTGATACTGCTGACAGTCTGCACTGATACTGCTGACAGTCTGCACTGATACTGCTGACAGTCTGCACTGATACTGCTGACAGCCTCTGCACGGATACTGCTGACAGCCTCTGCACGGATACTACTGACAGCCTCTGCACGGATACTACTGACAGCCTATACGTGGATACTACTGACAGCCTCTGCACGGATACTACTGACAGCCTCTGCACGGATACTACTGACAGCCTCTACATGGATACTTCTGACAGCCTCTACATGGATACTTCTGACAGCCACTTAACAACGAGGCAGCGGAGAGTGTTGCCCACGGCAATGGGTCTAATTAATCCATCTTTCTCTCTCTCTCTTATCCCCCAGCACGGAAATTAGCCTCCAGATCTACTCACTGCCTATTTTTTTCTGGCTTCTCCTCATTGCAACATCCCCCAAACAACATGCCTTCCCCAGCTCCCTACCCTGTCCGCGCCCCAGCACACCCCCACCCAAAAATACACCCCTACTCTCAGAACACCCTTCACCCCGCCCCACCCAAGAGCACCCTTCACCCCACCCCAGAACACCCATCATAACATGGAGGGTGTTGTGAGAGCCAGGCCTTTTCCAAGCGCTAAGGTAACCATTTAGGTGCATAAATCGCCCACCACAGCGATGGTTAGCTAGATATTGTCGAGGCGCCTGTGGTTATCCATCGTTTGTGCCCCAGCCTGAAGTGTGCCCAGTGTGCAGCCCTTCCCTGGGTCTGGCCCCAGCCCAGAGTGTACAGCCCTTCCCTGGGTCTGGCCCCAGCCCGGAGTGTACACAGTGCCCATCTTCTCCTGGGTTGTGCACTGGTTGAGACCACGTGGTTCATAAAGAATAAAAGATCACAGTACCGTGGCTGCAACAATTAACCCAAAAAACCTGATCTTACCAAAAGAGCTTCATTTGTGTATCTTATGACGTCGTCAAAAGATACATAAATAATCCTACTTGGACCCTTTACAAAGTCACACTAACACAAAAGAGCAAGGGAGCCAGTATATATATGCGAGGGGGGACAGGGACGGGACCAAGAGAGGAAGAAAAAGAAGTAGTGGTAGTGGCAATGCTGGTAGTGGAAGTAGTAGTAGGAAGAGTAGTTTAGTGGTACAAGAGAGAAAGGTGAGTGAAGGGTGAAGGGAGGCAATAGTAATGGTAGTAGCAAAAGCACTAGAAATAAAGTGGTAGTCGTAGTGGTAGTAGAGTTGAGTCAGTCTAAGGTTTCTCTTTTAATTGCATTTGGTGTGTGAAATCTATGCAGATTTCAAACGATTTTAACGTGGGACGTGACTGTTATCGGTCCATAATTCTTTGCAATTGCTTTGCTGCCTCTTTTGGGGAGCGGAGCTTTATCCATTGTTTTTAGCAGCTGTGAGTGACGCAGGTGTCTAAGCTTCCTCTCCATCATATTCAAGACACGTGATAAAGGTATCTTAGAGTTCTTGATGAACATGGAGTTCTATGAGTCTTGACCTGGGGCAGAGTGCAAGCTGAGTGAGGTTAGGGTTATGTCGGAAATTTTGGAGATGTTGATAAAGTTTTGAGTCTAGTTCAAGAAAAAATCATATGATTTTAGACCTTTAGTCTGATCAACGGCTCAATCATAATGAGAGCATTTCACCTGTTTCTTTGCTTTTATCAGTGTAAGTTCCATCTTGTTTAAGCAAGGGCCCGTTATTGGATTTGTTTTTTGCTCTGGATATTGTATAAGAAGTATTTTGTATTTTAGTCAATTTCAGTTATTGTTTGTAACTCCCTTTGTCTTTCTTGGAGTCTATATGATTTATTAAACATAAGTACATCCTCTATTTCTCTAAGCAGCGCTTCCTTCCACGCTTCAGACAGACTAACACCCTTAAGAAGCTCTGTGATTCTTCGTCTTCTCCTATAGAAGCATCTCTCTCTCTTTCTAGTTTACATCTCTTTTTCCTTAGTGGTATATGCCTTGAGCTTACTTCTAGTGCCATAGAGTTAATCCTCTCGAGACATTAATTTATTTGATCTAGTTGATGTTCTTGCTGTTAAAACTGAGCTTGGATAAGACACCATCATGACTGTCTGTATTTTGCTGCTCAGGATCAGTATTTATGTAGGTTAAGAGTCATATCGTAAGACTCTTAATTTATAATGATTAATTATATAATGCTGAGAATAAAATGAAGAGGATATAATGGTGAGGATTACAAAAAGTAATCTCTCTCTCTCTCTCTCAAAAGAAGGGGAGGAATAGGAGGAGGGATGATGGAGGAGGCGGAGAAGGAGGAGGAGGAGGCGGTGAAGGAGGTGGAGGAGGATTAGGATTAGGAAGATCACTTCTTGAAGATGCTGCTATTAAGTTGTGATAATTTTTTTCTGAGAGTTCTTGAACGCTGGTGGTGGTGTGTACCTGTCAGACTGGTGGAGGCAGGGAGGGAGGGAGAGGAGGAGGGAGAGAAATGGGGGAGGAAGGAGAGAGAGAGGGAGGCCATTCATTCCATGACTCTGGGAAGCTAGGCAATACTACACAGACTTAGTTGTGTGTGGATGTTGTAATACCACACACTGCTGCTACCACCACCACTACGACTACCACAACTACCATCACCACCACCACTATAATCACCATTACCACCACCACTACCACAACCACTATAACCACCATTACTACCACAACCACCACTACCTCCACCACCACCACTATAACCACCATTACCACTATAACCACCACCACCAATGCTGCAATCACAACACCAACCACAACACGTCACTACCAGCTGCTGCTGCCGTCGAATTTCCTTCAGCTCCTCCTCCTCTTCCTCTTTCCTCCTCCTTCCTTCTGCTGCTTCTGCTTCTACTTACACTTCTCGCTGACCAAACACATTTTGAATAAATAATCATCAAAACTTACCAGCCTTACCACTTAAACTACTTCTTTTTCTTCCTCTCTTGGTCCCGTCCCTGTATCTCTACCACTGTTACTACTACTACTACTATTACTACTACTACCACTATTACTACTACTATTATTACTACTACTACTTCCACTACCAGCATTACCTCTACCAATACTTATCCACGTCCTTCTTTCTTCCTCTCTTTCCCGTCCCTGTCTCCATTTCCTATATACTGGTTCCCTCACCTTTGTGTTTTAGTGTGACTTGAGAATGGTCTAAGTCGACCGAAACATCGTCCTGGGCTCCTCTCTCCTATTTGAGGGGTGTTTGTTTGTTGTTCCAGTCATGGTGTTGTTCTTTTTATTCTTCAGAATATTTTTTTTATTAACACATCGGCCGTTTCCCACCAAGGCAGGGTGGCCCGACAAAGAAAAACTTTCATCATAATTCACTCCATCACTGTCTTGCCAGAGGTGTGCTTACACTACAGCTACAAAACTGCAACATTAACACCCCTCCTTCAGAGTGTCGGCACTGTACTTCCCATCTCCAGGAATCAAGTCCGGTCTGCCGGTTTCCCTGAAACCCTTCATAAATATTACCTTGCCTACACTCCAACAGCACGTCAAGTCCTAAAAACCATTTGTCTCCATTCGCTCCTATCTAACACGCTCACGTATGCTTGCTGGAAGTCTAAGCCCCTCGCACACAAAACCTAATTTACCCCCTCCCTCCAACCTTTTCTAGGCCGACCCCTACCCCGCCTTCCCTCCACTACAGATTTATACACTCTCGAAGTCATTCTATTTTGCTCCATCCTTTCTATATGTCCAAACCATCTGGATAATAGTTTTGGTAATCCCACACCTCCTCCTAATCTCCAAACTATGGATTCTCTGCATTAAATTCACACCACACATTGCCCTCAGACACGACAACTGCCTCCAGCCTTCTCCTTGTTGCAACATTCATAACCCATGTCTCACACCCATACAAGAGTGTTGGTATAACTATAATCTCATACATTCCCCTCTTTGCTTTCATGGATAAAGTTCTCTGTCTCCACAAGCTCCTCAGTGCACCACTCACCTTTTTCCCCTCGTTAATTCTATGATTCACCTCATCCTTCATATATCCATCTGCTGACACATCCACTCCCAAATATCTGAACACATTCACCTCCTCCATACTTTCTCCCTCCAATCTGATATCCAATCTTCCATTATCTATTTTTTTGTTATCCTCATCACTTTACTCTTTCCTATATTCACTTTTAATTTCCTTATTTTACATACCCTACCAAACTCATCCACCAACCTCTGCAACTTCTCTTCAGAATCCCCAAAAGCACAGTGTCATCAGCAAAGAGCAACTGTGACAACTCCCACTTTGTGTTAGATTCTTTATCTTTTAACCCCACACCTCTTGCCAACACCCGAGCATTCACTTCTCTTACAACTCCATCTATAAATATATTGAACAACCATGGTGACATCACACATCCTTGTCTAAGGCCTACTTTTACTGGGAAATAATCTCCCTCTCGCCTACATACTCTAACCTGAGCCTCACTATCCTCGTAAAAACTTTTCACAGCTTTCAATAACCTACCTCCTATTCCATACATTTGCAACATCTGCCACATTGCCCCTCTATCCACACTATCATATGCCTTTTCCAAATCCATAAATGTCCCAAACACCTCTTTACCCTTATCTAAATATTGTTCACCTATATGTTTCACTGCAAACACTTGGTCTACACACCCCCTACCCTTCCTAAAGCCTCCTTGTTCATCTGCTATCCTGCTATCCGTCTTACTCCTAATTCTTTCAATAATAACTCTAACATACACTTTACCAGGTATACTCAACAGACTTATTCCCCTATAATTTTTACACTCTCTTTTGTCCCCTTTGCCTTTATACAAAGGAATTATGCATGCTCTCTGCCAATCCCTAGGTACCTTCTTCAGAATAATTTAGGTACCTTCTTCAGAATAATTTAGGTACCTTCTTCAGAATAATTTAGGTACATTCTTCAGAATAATTTAGTATAAAAAACAGGTCAAATCTGACCAGAAGTTGCTACACCGACATATCAAAAAAGAATTATTAAGACAGAAGAAAGATGGAAAACTTTCAAGAAAGAACAAGAAAGTCTGGAGAAGTTGAATAAAAAATTTAAGGAGTTTTCAGGGCAATAGTGACATTACCAGAGAGTAAAAGAGAGAGAGAGAGTGCACCAGCGAGCACTGGATATAATACATAATACAGAACAAGTGAAGAACTTCTGAGTGAGATGGATACCTAGAAGGAAAATCTCTCTCATTGGGTTCTGAAAGAGGAAGCAGAAGTACTGTGTGCCCTTCTAACCAAAGAATCCAAAAAATAGATTGATACAGGCAACTGCTAGAAGACAACAAATGTGGCCCCAAAAGCTACGAGAGGAGACAAACAAGCAGCATTAAACTACAGACCAGTGACACTGACATAGTCTGTAAGGTAATGGAGAAGATAATGAGAAAACGAGTGGCGGAGAACCTGAAGAGAAACAGATTCATGAAGACCAATCATCATAGTTTTATTGATCTCAAATCTTGTTTCACAAACCTCCTGGAGACCAATGAAAATATAATATATATGAGGCAAGAAAAATTAACAAGTGGACTGCATAATTTTGGATTGCAAGAAGACATGTATACGAGAGTGGGATAAAAGCTGGAGGAGCAGACACGAACAACAAGGATTTGCCCAATAATAGATCAAGGAATATCTAACAGGAAGGAAACAGATTATCCAGGAAGAGACGTAGAATGGAGAAGCGTGACTAGTGTGGCTCAACAGAGACACTGTTGTGGTCAGTACTCTGTCTGGTGTACGTTAACAACAAAGAACCAGAACAGGAGAAAACAAGAAAAAGACATAAATAGCCCTGGAAAACATGAAGAATTAGTCTGAAATTCACACACACAAAAGTCTCAGGAAGAGAATGGACATAGTAGCGACCAGCGAAGAGGCGGGGGCCAGGAACTGCGACTCGACCCCTGCAACCACAAACTGGTGAGTATACACACACACACACAGTCCAGCAATGTCTGAAGGCAGTACTACTCTCAAACATGCTATTACCATGTTGCTAAGCAAGTTAACACATGAAGGTAAACACAGTGGCTGACGGTCGTTGCTCAGCCTCCAGCATCTCCCAGGTCCACGACTCTTAAACTTTATATAACATTAATATTAAGATGATTTCCATCTCTGACGAGGAGAAGCAACACAACAGGTCAGTGAAGACTACTGACTGTGTTGTTCACTCAGTAGTTAGTGAAGGCTACTGACTGTGTTGTTCACTCAGTAGTTAGTGAAGGCTACTGACTGTGTTGTTCACTCAGTAGTTAGTGAAGGCTACTGACTGTTGTTCACTCAGTAGTTAGTGAAGGCTACTGACTGTGTTGTTCACTCAACTGTGTTGTTCACTCAGTAGTTAGTGAAGGCTACTGACTGTGTTGTTCACTCAGTAGTTAGTGAAGGCTACTGACTGTGTTGTTCACTCAGTAGTTAGTGAAGGCTACTGACTGTGTTATTCACTCAGTAGTTAGTGAAGACTACTGACTGTGTTGTTCACTAGTAGTTAGTGAAGCTACTGACTGTGTTGTTCACTCAGTAGTTAGTGAAGGCTACTGACTGTGTTATTCACTCAGTAGTTAGTGAAGACTACTGACTGTGTTGTTCACTCAGTAGTTAGTGAAGGCTACTGACTGTGTTGTTCACTCAGTAGTTAGTGAAGGCTACTGACTGTGTTGTTCACTCAGTAGTTAGTGAAGGCTACTGACTGTGTTATTCACTCAGTAGTTAGTGAAGACTACTGACTGTGTTGTTCACTCAGTAGTTAGTGAAGGCTACTGACTGTGTTGTTCACTTAGTAGTTAGTGAAGCTACTGACTGTGTTGTTCACTCAGTAGTTAGTGAAGGCTACTGACTGTGTTGTTCACTCAGTAGTTAGTGAAGGCTACTGACTGTGTTATTCACTCAGTAGTTAGTGAAGACTACTGACTGTGTTGTTCACTCAGTAGTTAGTGAAGGCTACTGACTGTGTTGTTCACTTAGTAGTTAGTGAAAGCTACTGACTGTGTTGTTCACTCAGTAGTTAGTGAAGGCTACTGACTGTGTTGTTCACTCAGTAGTTAGTGAAGGCTACTGACTGTGTTGTTCACTCAGTAGTTAGTGAAGGCTACTGACTGTGTTGTTCACTCAGTAGTTAGTGAAGGCTACTGACTGTGTTGTTCACTCAGTAGTTAGTGAAGACTACTGACTGTGTTGTTCACTCAGTAGTTAGTGAAGGCTACTGACTGTGTTGTTCACTTAGTAGTTAGTGAAAGCTACTGACTGTGTTGTTCACTCAGTAGTTAGTGAAGGCTACTGACTGTGTTGTTCACTCAGTAGTTAGTGAAGGATACTGACTGTGTTATTCACTCAGTAGTTAGTGAAGACTACTGACTGTGTTGTTCACTCAGTAGTTAGTGAAGGCTACTGACTGTGTTGTTCACTTAGTAGTTAGTGAAAGCTACTGACTGTGTTGTTCACTCAGTAGTTAGTGAAGGCTACTGACTGTGTTGTTCACTCAGTAGTTAGTGAAGGCTACTGTGTTATTCACTCAGTAGTTAGTGAAGGTTACTGACTGTGTTATTCACTCAGTAGTTAGTGAAGGTTACTGACTGTGTTGTTCACTCAGTAGTTAGTGAAGGCTACTGACTGTGTTGTTCACTCAGTAGTTAGTGAAGGCTACTGACTGTTGTTCACTCAGTAGTTAGTGAAGGCTACTGACTGTGTTGTTCACTCAGTAGTTAGTGAAGGCTACTGACTGTGTTGTTCACTCAGTAGTTAGTGAAGGCTACTGACTGTGTTGTTCACTCAGTAGTTAGTGAAGGCTACTGACTGTGTTGTTCACTCAGTAGTTAGTGAAGGCTACTGACTGTGTTATTCACTCAGTAGTTAGTGAAGGCTACTGACTGTGTTGTTCACTCAGTAGTTAGTGAAGACTACTGACTGTGTTATTCACTCAGTAGTTAGTGAAGACTACTGACTGTGTTATTCACTCAGTAGTTAGTGAAGGCTACTGACTGTGTTATTCACTCAGTAGTTAGTGAAGGCTACTGACTGTGTTATTCACTCAGTAGTTAGTGAAGGCTACTGACTGTGTTATTCACGCAGTAGTTAGTGAAGGCTACTGACTGTGTTATTCACTCAGTAGTTAGTGAAGGCTACTGACTGTGTTATTCACGCAGTAGTTAGTGAAGGTTACTGACTGTGTTGTTCACCTACAGAACCTAACATTTTTTCATGTTTTAAATAACATTTAAATGGCTTTCAGTGTGTAAGTATGTGAGTACATGTTGTGTCCGTGTGCGTCATGTGCGTGTAAGTGCGTCGTGTGCGTCTTTTATTACGTTATCAGCAATTAAACATTACTATTTTGTCATTATTATTATTATTATTATTATTATTATTATTATTATTATTATTATTATCTGAATTATTATAATTATCATAATTAAACTTCTATAATTCTTTAATTATCTATAATAATTTGCTAGTGAGTGAATTATCTGTTAGTTATAAACATTCCCAGTCCAGTTATTTAGATGATTAATTATAATTATCGTCCTTCGTTTGCGTATTACTCTGGGCTCTTGATCCGTGGAATTGGAGCTACTTTTCCGCCAGGCACTGTATGACCCCTACGTATTTACCGCTTCCCTGTGAATGCGATAATACTTCAAATTAATTATTATTGTCATTATTATTAGTAGTATTAGTAGTATCAGAGCTAGTGGTACCAATAATAGTAGTAGTACTATTAGTAGTAGTACTACTAGTAGTAATACTAGAACTAGTAGAAGTAGCAGTACTGGTAGTAGTAGTAACAGTAGCAGTAGTAGCAGCAGCAGCAATATTAGTAGCAACAATAATACTAGTAATATAACTAGTAGCACCGCTAGTAATGGTAGTATTAACACTACTAATAGTAATGATAGAGTAGTTTAAGTAGTAGTGCTAGCTGCAGTACTAATAGTAGTATTAGTAGTAGCAGCACTAGTAGTAGTAATAAGTAGTTGTAGTAATAGTAGTTGTAGTAATAGTAGTAGCACTAGTAGTAGTAGCACAAGTAGTAGTAATAATAGCACTAGTAGTGGTAGTAATAGTAGTAGCACTAGTAGTAGTAGTAGTAGTAATAATAGCACTAGTAGTGGTAGTAGTAGTAGTAGCACTACTAGTAGTAATAGCACTAGTATGGGTCACAGAGCACATGGGGAATGGGGATGGGTGGTGGTGGGGGATAGACATCAAACTAGATCTGAGGAATGGGAGTAGTAGCATCAGTTCCTCGGATCAAGAGCCCTTCAGCAGCATCAATATCCCTTCCTTGAGTGGGGTTCAAAACTAAAAAAAATATTGAACAAGAATTATTGAAATGGGTGAGAAATTATCAACATAATTCTGAACCAGTAATAATTCTGAATTAAAAATAATTCTGAACTAGTAATAATTCTGAACCAGTAATAATTCTTAACCAGTAATAATTCTGAACCGGTAATAATTCTGAACCGGTAATAATTCTTAACCAGTAATAATTCTGAACCGGTAATAATTCTGAACCGGTAATAATTCTGAACCAGTAATAATTCTGAACCGGTAATAATTCTGAACCGGTAATAATTCTGAACCAGTAATAATTCTGAACCGGTAATAAATCTGAACCGGTAATAATTCTGAATTAGTAATAATTCTGAACCGGTAATAATTCTGAACCGGTAATAATTCTGAACCAGTAATAATTCTGAACCGGTAATAATTCTGAGCCGGTAATAATTCTGAACCGGTAATAATTCTGAACCGGTAATAATTCTGAACTAGTAATAATTTTGAACCAGTAATAATTCTGTAATAATAATCCTTGAGGAGAAAAATGCGTATACACAGATCAATAAATTATAAATAATTTCTGATAATTCGAAGATAATCGGGTGTATAATTTTGAGAGAAGATAATTCATCTAGCCTCGTCCCCTCGTTTCTAATTGATTTTATGATAATCTTCATAGATTCTGATGTTCTAAAATCTATCCAGATCTCATATACAATGTTCTAGCCTCTATTCAGGTCCCAGTCACCATGTTGTAGCCTCTATCCAGGTGCCAGTCACCATGTTCTAGCCTCTATCCAGGTCCCAGTCACCATGTTGTAGCCTCTATCCAGGTCCCAGTCACCATGTTCTAGCCTCTATCTAGGTCCCAGTCACCATGTTCTAGTCTCTATTCAGGTCCCAGTCACCATGTTCTAGTCTCTATCCAGGGTCTAGTTACCATGTTCTAGCCTCTATCTAGGTCCCAGTCACCATGTTCTAACCTCTATCCAGGGCTTAGTCACCATGTTCTAGTCTCTATCCAGGGTCTAGTTACCCTGTTTTAGTCTCTATCCAGGTCACAGTCACCATGTTCTAGCCTCTATCCAGGGCTTAGTCACCATGTTCTAGCCTCTATCCAGGTCCGTCACCATGTGCTAGCCTCTATCCAAGGCTTAGTTACCATGTTCTAGCCTCTATCCAGGTCCCAGTCACCATGTTCTAGCCTCTTTCCAGGGCTTAGTTACCATGTTCTAGCCTCTATCCAGGGCTTAGTTACCATGTTCTAGCCTCTATCCAGGTCCAAGTTGCCATGTTCTAGCCTCTATCCAGGTCCAAGTTGCCATGTTCTAGCCTCGTTCTAGGTCTTAGTTGTGAAGCACCTCTAGCCTCAATCAGGCTCATACCATGTTTAAGCCTTAACCAGGTCCAATCCAATGTGAAGCTTTAACCAGGGCTCCAACTTCAATGTTAGCCTTTAACCAGGCTCCAACCATGTGAAGCTTAACCAATCGAGCTCCAACTAATGTGAAGCTTTAACCAGGGGCTCCAACTAATGTGAAGCTTTAACCAGGGGCTCCAACTAATGTTAAGCTTTAACCAGCGGCTCCAACCAATGTGAAGCTTTAACCAGCGGCTCCAACTAATGTGAAGCTTTAACCAGGGGCTCCAACTAATGTGAAGCTTTAACCAGGGACTAACCTAATGTGAAGCTTTAACCAGGGGCTCCAACTAATGTGAAGCTTTAACCAGGGGCTCCAACTAATGTGAAGCTTTAACCAGGGACTCCAACCAATGTGAAGCTTTAACCAGGGGCTCCAACTAATGTGAAGCTTTAACCAGGGGATCCAACTAATGTGAAGCTTTAACCAGGGGCTCCAACCAATGTGAAGCATTAACCAGGGGCTCCAACTAATGTGAAGCTTTAACCAGGGGATCCAACTAATGTGAAGCTTTAACCAGGGGCTCCAACCAATGTGAAGCTTTAACCAGGGGCTCCAACCAATGTGAAGCATTAACCAGGGGCTCCAACTAATGTGAAGCTTTAACCAGGGGATCCAACTAATGTGAAGCTTTAACCAGGGGCTCCAACCAATGTGAAGCTTTAACCAGGGGATCCAACTAATGTGAAGCTTTAACCCGGGGCTCCAACTAATGTGAAGCGTTAACCAGGGGCTCCAACTAATGTGAAGCTTTAACCAGGGGCTCCAACTAATGTGAAGCTTTAACCAGGGGATCCAACTAATGTGAAGCTTTAACCAGGGGCTCCAACTAATGTGAAGCTTTAACAAGGGGCTCCAACCAATGTGAAGCTTTAACAAGGGGCTCCAACCAATGTGAAGCTTCAACCAGGGGCTCCAACTAATGTGAAGCTTTAATCAGGGGCTCCAACTAATGTGAAGCTTTAACCAGGGGCTCCAATTAATGTGAAGCCTCAACCAGGGGCTCCAACTAACGTGAAGCCTTAACTAGGGGCTCCAACTAACGTAAAAGCCTCAACCAGGGGCTCCGACTAACGTAAAAGCCTCAACCAGTGGCTCCGACTAACGTAAAAGCCTCAACCAGGGGCTCCAACTAACGTAAAAGCCTCAACCAGGGTTCAATTCATCGCTGATGGTCGCCCTCGAGTCTTGAGGAATCGCCTCTCCCTCATCTACCGAGACAATCTTCTCCATATAACCACATAATTTACATTCAGAGGAGGCCGTGGCTCCCCGGGCCTACTCTCTGCAGTCTTACGTCAGCTGATATATATCATGGCCAATAAATTGAATAAATTGTCGGTTTCATCAACGCTATTAAAAAATATACAAATAAACAGCGTTCATGGGAACGTCGTCTCCACCTCCTTAAAGAGGGGAGAGGCGGGGAAAGGGGGGGGATGATAATGATATATTATATGCAGTCACGATAGTCATATGTCACGTGACATCATTGTATAACTAGGCAGGCGAGTGATTCTACACTCCATCATATATATATATATATATATATATATATATATATATATATATATATATATATATATATATATATATATATATATGTCGTGCCGATTAGGTAAAACTTGCGATTTTGGCTTAAATAGCAACGCTCACCTTGCCATATAAGACAAGCGAAAATTTGTGTATGCAATAATTTCGCCAAAATCATTCTGAACATAACGAAAAAAATATATTTCATTGTGTTTGTTTATTAATAAATTAATGTTAACTTATCTAAAATATATTTAGTTGGGTTAGGCTCAATTAAATTGCGCTTGTTGTAATAAGGTTAGGTAGGTTTTCAAAGTTTCTCTTGGTACATAATTATAAATTCTTACATTAACATAAATGAAAAAAATATGTCTTTAAACGTATAAGAGAAAATTTTAGAAAGGACTTAATTTTAGATGAGTTCTTGCTAATTGACCAGTTTTACCTAATCGGCACGACATATATATATATATATATATATATATATATATATATATATATATATATATATATATATGTCGAATAGGTAAAATTGGTCAATTAGCAAGAACTCATTTAAAATTAAGTCCTTTCTAAAATTTTCTCTTATACGTTTAAAAATATATTTTTTCATTTATATTAACGTAAAAATTAATAATTTTGTACCAAAAGAACCTTAGAAAACTTACCTATTCTTATTATAACAAGCGCAATTTCATTTAGCCTAATCCAACTGAATATATTTTAGATAAGTTTACAATAATTTAATAATAAACAAACACAATGAAATATATATGTTCCCTGAATTATTCACTAGTTTTTGATATAAATAAAAATATCCATTTCTTTTTTGCCTCTTAATTATTACTGTTTACCAAAAACAGATTTACTTCTCCTTAACTAAATAAAAGAAACAAAATTTGCAGAGGAACACAAGAGATGCTTTCTCTCTCTGTCTGTCTCTCTCTCTCTCTCTCTATGTCTGTCTCTCTCTTTCTCATTGTCTTTCTGTTTCTTTCTCTCATAGCGAACTAGTATATAATTCTGAACTTAGTAAGACAGATGCAGCCTCCCTTGTGTCAAAGATGCATGACGATGTATAATCTCTCTATTTCACTGTATCTTTCAGTGTCTCCTTCTCTATAATTATGACTGTCGGTACTGTCATTATCATTATTCATTATTATCATCTGTGTTCTAATTATACTTTTAATTGCTATTATTATTAAAAATAATAATACAGAGATTATTGTTAATTGATGCTGCTTTTCTGAACACTAACGTATTAATGTTTTGACGAGGCTAATAGCCACTCAGATCACGGAGTGTCACTATAATGCCACTCAGATCACGGAGTGTCACTATGATGCCACTCAGAGCATTGAGTCCAGTTAGAAATAAGGGTAGTGGAACAAGTATGATGGAGTCTGCGCCTTGTTCGCTTGTCCATAAACAAATGACTGAGGTATTTAGAAAACTGCACCAAACACCGAAAACTCAACCAAAATTCTAAGACCTAAGAAAAAACACCGCACAAAACCCAAAAGAAATACATTACTTCTAAACTCATGGAAACAAACACATGTAGAAGTGCAAGGTAACATCACTAAATATTGTAACTCAATGATTTTTCTCAATAAATAACTTTCGTCAAACAATGTAAATTACATACGCAGCTTCACATCATCACTTTTACACTTACGTTCAAATATTACTGAAGCAAAGGATAAAAATCCGGATGACTATAATACGATATAATACGACTGTGTTGACGTTCTTGTACGGAGGAATCCGCATCCGGATGGCAGCCAGCAAGATGGGCGTGGAGAGCGTGGTACTAATATTGACAATACCTGGGCTAATTGAAGACCAGGGTCTGGTTCCCACAGGTAGGCAAGGGTAATAGGCCTAGCTCGAGACGACAGAGAGAGAGAGAGAGAGGAGAGAGAGAGAGAGAGAGAGAGAGAGAGAGAGAGAGAGAGAGAGACAGACAGACAGACAGACAGAGACTGATACACAGAGAATGAAAGAGTTGTGAGGTATATAGGTGAGCTGGTAGGGATGTTGGTAGGTGTGTGGGTAGATAAGTACTCATGTATTTACTTAACTAAGTTAATGGATAATTAGGTGAGTCCTTTGTAAAGTGAAAGGCAATTAAGCAGGTAGATAGGTACAGAAATTACACTGGAAGATAGGTAATTATATAGTATTATATGAGGAAGCGCTAAGCCAATAGGGGTCATACAGAGCCTGGGGAACGGGAGGTAATCAGGTTTGATCAGAGGAAGAGGAGGTTAGCTTCAATTCCTAGGATCAAGCTGTGTAGGAAGGGGTAGGTGTGGTGGGTACCTGTTTACCTCCCTCAGGGACCCTGGGTACCTAGTGTAAACACACACACACACACACACACAACAAACACACACACACAACAAACACACACACAAACACACACAACAAACACACACAACAAACACACACACATACAACACACACAACAAACACACACAAACACACACAACAAACACACACAACAAACACACACAACAAACACACACACATACAACACACACACACACACACACACACACACAACAAACACACACACAACAAACACACACACAAACACACACAACAAACACACACAACAAACACACACACACAACACACACACACACACACAACAAACACACAACACACACACACAACACACACACACAACACACACAAACACTTACACACACACACACACACAACAAACACACACACAACACACACACACACAACAAACACACACACACACAACAAACACACACACACAACAAACACAACAAATACACACACAACACATACACACACACACACACAACAAACACACACACACAACACACACACACACAAACAAACACACACACAACAAACACACACACAACAAACACACACACAACAAACACACACACACACACACATTCATCATTAACCATGGAGGAAATATTCCACACACACATTAATTAACCATCCTTCTCACCTGGGGTATTGTAATTACCTCTGTAATATCATTGTAAAATCGTAATAACCAGCTGACACCTGGTCTTACAAAAGTGCTTCCTGTGGCACCAGTGGTACGTGCACCAGTGGTACGTGCACCAGTGGTACGTGCACCAGTGGTACGTGCACCAGTGGTACGTGCACCAGTGGTACGTGCACCAGTGGTACGTGCACCAGTGGTACGTGCATCACAGAACAACCTTTGCTTCCCGCGTGTTCATATTTGCCATTACCAAAGTTCCTTTCTAGCATGAACTCAAATCTAGATTCACTGCTTGTCACTACAACCTGATATACAATGCTTGCTGAATTGCAGACTGAAGACGGCATCTTCGAGGAACGAAAAGTTTTGGGAAATTACTTATAACAGAAGGAAAATGCGAGTCAGGTAGCGATAATACGAGGGGAAACTGAACGTTAATTTCCGCTGCTGTTAGACGGAATAATTGATTTCCTGTCCAGCTGAAGATGGCGGCATTTGAAGCAGAAAAAATGGAGATTTTTATGTGATTTTAATATTATGTAGAGAGAGAGAGAGAGAGAGAGAGAGAGTGTGTGTGTGTGTGTGTGTGTAACGAAACACTTCGAAATATTTCGGCCCCGCCGGGAATTGAACCCGGGCCCTCCGTGCGTGAAGCCAGAGCGCTAGCCACCATGCCATCGGGGCGTGTGTGTGTGTGTGTGTGTGTGTGTACTCACCTAGTTGTGGTTGAAGGGGTCGAGGCACAGCTCCTGGTCCCGCCTATTCACTGGTCGCTACTAGGTCACTATTCTTGCTCCATGTATGGATCCTGCCTCCACTACATCACTTCCCAGACTATTCCACTTCCTGACAACTCTGTGACTGAAGAAATACTTCCTAACATCCCTGTGATTCATCTGAGTCTTCAACTTCCAACTGTGTCCCCTTGTTGCTGTGTCCCATCTCTGGAACATCCTCTGTCTACCTTGTCAATTCATCTCAGTATTTCATATGTCGTTATCATATCCCCCCTATCTCTCATGTCCTCCAGTGTCGTCAGGTCGATTTCCCTTAACCTCTCCTCGTAGAACATGCCCCTTAGCTCCGGGACTAGTCTTGTTGCAAACCTTTGCACTTTCTCTAGTTTCCTTACATGCTTGGCTAGGTGTGGGTTCCAAACTGGTAATGTATACTCCAGTATGGGTCTAACGTACACAGTGTACAGGGTCCTGAATAATTTCTTATTAAGATGTCGGAATTCTGTTTTTAGGTTTGCTAGGCGCCCGTATGGTGCAGCAGTTATTTGGTTGATGTGCGCCTCAGGAGATGTGCCTGGTGTTATACTCACTCCAAGATCTTTTTCCTTGAGTGAGGTTTGTAGTTTTTGGCCCCCTTAGACTGTACTCCGTCTGCGGTCTTCTTTGCCCTTCCCCAAACTTCATGACTTTGCACTTAGTGGGGTTGAACTCCAAGAGCCATTTGCTGGACCAGGCCTGCAGCCTGTCCAGATACCTTTGTAGTTCTGCCTGGTCCTCGTCCGATTGGATTCTTCTCATCAACTTCACATCATCTGCAAACAGAGACACTTCGAAGTCTATTCCTTCCGTCATGTCGTTCACAAATACCAGAAACAACACCGGTCCTAGGACTGACCCCTGTGGAACCCCACTCGTTACAGGCGCCCACTCTGACACCTTGCCACGTACCATTACTTGCTGTGTGTTAGTTACCATTTTGTCCTAGGCACATGTCGATTAGACACTAGGCCTGTTGTATGTATATGTGTGTGTGTGTGTAAGGAAACACTTCGAAATGTTTCTGCCCCGCCGGGAATTGAACCCGGGCCCTCCGTGCGTGAAGCAAGAGCGCTAGCCACCATGCCATCGGGGCGTGTATGTGTGTGTGTGTGTGTGTGTGTGTGTGTGTGTGTGATTAGCCTTATAGAGTAACAGAATGGTAACTCTCCTCGTATCATCCCATTTCAGTGGTTCATTTCTAAACAATAATTCCTGAAGTGGTGGAGCACTAGCCTCATCAACACTAGTTCACTGGTGCATCCATATGCTCCTCCGCTATCCTCCACAGAATGGATATGGGGTGCACAATAAACTAGCCACTACCATCCACAGGATGGATATGGAGTGCACAATAAACTAGTCAGTACCATCCACAAGATGAGCATATGTTCAAGACTAGCCTAACCTCTTCAGCTGCTAAATCTACTCTCACTCAATCAACCTCTATCAATCTATCATACGAGCTTCTTCAACAGTTCTTCTGCAAATGAAGTCATTGTAGCAGCAGCTCAGCTCCCTGGTTATGGTGAGAAGTAACCACTTACTGATTCATGTATGTAAATACAGTTGAATCATGCAAAGAAGAAAACGGGGTAGGAGGAGGAAAGTTTGTAGACGTGATCCATGACTGTGTATGAAGCTGTCAGGAGGCAAGTTTGTAGACGTGATCCATTGACTGTGTATGAGAGCTGTCAGGAAGGAGAAAGTTTGTATGACGTGATCCATGACTGTGTATGAAAACTGTCAAGTTGGAGGAAAGCTTGTAGCGTGATCCATGACTGTGTATGAAGGCTGTCAGGGGAGGAAAGTTTGTAGACGTGATCATGACTGTGTATGAAGCTGTCATAGAGAAAGAGGAATTTGTAACTGATTCCATGACTTTTATGAAGCTGTCAAGGGGAGAGAAAATTTGTTAGACGTGATCCATGATGTCTCCGCAACTTCACAGAATGGATATAGGTGAATAAACGTGCATCCATCCACGGATGGATATGGAGCTGCCAATAAACAGTGTACCATCGAAAGATGTTGTTCAGACAGCCTAATCCATGTAAATCTACTCCTCATCAACCTCTTCAATCATCATAAAGTTTAACAGTTCTTCTGCGTAATGAAGTCATGTCAGCAGCTCAGCTCTGAAGTTATGGTAGTAACACTTACTGATCCATGATGTAATACGTTGAATCATGCAAAGAAGAAACGGTAGGAGGAGGAAAGTTTGTAGACGTGATCCATGACTGTGTATGAAGCTGTCAAGGAGGAGGAAAGTTTGTAGACGTGATCCATGACTGTGTATGAAGCTGTCAAGGAGGAGGAAAGTTTGTAGACGTGATCCATGACTGTGTATGAAGCTGTCAAGGAGGAGGAAAGTTTGTAGACGTGATCCATGACTGTGTATGAAGCTGTCAAGAGGAGGCAAGTTTGTAGACGTGATCCTTGACTGTGTATGAAGCTGTCAAGAAGGAGGAAAGTTTGTAGACGTGATCCATGACTGTGTATGAAGCTGTCAAGAAAGAGGAAAGTTTGTAGACGTGATTCTTGACTGTGTATGAAGCTGTCAAGGAGGAGGCAAGTTTGTAGACACAATCCTTGACTGTAGATGAAGCTGTCAAGGAGGAGGCGCTGCGCGAGGCTGTCAGGAGAGAGGAAGGGGTTGTGCGCACATGAGGGGCGGGGTTTAGCTGGGTTGGTAGGTGGAGTTAGGATGGCTTGAGGGTTCACACCTTGTATACTCACCTAGTTGTGGTTTCAGGGGTCGATTCATAGCTCCTGGCCCCGCCTCTTCACTGGCCGCTACTGGGTCTCTCCCTTCGCCTTGAGCTTTATCATACCTCTTCTTAAAGCTATGAATGGATCCTGCCTCCACTACATCGCTTCCCAAGCTATTCCACTTCCCGACCACTCTGTGACTGAAGAAATACTTCCTAACATCCCTGTGATTCATCTGAGTCTTCAACTTCCAACTGTGTCCCCTTGTTGCTGTGTCCCATCTCTGGAACATTCTGTCTCTGTCGACCTTGTCAATTCCTCTCAGTATTTTATATGTCGTTATCATGTCCCCCCTTACTCTCCTGTCCTCCAGTGTCGTCAGGTCGATTTCCCTTAACCTCTCCTCGTAGGACATACCCCTTAGCTCCGGGACTAGTCGTGTTGCAAACCTTTGCACTTTCTCTAGTTTCTTTATGTGCTTTGCTAGGTGTGAGTTCCAAACTGGTGCTTCGTACTCCAGTATGGGCTTAACGTACACAGTGTACAGGGTTCTGAACGATTCCTTGTTAAGATGTCAAAATGCTGTTCTTAGGTTTGCTAGGCGCCCGTATGCTGCAGCAGTTATTTGGTTGATGTGCGCCTCAGGAGATGTGCCTGGTGTTATACTCACCCCAAGATCTTTTTCCTTGATTGAGGTTTGTAGTCTCTGGCCCCCTAGACTGTACTCCGTCTGCGGTCTTCTTTGCCCTTCCCCAATCTTCATGGCTTTGCACTTGGTGTGGTTGAACTCCAGGAGCCAATTCCTGGACCAGTCCTGCAGCCTGTCCAGATCCCTTTGTAGTTCTGCCTGGTCCTCGTCCGATTGAATCCTTCTCATCAACTTCACATCATCTGCAAACAGGGACACTTCGTAGGTTATTCCTTCCGTCATGTCATTCACAAATACCAGAAACAGCACCGGTCCTAGGACTGACCCCTGTGGAACCCCACTCGTCACAGACGCCCACTCTGACACCTCGCCACGAACCATGACTCGCTGCTGTCTTCCTGACAGGTATTCCCTGATCTATTGGAGTGCCTTCCCTGTTATCCCTGCCTAGTCCTCCAGCTTTTGCACTAATCTCTTGTGTGGAACCGTGTCAAACGCCTTCTTACAGTCCAAGGAAATGCAATCTACCCACCTCTCTCTCTCTTGTCTTACTGCTGTCACCCTGTCATAGAACTCCAGTAGGCTTGTGACACAGGATTTCCCGTCCCTGAAACCGTGTTAGGGGTACACATAGCGCCTCTGCTCCCTCTCTCAGGACCCATGGAGAGATGTTATCCGGCCCCGTCGCCTTTGAGGTATCTAGCTCACTCAGTAGCCTCTTCACTTCTTCCTCGGTTGCGTGTATTGTGTCCAACATTTGGTGGTGTACCCTACCTCTCTGTCTTTCTAGAGTCCCTTCTGTGTGTGTGTGTGTGTGTGTGTGTGAACACACTCACTGACACACGTGCACACACACACACATCAGGACATCGGAGGTGGACGTGAGAAGGTCAGCTGTTGACTTGCTTAAGTCCACTCATAGTTACTCCTCTCCTCGCGTGGGTACCCCTATCCTCACGTGGGTACTTCTATCCTCACGTGGGTACTTCTATCCTCACGTGGGTACCCCTATCACGTGGATACTCCTATCCTCGCCTGGGTACCGATATCCTCACCTAGTTACCAGTATTAATGCCTTTACACCCCTATCCTCGTCTGGGTACCCCTATCCTCACGTGGGTACTTCTATCCTTGCCTGGGTACCCATATCCTCTTCTGGATACTCCTATTCTCACCTGCGTACCCTTATCCTCACGTAGGTACTCTTATCCTCACCTATGTACCACTATCCTCACCTGGGTACCACTATCCTCACCTGGGTGCCACTGTCCTCACCTGGTTACCACTATCCTCACCTGGGTGCCACTATCTTCACCTGGGTGCCACTATCCTCACCTGGGTACCACTATCCTCACCTGGGTACCACTATACTCACCTGGGTGTCACTATCCTCATCTGGGTACCACTATCTTCACCTGAGTGCCACTCTCCTCACCTGGGTACCACTATCCTCACCTGGGTACCACTATCCTCACCTGGGTACCACGATCCTCACCTGGGTACCACTATCCTCACTTGGTCAAGGGGTAGGTTGGCGCGTGAATTAGGACATATCCAGGGAAGAAGGGCGTGGCGGTGAAGACGTGTTCACTAATACACCGGAAGCCATACCAGGACCACCCACACACCACACACACACACACACATGGTGGCTAGCGCTCTTGCTTCACGCACGGAGGGCCCGGGTTCAATTCCCGGCGGGGCCGAAACATTTCGAAGTGTTTCGTTACACACACACACACACACACACATACATACATACAGCAGGCCTAGTGTCTAATCGACATGTGCCTAGGACAAAATGGTAACTAACACACACACACAGGTTGAGGGAAATAGGACTAACAACACTGGAAGAAAGAAGGGTCAGAGGAGACATGATAACGACATACAAAATACTGCGGAGAATTGACAAGGTAGACAGTGACAGGATGTTCCAGAGAGGGAACACAGAAACAAGGGGACACAACTGGAAGCTGAAGACTCAGATGAATCAAAGGGATGTTAGGAAGCATTTCTTCAGCCACAGAGTAGTCAGGAAGTGGAATAGTCTAGAGAAAGATATAGTGGAGGCAGGAACCATACATAGTTTTAAGACAAGGTATGATAAAGCTCATGGAGCAGGGAGAGCAGAGACCCAGTAGCAGACAGCGAAGAGGCGGGGCCAGGAGCTGAGTCTCGACCCCTGCAACCACAATTAGGTGAGTACAATTAGGTGAGTACACACACACACAACACACAAAATAGACCAAGTATCTATCGACACGTGCCTTTGACAACTAGTAACTTACTAATTAACAAGCTTTCTCAACAAAATAATTTCAAGCCCGGTCTTATAACAGCTGGTAACGGGTGACATTCAGGTTCGATCCACGGGGAAGATAACTTCAATTCATTGGATCAAGATCCTCCCTGATGAGGCATTCTCCAGGAATTTAATGGAAAATAATTTAAAAAGGGCACCAACATACTCCATTAACAGTACCAACCTTCTTGTAAGTAGAAAATTCCAGTGTTGAAATTTTGAAGCCAAACAGAAGAGGCTTTCTAATGTTGTCGAGAGGAAATCAATTTATGGAATAGTGTATATAAGATTAAACAGGAGTCACCTGCACTTGTCAACTCTTCCATCAACCTTTCCCAAGTTTTCCTTCACCAGCGTTGAAAATTTGATTCGATTAAATAAGGAGTTTTGATGTTATAAATAAAAAAAATTGAAGGAGGAACACAATGTCTTAACTATGTGGCTGTTCTGGTGCAAAGTGCTTAAGCATTTACTAAACTCCCAAATATATAAACATTAATAATAATAATAATATTATTATTATTATTGATATTATTGTTGCTGTCGTTATTATTATTATTATTAGTATTAGTATTAAGACATTAGCGTCTCCCACCACAGGGTTGCCCCCATAAAAGAGGGAACACATTCACAGTCATTCATTCAATCACTGTCTTGCCAGACAAGTGTTGACATTACAGAACAGATGACCCTTCGAACATTAACATCCTCATCTACTCCTTCGGAGTGCAGGCACTCTTCTTCCCACCTCCAGGACTCAAGTCCGAATATACGATTTACCTGAATCCCTTCATAAATGCTATTTTGCTCACACTCCAACAGCACAAGATGCAAAACCATCTTGCCTGAACTCATTCCGATCAATCGTGATCACTCAAGCCTGCTGGATGTCCAAGCCCCTAGCACTCAAAACATCCCTTACCCCCTCCATATCGTCTTAGAACGAACCCTATCCCTCCTTCCTTCCACCTTAGATTCATTTACCCCCTGTTAGTGATCATATTCTGTTCTATCTTCTCTAAATGTCCATAGCACACAAAAACTCTCCTCACTCCTCTGAAAAATACGTTTAGTAACCCCGCACCTTCTAACGTCAAAGCTCAGAATTCTCTGTATAAGATTCACCCTACACATTGCCCTCAAACACGACATATCCGCTGCCTTCTTCCTCCTCCTTGCAACGTTTAAAACCCATGCCTTACATCCACACAACAGTGCTAGTACCACTATACTATAATGAATTTCCCTTTTAGTGTCCACAGATTCCTCAATGCACCAGTTACTTTTCATCCCATATCTATTATTAACTACTATTAGTATAATAATAAATAATAATAATAATAATAATAATAATAATAATAATAATAATTATTATTATTATTATTATTATTATTATTATTATTATTATTATTATTATTATTATTATTATTATTATTATTATGTGTATAAAAATATTTTGTGCTTTTGCTCGATGAAAATACAGTCAGTAATAACCAAAATTCAGTATTGCCTAAAATTCAATAGTAACCAAAATTCATTACTGAGCAAAATTCAAAATTGTTGCCGTGGTAGCGAGAATATTTCTTAGCAGTAAACATACGATATATTATATCGTTATTTTATCCACGATATGAAATTGGTAGCATATCCGGAAATGCGAGGTAACAGATTTGATCCAAGGAAGAAAGAAGGCAACTTCAACCCCTTGGATTAACAGCTCTTCCCTAGTATATACCCACTCCACTTCAAGACTGACAGAGAACGCGAGCAACTTCGTCCACGGTTCGAATCCCGCAGGATTACATACATTATATCAAAACAAAAAATGGCCGTTGTTGATTCATTATTTTTATCTGAAAGTGAGATGTTTGATGGGGAACTATAATAAAGTAATTACTGGGTAATTTCCGGTGAGGTACTTAGGGCTGAGAAGTTAGCCAGGGTGGACCCAGGAAGGCAGGAAGTCCCTAATGATGTGTTTAGCTGGCAGTCGGTAATCATACGAGACCGGTAATTACTCAAGAGACTCAGGAATAACAACATGAAACTGTGTCGAGTGAGTTGTCTTTTTCCCCCATCATCCTTCCCATGAAGGAGTGGGGGGATATAAATGGGTGGCCCACTCATGATTGGGCTCCTTGAAGACACTCTGGTAACTCTTACACCTAACACCCGTGGCTAGCAGTTATTCACCTATAATAATTTGTATTTCCCCGTCCATCTGACACCATTAGAGCATCCGCGGCCAGATCGACTCGCGTCTAGCGAGATCGAAGCGAAGCCGCAGCTGTCAGCCCGTCGATGTAGACACCTCAGATGGTAGAAGTTGCTAATGGCTAGCTGTTCCGGGGCCAACTGGCCAACTGGGTCCAGGCGACACGCTGGCCTCCCTCCCCAGAAAAAAAAACCATAATAACATAATTGAGGTTCAATGACTGAATTAACCGTGACAGCCCGCGAAGGATGCGCTGGGAGCCTCCTATCCCTCGGGCATAAGGATAAAGGAGCTCTTACAGAGTTCTGTAGGAGCTAGAGAGGAGTTCTGGAAGAGCCTTAGAGTTCTGGAAGAACCCTAGAGAGGTTCTTGAAGATTCTTAGAGCTCTGAAAAAAATTAAAAGGAACTATAAAGACCCTTTTAAAGGAGCTCTTGAAGAGCCTTGGAGCTTAGAAAGAGCTTTAGAAAAGGTCAAGAAGAGCCCAAAAGAAGCTCAGGAAAAGCCTTAGAGGAGCTAAGGAAGAGCCCTAGATCTCAGGAAGAGCCGCAGAATAATTCAGAACGATCTTATCGAGCACTAGAAGCACCCTGGAGGAGCTCTGACGCATTCAATTTTTTTTTTTTTTTTGAGTTATATGAAGGCAAACACAACACCCTGTCTTTGACGAAGCTTATTTATGAGATGAAAACTTTCAATCACAATAAACCAGACACTAGATGAATCAACTTAAACTTTGGGAAGTGTCCCATTTCTCACAGGGACAAAGACTAGCCAAGACTCCTACCAGAGACCATGCAAAATAATGATGGTATAAGCAAAATCACGGAACGGGTGGGATTTGAACCCATGGGCCAACTGGCTCCAATAAAATTCATCTAACTAGGTATATTTATATACACCATAGGGAGGTTAGCATGGGCCACCACTGTGACCACAAATGCTGGTTTTTACGGACGAATCCGACATCAGCGTGGCCGTGGTATGATCCCCGTGGCATCTGACGTGGAATTACGGTCATACACTTGAGCAAGCAAGATGAATGGAACTAAAACACAATTTGTTAAGGAAGTAAGATTAACGACTAAAGGCAGAACTCAAGATTGTGACCATTGTGCGATACCTGAGGGCCAGAGGGAATAAGACTACGAACCCTCAGTGGATGACGTTCTAACAACCAGCTGTGTCATTCAAACCAGGGAACGGGTGGGGATTGAACCCATGGCAAGTGAGTGGTAAAACTCCAGGCCAGTGCGTAAACCACTGGGCCACCTGGCTGCAAAAAGATTCATCCAACGATTTCATGAGTCACGATGAGTTATAAGACTTTTGTGTGCTAGCTTCTGTGTCCAGCGTAACAGTGACACAATGAGGATGTGCCAGTTTTTAATAATAATAATAATATAACTGTTGAAGAAATGCCAAAAATTTCTTTCTTTCAACTGTTTAATTTTTACCTCATCTACCTCTACCTTTCTTTTAGTCTTTGTATTGTGCACCCCACATCCATCCTGTGGATGGTAGTGGCTAGTTTATTGTGCACCCCACATCCATCCTGTGGACGGTAGTGGCTACTTTATTGTGCACCCCACATCCATCCTGTGAAGGGTAGCGCAAGAGCATATGGATACACAAAAGGCGCAAGAACTACGACCCAAAGCGTTCACAGGAGTACATATGGACATTCATCTACAATTTATGTTCCATCTGTTGCAAGCAAATCTCGGATATTTAGTTTAAATATCTCTTAGTATCTATCTTTATTTTAGGCTGTCCTTGTTTTTGTATGTTACCTATTTGTTATCTTTATGTAATTTTATGTATATCCCCTATTTATTATCTCCTTTTTTAGTCCTATTTCTTTTTTTCTGTTGGTGTAAGCCAAATCTCCATTGGTGATGGTGGTTGGAAGACTGATGGTGGTGGTGGTGGAAGTGTGAAGAACAAGGAACAGTGGTGGTGGTGGAAGTGTGAAGAACAAGGAACAGTGGTGGTGGAGGAAGTGTGAAGAACAAGGAACAGTGGTGGTGGAGGAAGTGTGAAGAACAAGGAACAGTGGTGGTGGTGGAAGTGTGAAGAACAAGGAACAGTGGTGGTGGTGGAAGTGTGAAGAACAAGGAACAGTGGTGGTGGAGGAAGTGTGAAGAACAAGGAACAGTGGTAGTGGAGGAAGTGTGAAGAACAAGGAACAGTGGTAGTGGAGGAAGTGTGAAGAACAAGGAACAGTGGTGGTGGTGGAAATGTGAAGAACAAGGAACAGTGGTGATGGTGGAAGTGTGAAGAACAAGGAACAGGGGTGGTGGAGGAAGTGTGAAGAACAAGGAACAGTAACATTCATCACACAGTAAGCCTGGTAATACTTGTGGTTAGAGTTCCTAAGGGTATTATTAAGTCCCCTTTCCTCTTTGCTCCCTCCTCTCTCTCTCTCTCTCTCTCTCTCTCTCTCTCTCTCTCTCTCTCTCTCTCTCTCTCTCTCTCTCTCTCTCTCTCTCAAGATTACAATTAACAAAACATCATTTAAATATTAACAAAATTGTTGTTCTAGTTTATTAAGTTGGTAAAATCTGATAAACAAACTTTATAACTTAATAATCAAAAAGAAGCCTGGCAGATTAGTCAGCAGGTGTGAGGAAGTTCATCAAGGACGCGAGATGCTTAGAGAACTTTATTATTATTTATTAAACTTAGCAAGAAATTAAGTTTAGAGAGTCCACAGGTGAGGGAGGTTTGATATGCTTACAACGTGAGTGGGACTCACCTCATACCCATGTCGTGAGTGGGACTCACCTCATGCCCATGTCGTGAGTGGGACTCACCTCATGCCCATGTTGTGAGTGGGACTCACCTCATGCCCATGTCGTGAGTGGGACTCACCTCGTAACCATGCTGTGGGAGGGGCTTCCCTCGTACCCATACAGTGGATGTGACTCACCTCGTATCCATGCCGTGGTCGGTAGCCAAAAGATTACAGAACCACATAATGGATCGAGGTACTGGGCTCCATCTTACACATAATTAAGGTAAGAAAATGAAAAAAAATTATCCGCCCTCCTCTCCCTCTCTCTCTCTCTCTGTCGAACAAATTCACGTAAGAATTGTCAATACTGGTTTTCAAGAGCCAGCTGGACAAGCACTTTGCAGGTATAATCAACTAGACACATCGTTCCCTAGTGAAAGGAGTTGCCACAACCTTCAGATCCTACAAACTCAGTACAAATCTATCAGTCAGAATTGATGGGTCAGTCCAAATTGTTTTACAGAAAATGTGAAACTAAGTTATATTGAGCAGTAAAATATATGGTATAGAGAGGGAGGACAGGAACCAATGTTGTCTTGGACATCACTGCCTTACTCAACCACTCACTACACCCAAGTGTCCTGTAGCTCTGTTGGTAGCTCGCTCAGGTCACACATTGAGGTCCGTGGTTCGATCCCCGGTACTGGTGGACACAGAGTGTTTCCTTAAGATACCTGCTGTCCATGTTCACCTAGTAGTAAGTAGGTACCTGGGTGTTAGTCGACTGGTGTGGGTCGCATTCTGGGAACATAAGTAATCTAATTTGCTTGAAATGCTTCTGCATAACCAGGGGCTTTCTATCTAGTATGTCACTGATGTCAGCTATGGTCTGTATAAGTTGTATCATGTACTTGTAGAAATAAAGATTATTATCATCTTCTTTATGTACATTCAATAGATGGAGTAATATAAGTCAACAAATTCCTGATGTTTGTTAAGTAACTACATAAGAACAATTAGTTGAGAGTGAGGTAACTGAGTCAGTATTGATAGCAGTGATAGAAGCACAGCTGTGATAGTCATAGGTAATGATGGTAAGCACAAGCAGAACCACTGGCACACACAGCTCTGAGTGGCGGTGTAGTAACATGAGTAGTTTAAGATAGTAAGAGTAGTATTTAGTAGCCTACGTCATCCATCTCCTGCAAATTCCATGCTTATTTTCCGGTATGGAATGATAAATGTTTTCTCTTTGTCTTCATATGAGCAGTGGATGGAGAAAAGTATAATATATGCACAGATGACTTATATACTGCAGTCTGATGAGTGGAAGCAGCAGGAGGCGGCGTCACCAGTGGAAAAATCCACTAGTATAAGTCATGCCTACAGGACTTCTTTTCTATTCTTGACTCACAGGCCTAGATAACACACGATAGTTCTCAGTCAAGGTGGAAGTTGATAGTTCTCAGTAGCTAGTCTCGGTGTAGACTTTCTAAATCCTCTGCCTTCTGTCTTTCACATGTACTCTCTCTCTCTCTCACAAACACACACACACACACACACACCAAAGATGCACACTTATAGCGCATCTGAGTCTCGACCCCTACAACCACAAATAGGTGAGTACACACTCACAGGAGCCGTCCAGGAAATGACAGAAGGTGCTGTAAAATCTCCTCACGCCGGGGACACTGAAGGCTGCTCTCAGTCACCTGTGGCCTTTCATTAGTGGGTTCACCTGGCGTGTCACCAGGTGTCGCTACTTTAGTAGACCAAGGTCTACTAAAGTAGCGTGAAGTCACCTGGTGACTTCAGGTGACTTCACGAGACATTATGTGGTGGTGGTGGAGGTCGGGGCGAGGTGGTTGTTGTTGTTGGTGGATAGTAGTCGTGGTGAGTCAGAGGCAGAGCGTCTACCTGGAGTCTACCTGAAAAGTGTTGGGGTCAACGCCCCCGCGGCCCGGTCCATGACCAGGCTTTTCAGTGGATCAGAGCCTGATCAACCAGGCTGTTACAGCTGGCCGCACGCAATGCAACGTACGATTCATCATTTATTAACGACTTAAGGGGCTCAGAGTACAGCAGAAGATATTTCAGACGAGAGAAATATATCGAAAAATTATCACTTACAATCCTGTAAGTAAAAAATATTTGAATATTGTTTTTTTAAGAAACTCCAATTTACATAGTCACGTAACACTTGTAAATTGGCATGAAAAGTATCCTTCTAAATAAGACAGATCGCTGATAAAGGTTTCAAGTCGAGTGTTTGAGGCATTCACAAATTTCATGAAAATAAACAAATCTTCTCAATTCAACAAAACTGTCAAATTAGCACAACAGCAACAACCCAAATTCAATGCAAAAAAATATATATATTTCTGGGTTTAAGATTTGAAGCCGATCAGAAGAAGCATTTTCTAGTTATTACACGGAAAACTATTTATTTAACAAGGCAGAATAAACTTTAGAAACCTCAAAGTGACTGTCAAACTTCCTATTAAAAAATTATCACGGAAAGTTTGAAACCGATCAGAAAAGTCATTCCCCAGATATTACTCAGAATCCAACAATTTTTTTACGATGGTCTGAATGGCCAAAGAGCGACTCATCATATAATTAAAACCCTCGTCTGCTGATTAAGACCCTCGTCAGCTAATTAAGACCCTCGTTACCTGATTAAGACACTCGTCTGCTGATTAAGACACTCGTCAGTTAATTAAGACCCTCGTCAGCTAATTAAGACCCTCGTCAGCTGATTAAGACCCTCGTCAGTTGATTAAGACCCTCGTCAGCTAATTAAGACCTTCGCCAGCTAATTAAGACGCTCGTCAACTGATTAAGACGCTCGTCAGCTGATCGCTCCTGACAAATAAATTAATATAGACATGGTTAGTCAGAAGTAATCAGACACAGACGCAAACAAAAATGGAATAACAATAGTTACAGGTGAGAGTCGTGACTTAAAACTGGAGACAAAACTGAAGGGAAAATAATGGAGGAAGGTGGTGGCAAGTGATGGTAGTGGTGGTGGTGGCAGGTGATGGTAGTTGTGGTAATAATAATTGTGGTGGTAGTGGTGGTAGTGGTGGTGGTGGTGTGGGTGGGGTTCACACTGTGGTCGCAGCCAAGACTTCCGAAACCCATCATGGTAAAGTGTAAGCTCTTTTAGGGCTCAGTTTTGAGGCTCTAAATCTTTATGGTGCCCAGTGGATGGTAGGAAAGGGGAGGGAAAGAAGGGGAAAGAGGTGAAGGATGGAAGAGGAAAGGGAGGGATGGAGTAAAGGCAGGGAAACAGAGGAAGGAGGGGACATCTTTGTTGACGGCTACAGCTACCTGTTGTGGACACTGGTAAATAAATAATTTAAGAACCTATGAGGCGCCTGGATATAACTGTCGCTACACTCACTAAATATCCTTCTATGCTATCTTTGGTCTTTGCAAATAATTATGATAGCTTCCCCCCTCCCCTACACTATATACTCTCAACATGATCACTATGATGGGATATGACAGGGAACAGCATTTGTTCCTCCTCTCCTGTCGTCAAGATTATCCGCACCTCACCTTACCTGGAGTATTCCTGGAGGGAGGTTCGGGGTCAACACCCCCGCGGCCCGGTCCGTGACCAGGCCTCGCGGTGGCTCAGGGTCTGATCAACCAGGCTGTTACTGCTGGCCACACGTAAACCAACGTACGAACCACAGCCCGGCTGGTCAGGTACTGATTTTAGGTGCATGTCCAGCGCCTTCTTGAAGATATCCATAACGTTGCTTCAGCTTCACATGGAGAAAAATTCTTTACCAGGCTGAGGGACTGACCTCAAAACTACGTCTACAAGGGTCACTATGTAACTATCATACATAAAAAGCCATCAGCACACTGTGTTTGTATTGCTTCGTTAAACAGAAAACAAATGATCACTGGATATTTAAATCCTCCAATAAATTGTAAAAATATACCATGGACTACCATCCCTGGTAATTCCTAATTATCGCTTATTTTTTTGGGTCTGTCGAAGGCCTTTTTCAAATTAACAAAAGCTCAGTTCTCTGCCTGACTAGTAATGTAAAACAGACGTAGGAGAGACTTATTTGCCAGAAATAATTTGCAAAACTATAGGCTTTCTGCATACCTGGAGAGGGTTTCGAAGATCAACGCCCCCACGGCCCGGTCTGTGACCAGGCATGCATACCTAAATGTCAACAGATATGTCCGGCCTGTTGATACCAACAACACTCCTCATACTGTGACTCTCTACCCAAATATCTCTTCCTGCTTGAGCCTTCATAGACGTCCTCTTCTTGAATTTGCTTTTATACAAAAGATCCCTAAGGTGTGTCTTACCCTGGGATTTATTCATGCCCAGGCTTGCCTCTCTCTCAGTACATTACCATATCTTCTACTCTTCAGAACACGAGCGACTTGACCTGACTTTGGCTGTCTCCTCACCTCCCACTTATAAGAAACTCCGTCGACTAGTAAGTTTATTCATGTATACACATAGATTATCATACATAGCAGCATATGTGTAGAGAACCCAGGATAACCCAAAAAAGTCAGACAAGATGACTTATTTCCATTGGGGTCCTTTGCTGGCAACCTTTACTGATGATGGTCAAATATTACGATTATTACTTAAGCTTGCTGAGCACCTTGCTTTCATCTACACAAACTATTGGTCAAGATTATTAAAGATAATATGTAAGCAATATAAAATGGTTGCATTTTCCGAATAGCTTTGGTGTGTACAAAACTGTAGATGAATGGTTCACAGAACCGACAAGTTGATAAATTAGACACATATGCAACACTTGGGTATCTTTATTGAGGAAACGTTTCGCCCACAAAGTGGCTTCACGATTCTCCTTTGTATGGACTGATGAAGCCACTGTGTGGCGAAACGTTTCCTCATTAAAGATACCCAAGTGTTGCACATGTGTCTAATGTGTACAAAATTACGACCAGGACGAATTCCAGGACGTTCTGGCAGACTGGCGTACTGATTATCATCCTAATCACTGATTAGGATGATAAAGAGCCCAGCATCCCGTGTTAATCCATTACATAAGTGGTATACAATACCGACAAGGAGATACGTAAAACATATGTACAACGAACCTCGGGAGGTGGACCCCTATCAGCTATGAGGGAGTGTCCACCTCAACCCAACTTACTTCTCTAGGCTGAGCAACTCATATCTACCTCTACATGACTTCTGCTGTTACCTCTGTATTTCAGTTGAAGAAGCCTGCTGAGAAGGCGAAGCGTCTCGCCAATAAAAATATCGAATTGTCGCTCATGTGTCTTATTCATCCATGTGTAAATACATTGATATCGGCATTTTATTTTTCAATTCTGTACATTCTAGAGCAGTGTCTTGAGTCTGATGAAGGACTCTTGCTTCAGGGAATTCAATCTACCCTCCTCATCATTGCATCAGACCTCATTACCACTCATTCCCCAGACGCTATAAGACCCCTTACGGGCTTACCGCTACCGCATTAATATAATTTATTTCCGTGTAATACACTCCATGGTCTCTTTACCCTTTCCACCCTGGACGGTATCCTCGGCGGTCCCGAAGTGTCTCAATACCAGTATAGTCAGTAGTGTGTGTGTTATTACGGCCCACAGCGGATATCCCTAACGACACGATCCAGCCATCTCACGTCGTCCATCATGTGTGTTGTTGTCGTGTTTGCGTCCTCTCTTTGTTGGTGTTTTTCATTTTTTTGCGCGTCGTTCTGACGTCTTTATACCTCGACGGGCTGTAACATAACCTTTCATGCATCATTGATAATTGCAGCATCGCTGGGAGAGGAGGGAAGGGGAGACAAGAAGGGGGTGTGTAATTCTCCAGTTGGAGACGGTGGGGGGAAAAATATGGTGTGGTAGTCAGGATTGTGAGCTTTAAATAAACTAGGAAACACCCGCAGTGTACGACTGCTCTGTTCCAATGAAAATAAGTCACTTTTTCTGATTTTTTAGGTTATCCTAGGTTCTCTACACATATGCTGCTATGTATGATAATCTATGTAACTGTAGTTGTGTATACCTGAATAAACTTACTTATTTATATATGCTGGTGAAGTGGAAACAAAAGCTAGCTATGTTTTTCCTGTCATATTCCATCACACACGATGAGTTTCATACTTGAAGTAATGAAATACGTTAGCCTGAGATGAGCAACTTCGGTATAGCGATTAGTTGTGTTCATGTGCTGGAGCTGCGATGAAAGTTCTATTCGGTTTATTAATTCCCGAGAAAGGAGTTCTGGATGTGGAGTTTTGTTGACATTTACATTTTTGAGCATCGCGTGCATACGAGACGTACTAGCGCATTGATAAATCCAGGACACTTGAAGCTTCCAAGGCTTCGCTAATACACGGAGCCAACAGTTTAATGTCTCCTTGGAATGACTACCATGTTACATAAACATTACCACACACAATAACACAGAAGAAGTAAGGTAGATCTGCAAATAAGAAAAAAAACCTGAATTAGGGATCCCTGTATCTATTCGTGAAACTATTCTGCTCATATTGGATGTAACAAAAGAAATAACAGACGCTCAAAGGCCGTAAAATCTTAGAATTACGGATTATTAACGTTTTAGGCTATAAAGCTGGCAAGGACTGGGAGGGGGAAGGATTGGAGTAGGATAGACCAATAAAAAAAGTATTGCAGCTGTGTAGGAATATGATGGGTAAGAAACAATAAGTGACTTAGCCACTTTGGCGTATTTCACAGTCATGAAATACGATTTGTTAGATTCCGAAACCTATGAAGACGAACCCCACGACATGAAATATGACAGGGAAACCCATCCTGTGTGATGGAATATGACAAGGAAACCCATCCTGTGTGATGGAATATGACAGGGAAACCCATCCTGTGTGATGGAATATGACAGGGTAACCCATCCTGTGTGATGGAATATGACAGGGTAACCCATACTGTGTGATGGAATATGACAGGGTAACCCATACTGTGTGATGGAATATGACAGGGTAACTCATCCTGTGTGACGGAATATGACAGGGAAACCCATCCTGTGTGATGGAATATGACAGGGTAACCCATCCTGTGTGATGGAATATGACAGGGAACCCCATCCTGTGTGTTGGAATATGACAGGGTAACCCATCCTGCATTTTATTCCTTCCTACCTTCAGGTTCTATCCAGGTGAAGACAAGTTCAGTTCCTCGAATCAAGAGCCTCTCACTGTCATCGAGAAACCTCGGTTCAGCCTTGGGCGAGTCGAGGTAAATTGGAAAAGCTCCGAACACCTCCTGCTTCTGTTTACCTAGCAGTAAGTAGGTACCTGAGTGTTACTCTCCTTGCTCCTACTACTCATGTTCACTTAGCAGTAAGTAGGTTCCTGGGTGTTACTCTCATTGCTCCTACTACTCTTGCTCACCTAGCAGTAAGTAGGTCACTGGGTGTTACTCTCCTTGCACCTGCTACTCTTGCTCACCTAGCAGTACATTGGAGAGGACCTAAGGAACGCAGTGGAAATAAGCAACACTGCTTGGCTTTCCTGGGTTACCCTGGGTTATTAACCCACCCTTGATAACTCAAAGAATGATATCTACTAACGCAACTGGTTGTTGTTGATGGTTTAGGGGTGCAATCGCAACCGGTTAACAGGGTGATAGAGGGGAAAAACAGAGAGAGAACGGAGGGGAAACTTTACACAATTACAGAAAACGAGACTACGTTATCGGGAAACTGCAGAAAAACAAAAATAAACGGAGATTCGTCGCAAAAGCTTTCTACATAAGCTTAAATTTTTAACAATGGTTTTTAAATATTATATTATGTAGAATTTAACCTACGATAACCAGATAAAGACAAATAATGAATAGTTTTAATAGTTACATCACAGAAAATTATATATATATATATATATATATATATATATATATATATATATATATATATATATAATATATATAAAGGATCAAGGAAGAATATTTGATTCTTCATGAAGCCTTAATATTCCATATATCCTACATATCCTATATACACTACATACATGATAAAATGCTTATTAAGACAGAATATTTGAAACATCAACATGAAGCAGAATACATGGTACAATATGTCAAAGATTATGATCTCCTCCAGCTCCTCCAAAGCCGGACAGACGATATACATGCTTTCTTGATAGCACGCTATAGAAACACAGAAACATGAACATGAATACAATGGTACAATGTGTCAATGATTCTGGAACCCTCAGCTCCTGAACGGAAGGACCGAGTTGCATTTTTTTCCCCAGACGCTGGAACAAGGCTCCCTGGGTCCCTGGTGCAATATCTGGAACCCATCTTAAATAAATATTGATTTTTTATAATCTATATATACAAATTATATATATATATATATATATATATATATATATATATATAGTGTAAAGCACCCTTCTGGCAAGACAGTGATGGAGTGAATGATGATGAAAGTTTTTCTTTTTCGGGCCACCCTGCCTTGGTGGGAATCGGCCGATGTGTTAATAAATAAAAAATATATATTATCAAAAATAATAATAATTATAGAAGTGATATGATAGAAATATCGTAATTATTATGCTTATAACTGGTTTAGATGTAAGGATATAAATAAAAAAGAATAAAACAACCAGACATCTGGAGAGAATTCCAGGGGTCAACGCCCCCGCGGCCCGGTCTGTGACCAGGCCTCAATAACAAAAATAACAAAAATATAAAAAGAAGAAGAAGAAGAAGGAAGAGGAGAACGAAGAGGATGAGGTTCATGATGATGACGATGATTTCGTCCGGATTGTTAACCCGGAGGGTTAGTAACCCATGATAACCCCCTAAAAAAAACTGTCATCAGACTGGTTTATTTCAATTGTGGCTATTTAATCCTCTTGCCCCAGGATGCGATCCACACAAATCGACTAACATCCAGGTACCTACTGACTGCTAGGTGAACAACGGCAGCAGGTGTAAGGAAACATGCCTAGCGTTCCCACGCGTCCGGGGCTCGAACCTCGGTCGAGTGTATGAGCTAATGCTGCTACCAACTGAGCCACATAGTTGACTAATGATGGTAATCTCTCTCTCTCCCTTAATGTATTCAACTAGAAGCCAAGAGGAATTATAGGGTCATTAGCGTGCGTCACTGTTCCCACCTATTCTTCACACACCTTCCCTTTACCACTACCCCCTCTCCTCTCCTTCCCCATTACCACCTCCGTTTCTTGCCCCCACAATTCTCCCTTTACTCCCTCCGCCTCCCTTCACAATAAGAGAAGGGACCCAGGAGTCGTCACACGTGTTAACTCCCCTTAAGTGAACACCCGTCAACTCCCGTCACAGAAGAGGAAGAATGTATATGGCTGAGAAAGATGGAGATGGATGGAATAATGGTGACGGGAATGGTGAACGGGAGGTAGGGATAAGGAATAAATTTTTCCTATTCACATTAGCAACCCAGGTGGGTTACTAATCCAGGATAACCTAAGCATTGTGGCTTATTTCCACGAGGGTTCTTAGGTCAGTTCCCTAGGATGCAACCTACAATATTCTACTAACTCTTAAGTATCTATTTAGGTGTTTGACTAAGTTTATACCAGTTGTGAAAGTTATCTGTACATTTTCCAGCTCAGGAATTTATCCTGCTTTGAAGGGGGTCGTTAGTACACAGCAATATTCTAACCTTGAGAGGACGAGTGATAAGTATCATCATTGGCTTGACGTCTCTTAGTTTTCAAGGTTCTAGTTATACAGCCTAGCATTTTCCTTACAGTTGCGACAACACTGTTGTGCTCCTTGATCGTGGGATCTTCTGATGTTATCACTCGTACGTGCGGCCAGCAGTAACAGCCTGGTTGATCAGGCCCTGATCCATCGGGAGGCCTGGTCAATGGGCCGCGGGGGCGTTGACCTCCGGAACACCCTCCAGGTAGACTTACCCATACGTCTCGCCGCGCCCTGGGATTCAACCTGGGTAGCTTCAGTTGCAGTCATGTCCTAGAAACGCTTGTTGTAAAAATCATGCTATTGCAACCTTGGGTTTGTCACACCCAAGAACCCCGGTTCGAACCCCTGTCTATTTCTCTATTTATTCGCTGGCAAAAATAGTGACCAGAACATTTGATGATGAACTTGAGACAGTGAAGATAATGGTGAAGATGAGAATGACGGTCATATTCAAATCTTTTTACTGCTGTAGTGATAGTGAGGTTGATGAGGGGAATAGTGAAGATAAGTTTGCTAAAACATAAATAATGATAATAAAAGTGATGGTCACATGGTAATGGTGACGGTGATATAAGATGATAGTGATGATGATTGAAGCTGTGAACAAATGTGACAGTGAAGGTGACAGTGAGAGTGAAGGTGACAGTGAAAGTGAAGGTGACAATGAGAGTGAAGGTGAGAGTGAAAGTGACAATGAGAGTGAAGGTGAGAGTGAGTGACACACCACACGTAACAAGGGGTGTCGAGTCACATGACTAAGGGCAAAGGGGGTTGGGCAAGGGGCGGCCCCTTTGTTTAGGGCGCTCCCCCCTCTCTTTTTTTGTCTCGTCCGGCTTTTGTGGTGGGCTGAGGGTGGGTTGTGAGTGGGCGGGGCTGGCGGTCGGCAGCTTGCGGTGGGCGGTATTTGGGTGTGTGGGCGGTATTATGGTGGTGGTAGTTGACTGTGTTGAGCGAACAGCAGATGGTAAGCCTTACTGCCTACCTCCCTTCCCTCTCTCTCTCTCTCTCTCTCTCTCTCTCTCTCTCTCTCTCTCTCTCTCTCTCCCCCTTTCTCCTCAATATAAATTTCGCCTTACTCCATATTCTCTCCCTAACTCACTCCCTTCCTCCATTCCTTCACACATATAGCTCCTTCCCACCTCCTCCCTCTCCTTCCCTCATTCTCCTTCCTCTCTTCCCCATATCCTCCTTCTTCTTCCACTGACAACAATGTGATGCACAATGAGGACAAATTTCGGTTATTACGTCATGGAATAATGGAGTAAATAAAAACAAGATGGCAGTACCAGACAAACTCAAATCACTCAATAGAACGTAAGTCAAATGTGAGAGACATGGGAGTGATAATGTCAAATCTCACGTTCAAAGAGCACAACAATGTTATTATCGCAACTGCAAGAAAAATGATAGGTTGGATAACTAGAACCTTCAAAAGATGGAAAGCCAATGATGAAACCCTTTAAGTCACTCGTCCTCTCTAGGCTAGAATATTGCTGTGTACTAACGGTACCCTCAAGGCAGGAGAAATTAAAGAGCTGGAAACTGTACTGAGAACTTCCACAGCTCATGTAAACTCAGTCAAGTACCTAGATTACTGGGAGTGCTTGAAGTCCATAGAACTGTCCCTGTTAAAAAAAACTCCTTCCCCTCTCTCTCTCTCGCTCCATCACTCCCTCCCTCCCACTAACTGCCCTTATTTCAGGGCGGAACACCAGGCGCCAAGCGAATATTATTAGTTAATTAACAGATAATGAAGTAGAGAGTCTCGAAAAAGAGTGAAAAATATTCGCTAATTACCCGCTAGATTATGCAACAGCTCACGCTATAGGATAATTAGCGCATTGTAATTACGCAGAGGGTTAGAATTAAAGAAAATAACGCAGTGCGTAATGTACTAGAATGTGATCTATGAACGTGTTGTCCTGTCTGCGTATGCCCTTCATGACCCTGAATGTATAACTGAAAAACTGGGTAATTATTATAAATTTTATTATTAGTATTATTATTATTACTATTATTATTATTGTTGTAACTATTATTTTTATTATTATTATTATTATTATTATTGTAACTATTATTATTAATATTATTATTATAACTAATTATTATTATTATTATTATTATTATTATTATTATTATTGTAACTTATGGACATTTTCGAACCTGGGGAATGGAAATTAATGGTCCAAGGAAGGAAGGAAGGGATAGGTTAGCTCTAATTTCTTGAATCAAGAGCTCTTTGTCAGCTTGTAAATAAAGTTGGGAATTCTAAACCTAACCTTGTAAAACTCTGTGTAAAAAAGAGAGAGAGAGAGAGAGAGAGAGAGAGAGAGAGAGAGAGAGAGACCACGTCTACCACCCACCATATGCACTACGAGGGCGACTGAAGGATGGCAACTCCCATTAAGTTTCATGTTTTTTCCTCTCATCATAACTGCTGGTCAAAGTTTACATGTGTGACCCATCCATCAGCTTGTCTCCAGCACACATGTGTGACCCATCCATCAGCTTGTCTCCAGCACACATGTGTGACCCATCCAGCAGCTTGTCTCCAGCACACATGTGTGACCCATCCAGCAGCTTGTCTCCAGCACACATGTGTGACCCATCCAGCAGCTTGTCTCCAGCACACATGTGTGACCCATCCAGAAGCTTGTCTCCCGCACACATGTGTGACCCATCCAGCAGCTTGTCTCCAGCACACATGTGTGACCCCTCCAGCAGCTTGTCTCCAGCACACATGTGTGACCCATCCAGTAGCTTGTCTCCAGCACACATGTGTGACCCATCCAGCAGCTTGTCTCCAGCACACATGTGTGACCCATCCAGCAGCTTGTCTCCAGCACACATGTGTGACCCATCCAACAGCTTGTCTCCAGCACACATGTGTGACCCCTCCAGCAGCTTGTCTCCAGCACACATGTGTGACCCCTCCAGCAGCTTGTCTCCAGCACACATGTGTGACCCCTCCAGCAGCTTGTCTCCAGCACACATGTGTGACCCATCCAGCAGCTTGTCTCCAGCACACATGTGTGACCCATCCATCAGCTTGTCTCCAGTACACATGTGTGACCCATCCAGCAGCTTGTCTCCAGCACACATGTGTGACCCATCCATCAGCTTGTCTCCAGTACACATGTGTGACCCATCCAACAGCTTGTCTCCAGCACACATGTGTGACCCATCCATCAGCTTGTCTCCAGTACACATGTGTGACCCATCCATCAGCTTGTCTCCAGCACACATGTGTGACCCATCCATCAGCTTGTCTCCAGCACACATGTGTGACCCATCCATCAGCTTGTCTCCAGTACACATGTGTGACCCATCCATCAGCTTGTCTCCAGCACACATGTGTGACCCATCCATCAGCTTGTCTCCAGCACACATGTGAATAATTTAGAAACCTGTTGCTTACCAGTGTAGAATAACGTAGCAACAGTGCAGAATAACGTAGCAACAGTGCAGAATAACGTAGCAACAGTGTAGAATAACGTAGCAACAGTGTAGAATAACGTAGTAACAGTGTAGAATAACGTAGCAACAGTGTAGAATAACGTAGCAACAGTGCAGAATAACGTAGCAACAGTGTAGAATAACGTAGCAACAGTGCAGAATAACGTAGCAACAGTGTAGAATAACGTAGCAACAGTGTAGAATAACGTAGCAACAGTGCAGAATAACGTAGCAACAGTGTAGAATAACGTAGCAACAGTGTAGAATAACGTTGCAACAGTGCAGAATAACGTAGCAACAGTGCAGAATAAAGTAGCAACAGTGCAGAATAACGTAGCAACAGTGTAGAATAACGTAGCAACAGTGTAGAATAACGTAGCAACAGTGTAGAATAACGTAGCAACAGTGCAGAATAACGTAGCAACAGTGCAGGATAACGTAGCAACAGTGCAGAATAACGTAGCAACAGTGTAGAATAACGTAGCAACAGTGCAGAATAACGTAGCAACAGTGTAGAATAACATAGCAACAGTGTAGAATAACGTAGCAACAGTGCAGAATAACGTAGCAACAGTGCAGAATAACGTAGCAACAGTGCAGAATAACGTAGCAACATTGTAGAATAACGTAGCAACAGTGTAGAATAACATAGCAACAGTGTAGAATAACGTAGCAACAGTGCAGAATAACGTAGCAACAGTGCAGAATAACGTAGCAACAGTGTAGAATAACGTAGCAACAGTGCAGAATAACGTAGCAACAGTGCAGAATAACGTTGCAACAGTGCAGAATAACGTAGCAACAGTGCAGAATAAAGTAGCAACAGTGCAGAATAACGTAGCAACAGTGTAGAATAACGTAGCAACAGTGTAGAATAACGTAGCAACAGTGTAGAATAACGTAGCAACAGTGCAGAATAACGTAGCAACAGTGCAGGATAACGTAGCAACAGTGCAGAATAACGTAGCAACAGTGTAGAATAACGTAGCAACAGTGCAGAATAACGTAGCAACAGTGTAGAATAACATAGCAACAGTGTAGAATAACGTAGCAACAGTGCAGAATAACGTAGCAACAGTGCAGAATAACGTAGCAACAGTGCAGAATAACGTAGCAACATTGTAGAATAACGTAGCAACAGTGTAGAATAACATAGCAACAGTGTAGAATAACGTAGCAACAGTGCAGAATAACGTAGCAACAGTGCAGAATAACGTAGCAACAGTGTAGAATAACGTAGCAACAGTGCAGAATAACGTAGCAACAGTGCAGAATAACGTAGCAACAGTGCAGAACAGCGTAGCAACAGTGCAGAATAACGTAGCAACAGTGTAGGGTAACACAGATCAATAACATTATGCAAAACTTGGACTTCTTCTTCTTGATTTAATTATATAATAAATTACTGAAGGTAAATCTTATTATTATTGTTAGCAGACAAATTAGTGGTAGATTACTTGGTAGTGTCCCGTACATCGATCGCTAGCGCACTCAGCTCACACACTGAGGTCTGGGGGTCGATACCCTGTACGTGTGGAAACATTAGGACGTGTTTTCTTAAGACACCTGCTGTCCCTGTTCATCCATCAGTAAAATAGGTTCCTGGGTGTTAGTCGACGGCTGTGGGTCGCATCCTGGGACAAAACTGACCTAATTTACCCGAAATGATCTGCATAACAAGGTACTTTCTATATAGTAGTATGTCATCGATGTCAGCTATGGTCTGTATACCTTGTACATGTACTGGAAGAAATAAAGATTGTTGTTATTATTATTATTATTATTATTTAAATATTTTGTATATATTTTGACAATCATACGTGTGCTGACGTGTATGCACTGAGGAGAGCAGCAGTGTATAAGCAAAGAGAGGTATATATCACGGTAACGACTTGACAAAGCTCCTGGAGAGCGAAACGTTACCACAATAAAATGTCGCATTAGTTGCACTTAAGTGTCCTTTTACCTGACGTACATATCACAGTATGTATACTCACAGTATATATATATATATATATATATATATATATATATATATATATATATATATATATATATATATATATATATATATATATATATATATATATATATATATATATATATTATATATATATATATATATATATATATATATATATATATATATATACATGTATATATATATATATATATATATATATATATATATATATATATTATATATATATATATATATATATATATATATATATATATATATATATATATATATATATATATATATATATATATATATATATATATATACACTTTTGGTGTATATGCCTATAGGGTATTACAGTATCCGTGACAGGCGGTATTTAGAAAATACATAGTGTTAACATTGCATGTAACCTGTTCACCACCAGTCAACAATATTTTACTCCCTAAAATAGGAATTAAAGTAAACTTTCATTGTATATATATGCACTGAGAGACACACTTTACGGTGTATCCATATAACTTAAAAATAATTTAAAATTTGACGGTCTAAAAAAGCAGAGAATTCCTTCAAGAAAGCAGAGGAGCATAGAGAATTCCTTCAAGAATGCAAAGTAGCATAGAGAATTCCTTCAAGAAGGAAGAGGAGCATAGAGAATTCCTTCAAGAAGGCAGAGGAGCATAGAGAATTCCTTCAAGAAGGCAGAGGAGCATAGAGAATTCCTTCAAGAAGGCAGAGGAGCATAGAGAATTCCTTCAAGAAGGGAGAGGAGCATAGAGAATTCCTTCAAGAAGGCAGAGGAGCATAGAGAATTCCTTCAAGAAGGCAGAGGAGCATAGATAATTCCTTCAAGAAGGGAGAAGAGCATAGAGAATTCATTCAAGAAGGCAGAGGAGCATAGAGAATTCCTTCAAGAAGGCAGAGGAGCATAGAGAATTCCTTCAAGAAGGCAGTAGACCATAGAGAATTCCATCAAGAAGGCAGAGAAGCATAGAGAATTCCTTCAAGAAGGCAGCGGAACCTAGAGAATTCTTCCAAAAAGGCAGGGGAGCATACAGAATTCCTTCAAGAAAGTAGGGGAGCATACAGAATTTCTCCAAGAAGGCAGGGGAGCATAAAGAATTTCTCCAAGAAGGCAGGGGAGCATACAGAATTCCTCCAAGAAGGCAGGGGAGCATAGAAAATTCCTTCAAGAAGGCAGTGGAGCATAGAGAATTCCTCCAAGAAGGCAGGGGAGCATAGAAAATTCCTTCGAGAAGGCAGGAGAGAATACAGAATTTCTCCAAGAAGGCAGGGGTGCATAGAAAATTCTTCCAAGAACGCAGGGGAGCATAGAGAATTCCTCCAAGAAGGCAGGGGAGCATAAAAAATTCCTTCAAGAAGGCAGGAGAGCATACAGAATTCCTCCAAGAAGGCAGGGGAGCATAGAAAATTCCTTCAAGAAGGCAGAGGAGGATACAGAATTCCTTCAAGAAGGCAGGGGAGCATACAGAATTCCTTCAAGAAGGCAGAAGAGCATACAGAATTCCTTCAAGAAGGCAGGGGAGCATACAGAATTCCTTCAAGAAGGCAGGGGAGCATACAAAAATCCTACAAGAAGGCAGGGGAGCATAGCGAACTCCTCCAAGAAGGCAGGGGAGCATATAAAATTCCTTCAAAAAGGCAGGGGAGCATACAGAATTCCTTCAAGAAGGTAGGAGAGCATACATAATTCCTCCAAGAAGGCAGGGAACATAGAAAATTCCTTCAAGAAGGCAGTGGAGCATAGAGAATTCCTCCAAGAAGGCAGGGGAGCATAGAAAATTCCTTCGAGAAGGCAGGAGAGAATACAGAATTTCTCCAAGAAGGCAGGGGAGCATAAAGAATTTCTCCAAGAAGGCAGGGGAGCATACAGAATTCCTCCAAGAAGGCAGGGGAGCATTTGAAAATTCCTTCAAGAAGGCAGTGGAGCATAGAGAATTCCTCCAAGAAGGCAGGGGAGCATAGAAAATTCCTTCGAGAAGGCAGGAGAGAATACAGAATTTCTCCAAGAAGGCAGGGGTGCATAGAAAATTCTTCCAAGAACGCAGGGGAGCATAGAGAATTCCTCCAAGAAGGCAGGGGAGCATAAAAAATTCCTTCAAGAAGGCAGGAGAGCATACAGAATTCCTCCAAGAAGGCAGGGGAGCATAGAAAATTCCTTCAAGAAGGCAGAGGAGCATACAGAATTCCTCCAAGAAGGCAGGGGAGCATACAGAATTCCTCCAAGAAGGCAGGGAGCATAGAAAATTCCTTCAAGAAGGTAGGAGAGCATACAGAATTCCTCCAAGAAGGCAGGGAGCATAGAAAATTCCTTCAAGAAGGTAGGAGAGCATACAGAATTCCTTCAAGAAGGCAGGGGAGCATAGAAAATTCCTTCAAGAAAGCAGGGGAGCATAGAAAATTCCTTCAAGAAGGCAGGGGAGCATACAGAATTCCTTCAAGGCAGGGGAGCATAGAAAATTCCTTCAAGAAAGCAGGGGAGCATAGAAAATTCCTTCAAGAAGGCAGGGGAGCATACAGAATTCCTTCAAGAAGGCAGAAGAGCATACAGAATTCCTTCAAGAAGGAAGAGGTTCATAGAGGAATAAGCAACTGGAATATAATGGGTAAAAACAGTGGTAGAACTGAAATCTTATGCTTACTGATGACGGTCTCGAGAACTGAACTCAACTCACTCACACCCTCCAAAGCGCCTTGATGCTGGTCAAGGGCTCTTGATCCAAGGAGTTACAGCCCCTTCCTTGCATCAAACCTTATCATCTCCCCCCCCCCATTTGTGGTACTGAACTTCACCCGTTCAAAAATAACACTGAACTCCGAGATAACTCGTGACGTCACGTCGTCCCTTCTGCCTCATCGGCACGTTTCACCCCACTGGCATTACTAACTACCCCTCAGCGCTAACGAGGTAGTTAGCGTCCTCGACGAGGCTAGTTATGACCTCGGAGATATAATCGTTTCTCGTAACTCCAGATACAGTCACTTTCCAACCCTAATTACCATTTTTTTACAGTTATCTTAAATAATTATTTTTAATAATCAGTTATTTCAATTTTTTTTATATAATTTTCTCTGCATTTTCAGTCTCTTAAAAATGTGACTTTGAATACAAAACATTTTGACCAAAACAATAAATAAAAAAAATTATGTTCAATGTTTTATTTATTGACAGCTGATACTGTGTTTTAGAATGGCACAGATGTTTGTTAGAATGACACAGATGTTTATGTTAGAATGACACAGATGTTTGTTAGAATGACACAGATGTTTATGTTAGAATGACACAGATGTTTGTTAGAATGACACAGATGTTTATGTTAGAATGACACAGATGTTTGTGTTACAATAACATAGATGTTTGTGTTAGAATGACACAGATGTTTGTGTTAGAATGGCACAGATGTTTGTGTTAGAATGACACAGATGTTTGTGTTAGAATGACACACATGTTTGTGTTACAATAACATAGATGTTTGTGTTAGAATGGCACAGATGTTTGTGTTAGAATGACAAATGTTTGTGTTAGAATGGCACAGATGTTTGTGTTAGAATGACACAGATGTTTGTGTTAGAATGACACAGATGTTTGTGTGAGAATGTGACAGGTGCTTGTTCGCTACAATATCATAGATATTTGTGTGATACAGTGTCACAAATGTTCACAAGTTAGTATGGAACAGATATTTGTATGTGTTATGGGGTTCTTTTCATAGATTTGGTAATATTAACAGACGATGAGCTTGGGTTTTGGTAGCGTTTAATGAGGCGTTGGATATATGGGAGCTGAGAGCCTATGCCTGCGTCCGTCTCGTATGCCTACCCCGGATGATACTGATCTACTGCGGCGCCCGGCACTGAGGCATTCAAAAGGCAGGCCTATGATTGGCTGATGCCAGATCACATGGGCAGAGGCTGGAAATCACGTGAGCAGCCGTTATAAGTACAACCCGCACATGTATGTTAGAATGAATGTCAGAGATGTTCGCGTGTTAGAATGTAGGAGAATCTAATTTGCTAACTTTTATCGTTTGCTTTGTTATATCATCCTTTCTCTTATTCAGCTTAATGTGTGTGTGTGTGTGTGTGTGTGTGTGTGAGGAGGGGAGAGATAAAAGGGACAGCCCACCTTCTCAGCCTCACCTGTTTAGGCTATCCTTAATTAAGTAATTACAGATCACCTGTGATAGGGACTGTCAGCTTTTCCAGATCTCTGTTTTTCTTTGTCTCCTCTCTGTACCTATACACTTGAACCTCACTCTCTGCCGTTGTCGAATAAGGAAGCATCCTTCTTGAAGCTCACTCTCTGCCGTTGTCGAATAAGGAAGCATCCTTCTTGAAGCTCACTCTCTGCCGTTGTCGAATAAGGAAGCATCCTTCTTGAAGCTCACTCTCTGCAGTCGTCGAATAAGGAGGCATCCTTCTTGAAGCTCACTCTCTGCCGTTGTCGAATAAGGAAGCATCCTTCTTGAAGCTCACTCTCTGCCGTTGTCGAATAAGGAAGCATCCTTCTTGAAGCTCACTCTCTGCCGTTGTCGAATAAGGAGGCATCCTTCTTGAAGCTCACTCTCTGCCGTTGTCGAATAAGGAAGCATCCTTCTTGAAGCTCACTCTCTGCCGTTGTCGAATAAAGAAGCATCCTTCTTGAAGCTCACTCTCTGCCGTTGTCGAATAAGGAAGCATCCTTCTTGAAGCTCACTCTCTGCCGTTGTCGAATAAGGAGGCATCCTTCTTGAAGCTCACTCTCTGCCGTTGTCGAATAAGGAAGCATCCTTCTTGAAGCTCACTCTCTGCCGTTGTCGAATAAGGAAGCATCCTTCTTGAAGCTCACTCTCTGCAGTCGTCGAATAAGGAAGCATCCTTCTTGAAGCTCACTCTCTGCTGTGGTTGAATAACCAAGCATCCTTCTTGAAGGTTTGAAGCTCCGCCACTGAAGATTTCGGAAACTATCCGAGAAATTCCAGGATATACCTTTGATGAGTTCCGAGAGTTTTTCTACTCCCTGAACCCGGCCATGGGCCAGGCTCGTCTGGTGTTTGCCTGGTCAACGAGGCTGTTGCTGCCGGTGGCCCGATACCCTATATATCCATCACAACCTGGTTGATCTGGCACCTGGCGAAGATATTTCTCCAGTTTCCTTTTTGTCCAAGCAGTGTTTCGGATGTCTTCTGGTAAGATGTTGAACAATCTGGGGACACGAACGTAGATACAGTGTTCCCTTATTGTGCCCACAGCACCCCTGGTTTTCACTGGGTTTATTTTGCACTTCCTCCCATATCTCTCACTCCAGTATGTTGTTATGGCGGTGTGCAAATTTGGGACCAGGCCCTCAAGTACTTCCCGGGTATATATTATCATATATCTCTCCTCCGCTCCAGTGAGTACATTTTTAAGATTTTAAGGCGATCCTAGTAATTTAAATGCTTTAATGTCTCTATGCATTCCGTAAACGATCTCTGTATTTGTTCCAGCTCTGATATTTCTCATGTCCCGAATGGGGTCGTCAATACTGAGCAATATACCAAACGAAGGAGCACGAGCGATTTGAAAAGTGTCACTATTATTTCCCTGGTGTTAAAGGTTCTCATTACCGTCACCCTCCTTCCTGGCTGTCGTCACCTTTGTCTTATTGTTTTCTTTGAAAGAAAGTTCAGCTGTTGAGAGTGGGTTCAAAATGTTTGGTCACAAACCACCTGCCACGCCAATTATTCCTAAAATTTGAAGCCGATCAGGAAGATTTCAACTCAGTTATGACCAATGTTTTTTTAGTGGCAATAAGATACCAAACTTTTTTGAGACTATTCCATACTGTAGTGTACATAAGCCATGAAGTAATTGTAATATATGTAATGACTAATATTTCTCTTTACTGACGTAACAATGTCCAGTGGGCTCTGATAAAGACCCAGTGTGACCTCTGTAATCCTGGGGTTTTAAGCTACCACTCACAGGATGACCTGAGGGTGCGCAGTAACTAGCGCTCAGACGGTATAACTACTACTTATTCGAGGGATATAGCTGGGATTCCTACTCACGGGCGGGATGCTATTCCTACTCACAATATAGGTGGTATTCCTACTCACAATATGGGTGGTATTCCTACTCACAATATGGGTGGTATTCCTACTCACAATATAGGTGGTATTCCTACTCACAATATGGGTGGTATTCCTACTCACAATATGGGTGGTATTCCTACTCACAATATGGGTGGTAGTCTTACTCACAATATGGGTGGTATTCCTACTCACAATATGGGTGGTATTCCTACTCACAATATGGGTGGTATTCCTACTCACAATATGGGTGGTATTCCTACTCACAATATGGGTGGTATTCCTACTCACAATATAGGTGGTATTCCTACTCACAATATGGGTGGTATTCCTACTCACAATATAGGTGGTATTCCTACTCACAATATGGGTGGTATTCCTACTCACAATATGGGTGGTATTCCTACTCACAATATGGGTGGTTGTCCTACTCACAATATAGGTGGTATTGCTACTCACAATATGGGTGGTATTCCTACTCACAATATGGGTGGTATTCCTACTCACAATATGGGTGGTATTCCTACTCACAATATGGGTGGTAGTCCTACTCACAATATGGGTGGTAGTCCTACTCACAATATAGGTGGTATTCCTACTCACAATATGGGTGGTATTCCTACTCACAATATGGGTGGTATTCCTACTCACAATATGGGTGGTATTCCTACTCACAATATGGGTGGTATTCCTACTATCAATATGGGTGGTATTCCTACTCACAATATGGGTGGTATTCCTACTCACAATATGGGTGGTATTCAAACTCACAATATGGGTGGTAGTCTTACTCACAATATGGGTGGTATTCCTACTCACAATATGGGTGGTATTCCTACTCACAATATGGGTGGTATTCCTGCTCACAATATGGGTGGTAGTCCTACTCACAATATAGGTGGTATTCCTACTCACAATATGGGTGGTATTCCTACTCACAATATAGGTGGTAGTCTTACTCACAATATGGGTGGTATACCTACCCACGGGATGGGTGGTATCCGAACTCAAGGCCAGTGCTGGTGTGAGGAAACTTAACCTAAACTAACTTAGAAATGTGCTGCAAACCCTAATTCGTTAGAAAGATGGGTTAGAGGAAACATGCCCAGCCTTTCACCCGTGCCGAGGATTGATCCCGGTCCTTGACTGTGTGTGCTCCCCTCGTGTAAACAAATGTTATAATGTAATTGTTTCAATTAGAATTTATTGTTGATATTGACGTATTGATACTGTTGATATCGACGTATTGATACTGTTGATATCGACGTATTGATACTGTTGATATCGACGTATTGATACTGTTGATATCGACGTATTGATACTGTTGATATCGACGTACTCGTGATGTATCACTAGGATTAATGACCCTCTTGTAGCAGATAGATTTTAAACCCCCATTATTAAACTACTGTCGTTGTTTCCAAGTATTTTTTAAATAATAATAATAAATCTTACTAAATGTCTAGAAGTAAATAAACAGAGATCTGAATGGGTTGTGAAAACATGTAATGATATTCAGTTTTATAACCTGCACGAACTATGTCACAACAACAAGAGCATTTCACCCCTCTATGGAAGCTGTGTTCACTTAATATCACTTATCTTAAAGTCCCTCCCAAGAAGTTCATCACTAGTAATCTCTTCCTTAAATAACTTGTAAAGGCAACTGCTCATGAAGAGGCTTCTGGCTTAACTGTTAATAATAATATATCACATATTATACACTGATGGATGTAAGCAGGAGTCTACTGGCAGGGCTGCAGCTGCTCTTGTTGTTACCTCTCTAGATAAGAACTATACCAACCATGTTGAGTTAGGCATAAGAATTAACTGTGTGTCTATCCTGCAAACTGAATTGTTTCCCATGCTAATGGTTCTAAAGTTAACCTATGACACTGATCTTGACGCTACACTACCGTCCACAGAATGGACATAGATGCACAATAAACTAGCCACCTGGGTGACAAAATCTAAAATCTAATTCCAGGAGGGTTAATAACCCATGACAACATAAAAAAAAATAGGCAGCCTGGTTTATACCCAATGGGTCCTTCGGGCCCTACCAAAGGTCAACAGTCTACTAACTCCCAGGTATCCTGGGTAAACAGGAGCATCAGGTGTAAGGAGACTTGCTCACACGTCTTGTCTCGCCAGAAATTGAACCCAAGACCTTTCAGTTGTGAGGTGAACCCTCATCCACTTCAACCTCCCCCAGTTTATAGTGCCTTAATAAGACACTTCCACCACCATCTGCTTGAAAATAATCCTATAAAATATATCATTAGGATACTTAACTCTCAGAGACCAGTAAATCAACCATCAGAAAAATGTACTTAAATATAATAATTATTTTTATAAGTAGATCCTAATTATGTCCTAATATGCAAGGTGACACAATATAAAAGTTAGATGAACCAATTATGGGAAGGAGGGGGAGAAGGGAAAGGGAGGGAGGGGTAAGGGAAGGAGTAAGGGAAGGGGTAAGGGAGTAAGGGTGAGGTGGATGGGGAATATCCAGGAGGTGAAGAAGCTGGGAGAGGAAAATTGGAAAAGGGAAGTATTAGAGAGACAGAAGGAAGAGCGGGAAGCAAAGTTAGAGTAAGAGGGGAAAAAGGAAGGCGAGGTAGGGTAGATGCGGGAAGAAAGGAAAGTAAATAAAGAGAAATAGTTACAATAATAGGATGATGGATAAGTCATAGAGGAATTAGAGAAAAAAGAAGAGTGAGAGGGATACATGAAGGAAAGTTTGACTGCATGAAAACATAGTGAGGAAAGAGAGAAAGAGAGAGAGAGAGAGAGAGAGAGAGAGAGAGAGAGAGAGAGAGAGAGAGAGAGAGAGAGAGAGAGAGAGAGAGAGAGAGAGAGAGAGAGAGAGAGAGAGAGAGAGAGAGAGAGAGAGAGAGAGAGAGAGAGAGAGAGCAAAACATTTGACCTTAACACAAAACAAGAGGTCGCCTTTGAGCATTAACAGCCTCAGTCTGCCACTTTATAACCTCAATTCTGCCCCTTTAAAACCTCAGTCTGCCACTTTATAACCTCAGTCTGCCCCTTTAAAACCTCAGTCTGCTACTTTATACCCTCGGTCTGCCACTTTATAACGTCAGTCTGCTACTTTATAACCTCAGTCTGCCACTTTATAACCTCAATCTGCCACTTAAGAACCTCAGCATGCCACTTTATAACCTCAAACTGCAAGAAGCCTGCAATGTAGGCGAAACGTTTCAACAATAAAGATAGCCAACTGTTGCAGAGGCGTCTTAATCATCAACATCTGCTGCATATCCGAGGTTAGCTAATATCAGAAATGAATCCACTATGTAAATTGCAAGTATCCTGATGATAACAAAGACTCTCAGATAGTCTCTCAGAAACCTCTATAAAGACTCTTTTAGGCCTCTCTTCATTACATACGTCAGGCCTATTACGGAGCATGCGCAGCCTGTATGTAACCCCCACCTGGTCAAGCATGTAAGATATAATTCGAAAAGGCCCAGACTTTTGCAACCGAAAAGGCCCAGACTTTTGCAACAAGACTAGTATCACAAACACAGGTACGCTAGAAAGGGCCGCTTGTACCTGGCCATCAATCAGGCTCCCAGACAAGGAACAAACCTCGAAAATAAAGACAGAGGCAAACACAAAGGGTAAGTTTTGAGTACCTGTATATTCCAACCACTAATATTTATAATATATGCAGAGTGCAGTAGAGCAGCATGATGTTAATGAGTGAGCAAAGCGAGTTCACTCACTCCAACTGACTTTCACCCTATACAAGAAAGACCAGCATGTGTGTACTCAGCCTGCTAGTGAGAGTCCAAACAGGGATATAAATGTATCGTCAGTTCGACTGAAGTCAACTTCTCATTCAAATGGCTAACGTATAAACCTAACAGCAAATGAGCATTACTGGCTGACCTATACGGCCATACGACCTAACTGCCAGTTTGACTGGTACAGAGGGAATGCAAGAAGTGTTGTGTGATGAACGGCGAATTAATTGTAACGTACTCGAGGCGCACCACAACTAGAGCTGAGGGGATTGAATTATGAGGAGAGACTGAAGGAAGTGAACCTGAAGGTCTTAAAAGGACTGGGGAAGACATGAGTATGATATACAACTCAGTGAATTTGAGAAGGTAGATAAAAAACAGACTTTTAGAAATGAGAGGCAAAGGGGCGAAGGATCACGAATGAAAACTAAAAGACACGGATGAGTCTAATGGACGTAAATGCCTTTCTTCAGTCTCAGGGTGGTAAATACACACACACACACACACACACACACACACACACACACGAGATTAGTGCAGAAGCTAGAGGATCAGGCACATATAACAGGTAGGGTACTGCAATGGATCAGAGAATACCTGACAGGGAGGCAACAACGGGTCATGATACGTGCTGAGGTATCACAGTGGGCGCCTGTGACGAGCGGGGTCCCACAGGGGTCAGTCCTAGGACAAGTGCTATTCTTGGTATATGTGAATGACATGACGGAAAGGGATAGACTCAGAAGTGTCCCTGTTCGCAGATGATGTGAAGTTAATGAGGAGAATTAAATCAGATGAGGATCAGGCAGGACTTCAAAGAGACCTGGACATTCTGGACACCTGGTCCAGCAACTGGCTTCTCGAATTTAACCCTGCCAAATGCAAAGTCATGAAGATCGGGGACGGGCAAAGTAGACCGCAGACAGAGTATAGGCTAGGTGGCCAAAGACTGCAAACCTCGCTCAAGGAGAAAGATCTTTAGGTGAGTATGACACCGAGCACGTCTCCGGAAGCACACATCAAGCAGATAACTGCTGCAGCATATGGGCGACTGGCAAACCTGAGAATAGCGGTCCGATACCTTAGTAAGGAATCGTTCAAGACACTGTACACCGTGTACGTGTACACGGTGCTGCATACTAGAGTATGCAGCACCAGTTTGGAACCCACACCTGGTCAAGCACGTAAAGAAATTAGAGAAAGTGCGAAGGTTTGCGACAAGGTTAGTTCCAGAACTAAGGGGAATGTCCTACGAAGAAAGGTTAAGGAAAATCGGCCTGACAGCACTGGAGCACAGGAGGGTTAGGGAAGACATGATAAAAACATACAAAATACTGCGTGGAATAGACAAGGTGGACAGAGACAGGATGTTTCAAAGAGGGGACACAGAAACAAGGGGTCACAATTGGAAGTTGAAGACTCAGATGAGTCAAAGGGATGTTACGAAGTATTTCTTCAGCCATAGTGTTGTCAGGAAGTGGAATAGTCTAGCAAGTAATGTAGTGGAGGCAGGAACCATACATAGCTTTAAGACGAGGTATGATAAAGCTCATGGAGCAGGGAGAGAGGGGACCCAGTAGCGATCAGTGAAGAGGCGGGGCCAGGAGCTGTGTCTCGACCCCTGCAACCACAATTAGGTGGGTACACACACACACTGTACCTTCACCTGTAAAGGCATCTTAACCACTGATCAATCATCACTGATTACTGTCATCAGTAATTTACAGTAATCAATAACTACAATTATCACTGATTGCAGTCATAGATGATTACAGTCATCATTAACTGCAGTCATCATTAACTGCAGTCATCATAATGCAAGTTATGAACTAATAATGAACGTTTTTGAACCCAATAATCAACGAATGGAATCCACTAATAAACGTTTTGAACCCGATAATGGACATTTTGAACCCTATAATAGAAATTTAAACCCATTAATGGGTGTTTTCAACCTAATACTAGACATTTTGAAGTCAATATTGAACGTTTTGAACCCGACAATGGATGTCGGGTTCAAATGAATGCAGATAATATGTTAGGTAAAAGTACGCAAGTGCAACTAATGTGACATTTTATTGTGGCAACGTTTCAGCTTGACAAAGCTCATGGAGAGCGAAACGTTGCCACAATAAAATTTCACATTAGTTGCACTTGTGTCCTTTTACCGATAATGAATGTTTTGAACCCATTAATGAAAGTTCTGAACCCATTAATGGACGTTCTGAATCTAATAATGGACATTTTGAGCTTAATAATGGACGTTTCGAGCCTAATAAGGGACGTTTTAGAACTCAATAACGAACATTTTCAACCCAGTAATGAAAGTTCTGAACCCATTAATGGACGTTTTGAACCTTATAATGGACGTTTCGAACCCAATAATTAAAGTTTAATTCCATTATGGAAGTATTAAACCTAATAATGGACGTTTC
>WNWK01000148.1:320000-617500 GCA_009830355.1 Cherax destructor
TGATACCTGTACGATACTTGTGATACCTGTGATGCCTGCACGATACTTGTGATACCTGAACGATACCTGTGATACCTGAACGATACCTGCACGATACCTGTGTGATTATTCTAGACTACGGAGCAAAATTCTTTTCCAGGGACTGACCACCTCAAAACTACGTCGTCAAGGGTGATGGCCTGATGACATCTCTACAGCTCCTGCTAACTCTTTTGTACCCGACTGAAGAAGTCTACTGTGTAGGTGATACGTTTCAGAATAAAGATACCTAACTGTTGCACATGTGTCTTATCAACCTGTTGGCACTGTATACTATTCTTATATTCATATAGTCAAGTCTTTGAGACACGATAACACAGTAGTTCTAGGGAATTTTAACTCTACTCCAGTTGACTGCAATTCTTTGACTGGGAATCTACAGTCAAACAACTTCCTAGAGATAATCCAGGACTGCTTTTTTAAACAGTTTGTGAGAGAACCAAGAAGGGGATATAACCTGCTTGGTCTGGTTTTAGTAAACAAGGAGACTCTTGTGACTGTGTGGTTCAGAAAACCCACAAGTTGGTAAATGAGACACTTGCACAACATTTGGGTATCTTTATTCTGGAAATGCTTCGCCAGCCAGTGGCTTCTTCAGTCCAATGCAGAAAAAGGTAGAAGATGAGGAGGAGGAGTTTGGAGTAATCAGTCCCTCAGCCTGGAGTAGATGTGTTCAATCAGTCTTGATGGAGGAGCATGGAACCAGCGACCACAAAACCTGGAGATTATGGAGGAGCATGGAACCAGCGACCACAAAACCTGGAGATTATGGAGGAGCATGGAACCAGCGACCACAAAACCTGGAGATTATGGAGGAGCATGGAACCAGCGACCACAAAACCTGGAGATTATGGAGGAGCATGGAACCAGCGACCACAAAACCTGGAGATTATTAAGGAGCATGGAACCAGCGACCACAAAACCTGGAGATTATGGAGGAGCATGGAACCAGTGACCACAAAACCTGGAGATTATGGAGGAGCATGGAACCTGAGACCACAAAACCTGGAGATTATGGAGGAGCATGGAACCAGCGACCACAAAACCTGGAGATTATGGAGGAACATGGAACCAGCGACCACAAAACCTGGAGATTATGGAGGAGCATGGAACCAGTGACCACAAAACCTGGAGATTATGGAGGAGCATGGAACCAGCGACCACAAAACCTGGAGATTATGGAGGAGCATGGAACCAGCGACCACAAAACCTGGAGATTATGGAGGAGCATGGAACCAGTGACCACAAAACCTGGAGATTATGGAGGAGCATGGAACCAGCGACCACAAAACCTGGAGATTATGGAGGAGCATGGAACCTGCGACCACAAAACCTGGAGATTATGGAGGAGCATGGAACCTGCGACCACAAAACCTGGAGATTATGGAGGAGCATGGAACCTGCGACCACAAAACCTGGAGATTATGGAGGAGCATGGAACCAGCGACCACAAAACCTGGAGATTATGGAGGAGCATGGAACCAGTGACCACAAAACCTGGAGATTATGGAGGAGCATGGAACCAGCGACCACAAAACCTGGAGATTATGGAGGAGCATGGAACCAGCGACCACAAAACCTGGAGATTATGGAGGAGCATGGAACCAGTGGCCACAAAACCTGGAGATTATGGAGGAGCATGGAACCAGCGACCACAAAACCTGGAGATTATGGAGGAGCATGGAACCAGTGACCACAAAACCTGGAGATTATGGAGGAGCATGGAACCAGTGACCACAAAACCTGGAGATTATGGAGGAGCATGGAACCTGCGACCACAAAACCTGGAGATTATGGAGGAGCATGGAACCAGTGACCACAAAACCTGGAGATTATGGAGGAGCATGGAACCAGCGACCACAAAACCTGGAGATTATGGAGGAGCATGGAACCTGCGACCACAAAACCTGGAGATTATGGAGGAGCATGGAACCAGTGACCACAAAACCTGGAGATTATGGAGGAGCATGGAACCAGCGACCACAAAACCTGGAGATTATGGAGGAGCATGGAACCAGTGACCACAAAACCTGGAGATTATGGAGGAGCATGGAACCAGCGACCACAAAACCTGGAGATTATGGAGGAGCATGGAACCAATGACCACAAAACCTGGAGATTATGGAGGAGCATGGAACCTGCGACCACAAAACCTGGAGATTATGGAGGAGCATGGAACCTGCGACCACAAAACCTGGAGATTATGGAGGAGCATGGAACCTACGACCACAAAACCTGGAGATTATAGAGGAGTATGGAAATAGCGACCACAAATCCTGGAGATTATGGAGGAGCATGGAACCTGCGACCACAAAACCTGGAGATTATGGAGGAGCATGGAACCTGCGAACACAAAACCTGGAGATTATGGAGGAGCATGGAACCTACGACCACAAAACCTGGAGATTATGGAGGAGCATGGAACCTACGACCACAAAACCTGGAGATTATGGAGGAGTATGGAACCAGCGACCACAAAACCTGGAGATTATGGAGGAGCATGGAACCTACGACCACAAAACCTGGAGATTATGGAGGAGTATGGAACCAGCGACCACAAAACCTGGAGATTATGGAGGAGCATGGAACCAGCGACCACAAAACCTGGAGATTAAGGAGGAGTATGGAACCTGCGACCACAAAACCTGGAGATTATGGAGGAGCATGGAACCAGTGACCACAAAACCTGGAGATTATGGAGGAGCATGGAACCAGCGACCACAAAACCTGGAGATTATGGAGGAGCATGGAACCAGTGACCACAAAACCTGGAGATTATGGAGGAGCATGGAACCAGCGACCACAAAACCTGGAGATTATGGAGGAGCATGGAACCAGTGACCACAAAACCTGGAGATTATGGAGGAGCATGGAACCAGTGGCCACAAAACCTGGAGATTATGGAGGAGCATGGAACCAGCGACCACAAAACCTGGAGATTATGGAGGAGCATGGAACCAGTGACCACAAAACCTGGAGATTATGGAGGAGCATGGAACCAGTGACCACAAAACCTGGAGATTATGGAGGAGCATGGAACCGCGACCACAAAACCTGAGATTATGGAGGAGCATGGAACCAGTGACCACAAAACCTGGAGATTATGGAGGAGCATGGAACCACGACCACAAACCTGAGATTATGGAGGAGCATGGAACCTGCGACCACAAAACCTGGAGATTATGGAGGAGCATGGAACCAGTGACCACAAAACCTGGAGATTATGGAGGAGCATGGAACCAGGACCACAAAACCTGAGAATGGGGGCATGGAACCATGACCACAAAACCTGGAGATTATGGAGGAGCATGGAACCAGCGACCACAAAACCTGGAGATTATGGAGGAGCATGGAACCAATGACCACAAAACCTGGAATTATGGAGGAGCATGGAACCTGCGACACAAACCTGAGATTATGGAGGAGCATGGAACCGCGACCACAAACCTGGAGATTATGGAGGAGCATGGAACCTGACCACAAACCTGGAGATTATAGAGAGTATGGAAATAGCGACCACAAATCCTGGAATTATGGAGGAGCATGGAACCTGCGACCACAAAACCTGGAATTATGGAGGAGCAGGAACTCGAAACAAAACCTGAGATTATGGAGGAGCATGGAACCTACGACCAAAAACCTGGAGATTATGGAGGGCATGGAACCTAGACCACAAAACCTGGAGATTATGGAGGAGATGGAACCGCGACCACAAAACCTGGAGATTATGGAGGAGCATGGAACCGACCACAAAACCTGGAGATTATGGAGAGTGGAACCAGGACCACAAAACCTGGAATTATGGAGGAGCATGGAACAGACCACAAACCTGGAGATTAAGGAGGAGTATGGAACCGGACCACAAAACCTGAGATTATGGAGGAGCATGGAACCAGTGACCACAAAACCTGGAGATTATGGAGGAGCATGGAACCAGCGACCACAAAACCTGGAGATTATGGAGGAGCATGGAACCAGTGACCACAAAACCTGGAGATTATGGAGGAGCATGGAACCAGCGACCACAAAACCTGGAGATTATGGAGGAGCATGGAACCAGTGACCACAAAACCTGGAGATTATGGAGGAGCATGGAACCTGCGACCACAAAACCTGGAGATTATGGAGGAGCATGGAACCAGCGACCACAAAACCTGGAGATTATGGAGGAGCATGGAACCAGTGACCACAAAACCTGAGATTATGGAGAAGCATGGAACCTGCGACCACAAAACCTGGAGATTATGGAGGAGCATGGAACCAGCGACCACAAAACCTGGAGATTATGGAGGAGCATGGAACCAGTGACCACAAAACCTGGAGATTATGGAGGAGCATGGAACCAGCGACCACAAAACCTGGAGATTATAGAGGAGCATGGAACCAGTGACCACAAAACATGGAGATTATGGAGGAGCATGGAACCTGCGACCACAAAACCTGGAGATTATGGAGGAGCATGGAACCTGCGACCACAAAACCTGGAGATTATGGAGGAGCATGGAACCTACGACCACAAAACCTGGAGATTATAGAGGAGTATGGAAATAGCGACCACAAATCCTGGAGATTATGGAGGAGCATGGAACCTGCGACCACAAAACCTGAAGATTATGGAGGAGCATGGAACCTGCGACCACAAAACCTGGAGATTATGGAGGAGCATGGAACCTACGACCACAAAACCTGGAGATTATGGAGGAGCATGGAACCTACGACCACAAAACCTGGAGATTATGGAGGAGTATGGAACCAGCGACCACAAAACCTGGAGATTATGGAGGAGCATGGAACCTACGACCACAAAACCTGGAGATTATGGAGGAGTATGGAACCAGCGACCACAAAACCTGGAGATTATGGAGGAGCATGGAACCAGCGACCACAAAACCTGGAGATTATGGAGGAGTATGGAACCAGCGACCACAAAACCTGTAGATTATGGACGAGCATGGAACCAGCGACCACAAAACGATTGTATTAAACATTGAATGCAAATATGATAGTAAGACAGTGTAGTAAGACAGTGTAGTAAGACAGTGTAGTAAGACAGTGTAGTAAGACAGTGTAATAAGGACAGTGTAGTAAGACAGTGTAATAAGGACAGTGTAGTAAGACAGTGTAATAAGGACAGTGTAGTAAGACAGTGTAATAAGGACAGTGTAGTAAGACAGTGTAGTAAGACAATGTAATAAGGACAGCGTAGTAAGACAGTGTAGTAAGACAGTGTAATAAGGACAGTGTAGTAAGACAGTGTAGTAAGACAGTGTAATAAGGACAGTGTAGTATGACAGTGTTGTAAGATAATGTAATAAGGACAGTGTAGTAAGACAGTGTAGTAAGACAGTGTAATAAGGACAGTGTAGTAAGACAGTGTAGTTAGACAATGTAATAAGGACAGCGTAGTAAGACAGTGTAGTAAGACAGTGTAATAAGGACAGCGTAGTAAGACAGTGTAGTAAGACAGTGTAATAAGGACAGCGTAGTAAGACAGTGTAGTAAGACAGTGTAATAAGGACAGTGTAGTAAGACAGTGTAGTAAGACAGTGTAATAAGGACAGTGTAGTAAGACAGTGTAATAAGGACAGTGTAGTAAGACAGTGTAGTTAGACAATGTAATAAGGACAGCGTAGTAAGACAGTGTAGTAAGACAGTGTAATAAGGACAGTGTAGTAAGACAGTGTAGTAAGACAGTGTAATAAGGACAGTGTAGTAAGACAGTGTAGTAAGACAGTGTAATAAGGACAGCGTAGTAAGACAGTGTAGTAAGACAGTGTAATTAGGACAGTGTAGTAAGACTGTAGTAAGACAATGTAATAAGGACACCTGTCATGCGTTAACTTGGGTAACGAAGACAATTATCTATATGACAATATTATAAATATTAGATAAAAGAACACAGATACAACTAATGTGATATTTTATTGTGACTTTTTTGTGACATTTTATTCGCCATAATAAAATGTCACATTAACTGCATCTGTGTCCTTTTTACCTAACATATTGTCGGAAATTCTGCCATTATTACTGTGTTCTAGATACCATATTTATTATTATTATTATTATTGTTATGAGGAGAGCTAAACCCGTAGGGATTATACAGCGCCTGTGGAAGGGAGTGGAGAGAGATGGAAGGTATTCAGGCTCAGTTCAGAGAAATGGAGCACTAATCCAATTCCCTAGATCAAGAGCCCCCTCACCAGCGAGGCTAAATACCATACAAGCTGCTCAAAGAACATATATTCCCTATAATGTGACGAGCGCCGAAGACGTAACAATTTTTTCCCAGGTAGACGTCACACGTCCACTTCTTCTGTTTCCACTGTAAATATCAGTCAAGCCGGTAGTTATGACGGTAGTTATGACGGTAGTTATGCCGGTAGTTATGACGGTAGTTATGACGGTAGTTATGACAGTAGTTATGCCGGTAGTTATGACGGTAGTTATGACGGTAGTTATGCCGGTAGTTATGACGGTAGTTATGCCGGTAGTTATGCCGGTAGTTATGCCGGTAGTTATGACGGTAGTTATGACGGTAGTTATGACGGTAGTTATGCCGGTAGTTATGACGGTAGTTATTACTGTAAGTTGTCGGGGGTATCACAACTGTACTGAAAAAGGCTGCCAGTTATCTCTGTATCTCTGCCTGATTATACATACTAGTCTATGATTGTTGAAAATTATATAAAATACCGACAAGTTGAAGATTAAGACACATGTGCAACAGTTGGATATCTTTATTGATGAAACGTTTCGCCTACACAGTAGGCTTCTTCAGTCACATACAAAGGTAGCAGTAGCAATGAAAAAAAGATGATGCAATCAGTCCATCAACCTTGGAGAAAAAGTATTTGAGGTAGTCAGTCCCTCAGCCTGGAGAAGAGCTCAGCTCCATGGTCTGGAACAAGGTGGTGAGTCCCTCAGCCTGGAGAAGAGTTCAGCTCCATGGTCTGGAACGATATCGTTCCAAATACAGTGATCCTCCATAGTTCAGTCAGTGCTCTTTATTACTTTAATTACATGTATGGTATTTGATTACTTTGTTGCATTGTTGCACATGCTGGAAATATTGCAACTATTGATGGGAGATATACACATAGCCCAAAAAAAATCATCTTGGTGTTTGCCTTTTGCCTTTATTATTGTGTGATTGTTATTTTATTATTGTGTGATTGTTATTTTATTATTGTGTGATTGTTCATTTATTACTATGTGATTGTTATTTTATTATTATATGATTGTTCCTTTATTATTGTGTGATTGTTCATTTATTACTATGTGATTGTTATTTTATTATTATATGATTGTCCCTTTATTATTTTGTGATTGTTCCTTTATTACTATATGATTGTCCCTTTATTATTGTGTGATTGCTTCTTTATTACTATGTGATTGTTCCTTTATTATTGTGTGATTGTTCATTTATTACTATGTGATTGTTCCTTTATTATTGTGTGATTGTTCATTTATTTCTGTATGATTGTTCCTTATTATTGTGTGATTGTTCATTTATTACTATATGATTGTTCCTTTATTATTGTGTGATTGTTTCTTTTTACTATATGATTGTTTCTTTATTGTGTGATTGTTCATTTATTTCTGTTTGATTGTTCCTTATTATTGTGTGATTGTTCATTTATTATTATATGATTGTTCCTTTATTATTGTGTGATTGTTTTTTATTATTATATGATTGTTCCTGTATTGTTATGTGATTGTTCTTTTATTATTATTTGATTGTTTGATTGTACCTGAGGCCTGCTATCTGTAACTGTCTCGAGTCAGGTACCTGAGGCCTGCTATCTGTACCTGTCTCGGGTCAGGTACCTGTGGTATGCTATTTGTACCTGTCTCGGGTCAGGTACCTAAGGCCTGATATCTGTACCTGTCGCGGGTCAGGTACCTGAGGCCTGCTAGCTGTACCTGTCTCGGGTCAGGTACCTGAGGTCTGCTATCTGTACCTGTCGCGGGTCAGGTACCTGAGGCCTGCTATCTGTACCTGTCTCGGGTCAGGTACCTGAGGCCTGCTATATGTACCTGTCTCGGGTCAGGTACCTGAGGCATGCTATTTGTACCTATCTCGGGTCAGGTACCTGAGGCATGCTATTTGTACCTGTCTCGGGTCAGATACCTAAAGCCTGCTATCTGTACCTGTCGCGGGTCAGGTACCTGAGGCCTGCTAGCTGTACCTGTCTCGGGTCAGGTACCTGAGGCATGCTATCTGTACCTGTCACGGGTCAGGTACCTGAGGCCTGCTATCTGTACCTGTTTCGGGTCAGGTACTTGAGGCCTGCTATCTGTACCTGTCTCGGTTCGACTTGGACTAAGTCGGACCGAAACGTCGTCGTAAGCTCCTCTCTCCTATTTACGACTTACTTGTGTAACCGAACAAAACACTACAAAATTAGGCACCAAAAAAAATATAGTTAAGCTTAAATATAATTAATACAAATTATCATAGTGACCATTCTTCTCTAAACATAGCATGGTTAGTTAAGCGTCAACTAAGAATTTTAATTGCTTTATAACGATGTGGTTAGGCAATAATTGCATGCATTGTTCACAAATGATAGCCAGACAAAAAGATTATTATTATTTTTTTGGGCCAGCAGAGAAGTGAACATCATTCACGGAAGTGAATCTGACACTGCATCTCCTAAATTCTCGGGAGGGGGTTAGTAAGTTTATTATACTTTTTAAAATGCCGACAGTCCAAAAATAAAGAATTATATGATGTCATTCAAGAGCTTCTCCATATAATCTATTATATAATATGTGTATAGTCCATTATATAAGATATATTATCATAGGTTTCGTAGATATAATACATAAATTCACAGCAGAATCTTATATCAAGAATATTTATATATATATATATATATATATATATATATATATATATATATATATATATATATATATATATATATATATATATATATATATTATATATATATATATATATATATATATATATATATATATATATATATATATATATATATATATATATATATACATTTAGTAATGTATACAGGAGAAGGGGTTACTAGCCCCTTGCTCCCGGCATTTTAGTCGCCTCTTACAACACGCATGGCTTACGGAGGAAGAATTCTGTTCCACTTCCCCATGGAGATAAGAGGAAATAAGAACAAGAACTAGTAAGAAAATAGAAGAAAACCCAGAGGGGTGTGTATATATATGCTTGTACATTAATGTGTAGTGTGACCTAAGTGTAAGTAGAAGTAGCAAGACATACCTGAAATCTTGCATGTTTATGAGACAGAAAAAAGACACCAGCAATCCTACCATCATGTAAAACAATTATAGGCTTTCGTTTTACACTCACTTGGCAGGACGGTAGTACCTCCCTGGGCGGTATATATATATATATATATATATATATATATATATATATATATATATATATATAAACACTGATCTCTGGCCGACGGAGACTCGAACCTACGAACCTCATGACAAGGTACGCAGTGCTTTACCGACCGTACCACACTGGTCCAATACCTTGGCATCCAGCTTTCGCTAGACGTTATTCCAAGGCAGCCAGCTTTCAGGCAGGAAGGCCAGAGATCAGTGTTTGTGAATATTTCGCCTGCTCTTGCGAATTCCTAGCATTGTAAAAAATCTCTAGTTGTGTCGATGCATGCAGGGGATGAGATGAAAAGCTGTAAGCCTTCCTGCCTGAAAGCTGGCTGCCTTGGAATAACGTCTAGCGAAAGCTGGATGCCAAGGTATTGGTCCAGTGTGGTACGGTCGGTAAAGCACTGCGTACCTTGTCATGAGGTTCGTAGGTTCGAGTCTCCGTCGGCCAGAGATCAGTGTTTGTGAATATTTCGCCTGCTCTTGCGAATTCCTAGCATATATATATATATATATATATATATATATATATATATATATATATATATATATATATATGAATAACGTTTTTCCATCTTAAATAATCTCACTATCCAATTAATGAATCTTTTAAAATTCCTGCACTAAGAAAAAAGCCAGAGTGCGGTGCACTTCTGAGTAATTTATTCTGTATGTTGTTAACAGCTTAATTCTGAACCCTTACTAAGCACCCTGACAGTTACTGGCGAGGCTGGCATGTTATTATTATTATTATTATTATTATTATTATTATTATTATTACTATTATTACTATTATTATTATTATTATATTTTATTATTTATTATCACTATTATTATTATTGTGGTTATTATTATTATTTTATTATTATACTTTATTTATTATTATTATTACTATTATTATTTACTATCATTACGTAGTACTAGTAGCAGTTTTATTATTATTATTAAAAAAGCGGTACACCCATTTTGGTCATTATACAGGGGTGCCAATATTTTAGGAATGTATTTTTTTTTTAGCAATTAAAAAATTACATTAAAATATTATTGAAGGAATTTAAGAATTTAATCTTTTGTGTTCCAAAATATAATTAATATTTTTTATTAAAATTTAGTTTGAAAAAAAAGCCTGTAAATGTTTATCTCAAAAATTATTAATAAAAATAAATGAAAATTGTCTGGATAAGTTATGATTCTTTCTTAAATCTGAACGAAAAATTATAGGAGCAATTATACTTGTCGACACGTAAAAATAAAAAAAAATTATTGTGAAAAAATCTTACTCATTTACAAATAAAATATTATTTTCAAAATATAAATATAAGTTTTGATACACTTTTTTGAAAAACCTGTTCTATTTTCGTTCTGTCTAACACACACACACACACTCAGGAGCTGAGTCTCGACCCCTGCAACCACAATTAGGTGAGTACACACACAGATGGGACACAGAAACAAGGGGTCACAATTGGAAGTTGAGGACTCAGATGAGATGTTAGGAAGTATTTCTTTAGACATAGAGTTTTCAGGAAGTGGAATAGTCTGGCAAGTGACGAAGTTGAGGCAAGAACCATACATAGTTTTAAGACGAGGTATGATAAAGCTCATGGAGCATGGAGAGAGGGGACCCAGTATCGATCAGTGAAGAGGCGAGGACAGGAGCAATGAATCGATCCCTACAACCACAAATAGGTGAGTACACACACAAAAAAGGGGGTCTACCAACATGTGCCTTTTGATAATCGTTAAGACACACACCAGAAATAGGGTGTAGACTAGGGGAACAGATTGCAGACTTCACCCATAGAGAAAGACCTAGGGGTGAGCATAGTGCCCAGTATATCGCCAGAGGCTCACGTCAGCCGAATAACATCTGCAGCCTAAGTTCGTCTGGCAAATCTAAGGGACCCCTTCAGGAATCTCAACAAAGAGTCATTCCTGGCTCTTTATACAACATACGTTAGACCCAACTAGGAGTATGCAGCACCAAAATGGAACCCAATTCTGAACAAAACACGTTAAGAAACTACAGAAGTATGAAACAAGGAAAGTTCCAGTCCTCAAGGGTGTGAGTTACGAGATGAAGCTAAAGGAATTGAATCTTACTATATTAGAAGATATGAGAAACAGGGAAGACATGATAACAACATACAAATACTCTGATAAATTGAAAAGGTAGACATGGAGAGGCTGTTTGAGAGGTGAAAAATGGAAATTCGAGAAGACAGTTGGAAGTTAAAGCCACAGATGAGTCACGAGGATATTAGGAAGTACTTCTTAAGTCTGAAGGTGGTCAGGAAGTGGAATGACCACGACAAGGAATTGGAGTAAGCAGACTTCATACATAGTTTTAATAACAGGTACGATAGGGCCCACTAGACTAAGAATGAATCTGACAAGAGGCAGGTTGAGAGGCGGGGCCAGGAGCTGAGACTCAATCCCTGCAACCACATATAAGTGAGTACACAGAAAGAAAGACATATTGTCTTCGTATATCAGGAGTGAGCATACACAAATATGTCAGAAACCGCCAGGTGGGCTGTATACCCACCCTGGGGCGCCCCACTCATCCCATTGGGGTATCTCCCATCAACCCCCCCAGTCCCTGGGGTCGACCACCCTCCCCTAGGCTCAGCAGGTCGCCCTACCCGCTGTATAGATGTCTGGGCGTGTATGACGGTGTATTTCACATATGTATTATTTAATATTATTTCTCATTTGAGAGGTTTGTAGTGGCGTGGGTTGACAGAGCGATAACGATTTTGGCTTAAATAGCAACGCTCTTCTTGCCGAATAAGGCAAACGAAATTTTTTGTGTGCAATAATTTCGCAAAAATAATTCTGAACCTAACGAAAAAAATATATTTCATTGTGTTTATTATCAAATGATTGTAAACTTATCTAAAATATATTTAGTTGCATTAGGTTAAATTAAATTGCGTTTGTTATAATAAATAAGTTTTCTAAGGTTCTTTTGGTACAAAATTATTAATTTTTACATTAACATAAATGAAAATATATATTTTTAAACTGACCAATTTTACCCATTCGGCACGACATATATACTTTCCCATGTCCACACAGCATGTCATGGGACAAGGACGACGAATATCTCATTAGCATTAAAGGACCACAGTGGAAATAAGTCACTTTGACTTTTTTGGGTTATCCAGGGTTCTCTACACATATGCTGCTATGTATGATAATCTATGTGACTGTATTTGTGTATACTTGAATAAACTTACTAACTTAGGAAGATGAACGAGACACGGGATGGGACACACCTCAGAAACGACGCCTCATGACTTTCGGACATGCTAGTCAAAGGGACATTTGTCCAGCTGACCACTAACCCACGACAGTCATAGGGACTTTTATCCAACTGACCACTAAACCATGACAGTCATAGAGACTTTTGTCCAAATGATTACTAAACCATGAGTCATAAGGACATTTGTCCAGCTGACCACTAACCCACGACAGTCATAAGGACTTTTATCCAACTGACCACTAAACCACGACAGTCATAGGGACTTTTGGCCAACTGACCACTAAACCACGACAGTCATAGGGACTTTTGTCCAACTGACCACTAAACCGTGACAGTCACAGGGACTAACTGTTTTATTCCCTGGCATAAACTCATCAATTTCCAAACTGTGGATTGTTAATGATTGATTTTCAATCACATCTAACCAGAGAAAACACAACACTTAGCATAAATTCCTCACGCAGGGTTACACTTGCCCACTTGTACAAATTTCTCGGCGCTGTATGACCCTTACGGATATAACGCTTACCCCTAAATATAATGAATATAATTATATGTATAAAATAAAAAGACTGATATATGTACTGTGTATTGATGCCCATAGTTGTTTTAGCCTCACTCAAAATCTCCCTCTCCCACCCTATGTGTTCCCCTCCCTCTCTCCCAACCTGTGTTCCCCTCCCTCTCCCACCCTAAGTGTTCCCCTCTCCCACCCTAACTGTTCCCCTACCTCTCTCCCACCCTATATTTTCCCCTCCCTCTCTCCCCACTCTATGTGTTCCCCTCCCTCTCTCTCCCACCCTATGTGTTTCCACCTCTCCCACCCTAAGTGTTTCCCTCTCTCTCCCACCCTGTGTTCCCCTCCCTCTCTCCCACCCCATGTGTTCCCCCACAATGCTCTGCATAACCATGGACTGTCTGCATGCACAACCAAATGTCACGCATCTGTGTACACACATTGTATCATGTAGAAATATATCGTTGACCTTGACTCCCTCCCTCACTGGAGTATAAAAGAAACAGTACCCAGGGTAGAGGCTGAATTTTATACCGAGGGAGACGAACCTCCGATATTGTAAACCTTGCTCTCTGCCCTGCCATGACTCCCAGCTTAGTATCGCAAAGTTTGAACTTCAAGAAAAGCTTTGGAAATACCAGATTTGGTCCAGCTGAGCGACCTCTGATCTCTGAATACTGGCCAACTCTTGAGAACACGCTGAGAGAGAGAGAGAGAGAGAGAGAGAGAGAGAGAGAGAGAGAGAGAGAGAGAGAGAGAGAGAGAGAGAGAGAGAGAGAGAGAGAGAGAGAGAGAGAGAATGTCAACTGTGTCCTGCTACCCATTTCTATATTAAAGAGTTACACAGTGGGCACAAGAATTAGCTGTTACACTGTCATATTCCAATACACAGGATGGGTTTCCCTGTCATATTCCATCACACAGGATGGGTTTCCCTGTCATATTCCATCACACAGGATGGGTTTCCCTGTCATATTCCATCACACAGGATGGGTTACCCTGTCATATTCCATCACACAGGATGGGTTTCCCTGTCATATTCCATCACACAGGATGGGTTACCCTGTCATATTCCATCACACAGGATGGGTTTCCCTGTCATATTCCATCACACAGGATGGGTTACCCTGTCATATTCCATCACACAGGATGGGTTTCCCTGTCATATTCCATCACACAGGATGGGTGTCCCTGTCATATTCCATCACATAGGATGGGTTTCCCTGTCATACTCCATCACACAGGATGGGTCACATACAAGGTGTTGAAATGTGTCAGTCTGAGGTGGGAGACTTCAGTAGAGCAATGAGGACATCGTCAAGTATTCCATTAAAGGTTCATCAACTACGACAGCTTCAAAGGCTTCCTACCAACAGAGCTGGAGTTACTATCACTTGAGAATTACCGTCTCTGAGGGTGACCTACCTAGCGCTCACACACACGAGAATGAAAAGTGGATGGGGCGATGTTTTTAAATTCACCCTTATTCATTTTTAGATCGTCATTATTTTTATATGAAATAGAATCAGTTATTATGTAAGTGAAGTAATTATAATTTTGGGTAGCGCTAAACCCCCAAGAGCAAGACAGTACATAAAGATATGGGATTTAAAAAAGTATCAAATAGGCAAACTGGAAATTTATGCCAAACACGAAGAAAAGAAATGAGAAAAACAGAGGGACTGACCACCTTACAAACTATTCCTTCAAGGTTGAGGGACTGATTACATCATCTTTACTTTACTACTACGCCTGCTGCCTCTGTATTTGACTGATGAAGCCTACTATGTAGGCGAAACGTTTCAATCAACAGTATATTCAACTATTGCACATGTGTCTTAGTCTTCAACATGTAATTATATACAATTTTTAACAAGAAAAACAGAGAACGCCAATAGTTCAAAAACATATACAGAGAAGACAGGAGGAGGAGCACAGCTGGAAACGTAGAACAAATCGAACAGTAGACAACAAGGCATCAAAAACGAGGACGAGAAACACACAAGACTGAGAAGGGGAGCTGTAAAACAATATGATACTTATATATGCAACACCACTGGCCAAAACACTGCCATAGTTACTCCACAGCCACATAAGAAAACAAAAGACGACTGTGAAGGTACCTGTGATAATGATGAGGAGGGGTAGAACTCTGGCGGGGAAGAAAGACAAACGTGAAGTAATGAGCAAAGTGGTTCTTGCAGAGGAAAGTGGAGAGCTACAGGAAGGTACTTTGGTACAACCAAATCAACACGTTCATAAGTAAGACACATGTGCAACAGTTAGGTATCTTTATTCCGAAACGTTTCGCCTACAAAGCAGGCTTCTTCAGTCGAGTACAGAAAATTTTGCAGAAGCAGTAGAGATGTGAAGACTATGTAATCAGTTCATCACCCTTGAAAAATGATGAACTACTATAAAAAAGTGAATTTACAACCCCCTTACACACACACACACACACACACACAGGGAGCAGAGGAGCTATGTGTACCCCTAACAACAATCTTCAACACATCTATCGAAACAGGGCAACTACCTGAGGTATGGAAGACAGCAAATGTAGTTCCAATTTTTAAAAAAGGAGACAGGAACGTAGCACTAAACTACAGACCAGTGTCACTGACATGTATAGTATGCAAGGTCATGGAGAAGATAGTCAGGAGAAGAGTGGTGGAGCACCTAGAAAGGAATGAGCTTATCAGTGACGGCCAACACGGTTTCAGGGGAGGGAAATCCTGTGTCACAAACCTACTGGAGTTCTATGACAGGGTGACAGCAATAAGACAAGAGAGAGAGAGGGGTGGGTAGATTGCATTTTCTTGGACTGTAAGAAGGCGTTTGACACAGTTCCACACAAGAGATTAGTGCAGAAGATGGAGGACCAGGCAGGGATAACAGGGAAGGCACTACAATGGATCAGGGAATACCTGTCAGGAAGACAGCAGAGAGTCATGGTACGTGGCGAGGTGTCAGAGTGGGCGCCGGTGACGAGTGGGGTTCCACAGGGGTCAGTCCTAGGACCGGTGCTGTTTCTGGTATTTGTGAACGACATGACGGAAGGAATAGACTCCGAAGTGTCCCTGTTTGCAGATGATGTGAAGTTGATGAGAATAATTCAATCGGACGAGGACCAGGTAGAACTACAAAGGGATCTGGACAGGCTGAAAGCCTGGTCCAGAAATTGGCTCCTGGAGTTCAACCCCACCAAGTGCAAAGTCATAAAGATTGGGGAAGGGCAAAGAAGACCGCAGACGGAGTACAGTCTAGGGGGCCAGAGACTACAAACCTCAAGCAAGACCCTGTATACTGTGTACGTTAGGCCCATATTGGAGTATGCAGCACCAGTTTGGAACCCACACCTAGCCAAACACGTAAAGAAACTAGAGAAAGTGCAAAGGTTTGCAACAAGACTAGTCCCGGAGCTAAGGGGTATGTCCTACGAGGAGAGGTTAAGGGAAATCGACCTGACGACACTGGAGGACAGAAGAGATAGGGGGACATGATAACGACATATAAGATACTGAGAGGAATTGACAAGGTGGAGAGAGACAGAATGTTCCAGAGATGGGACACAGCAACAAGGGGATACAGTTGGAAGTTGAAGACTCAGATGAATCACAGGGATGTTAGGAAGTATTTCTTGAGTCAAGGAGTGGTCAGGAAATGGAATAGTTTGGGAAGCGATGTAGTGGAGGCAGGTTCCATTCATAGCTTTAAGAAGGGGTATGATAAAGCGCATGGCGCGGGGAGATTGACCCAGTAGCGGCCAGTGAAGAGGCGGGGCCAGGAGCTATGAATCGACCCCTGCAACCACAACTAGGTGAGTACACACACACGTCATCAAAACTAGCAGTGAAACAAAAGCCTGACCAACAACGGGACCTCCTGCCTAGCGCCTCCTCATCCACCTGCCGTCGCCGCCTCCGCCAACGCTCGGCATTCATCTTGATACCACTACCTGACGAAGCGGTATACTATCACACTTTTTGTGAGCGTGCGTGTGCTTTGTTCCAAAGGCAAATGACGTTAGTGGTAAACAAAGCCATCAGTCAGTCTCCTTGACACCGAAGCACAACCTTAATCCCACGGATTATGTTAATCCCTCTTCATAGGATTTGAGAATCCATTCCCTTCGCTGCATGTGTAGTCTAATCCCATTAGAGAAAGAGAGAGAGAGAGTGAGAGAGAGAGAGCGAGAGACGTTCCTCTTATTTTTTCCCCAGTACAGATTACGGGTTCCGCCCACTGCTCTTCCCGTGGTGGATTGTGGGTGTTGTCCGCGTGAGGAAAAAAAATTAGTGCGTGGAGCTACAAGGGTATACTCTAGTATACTGATCAAACATATTCTAGTAAACTGAGAAACATACTCTTGTAAACTGAGACACATATTCTTGTAAATTGAGAAACATACTCTTGTGATATTTTTCTACTTATTACTACTGTTATAACTAGCTAACATTGAGTTTAGGTCCTCGAGAATTTGGTTATGTAAATTCTCCAATATCAAATAGGCTGTGCAATGGAAAATAGTTGTATATTTTCGGCCTATTTTGTTAAGCAAAAAAAATTTTTTTAACACAAACTAGAATTTAACTCTAAATCTAGGTTAGTTTGGGCTACTTTTTGGCCAACAAAGAATGGGTGTTCCCCCATAGGCACGAAATATAACTCTCTCCATCGCACCATTCTCTTGATATACGAGGATTTGCATAATAGGTTATCGCTCAGCTATAAATCGAGGATCTAAACTCAATATTAACTGGAGACTTGTTTTTTGGCTTGCTTATATAGACATTGTTTACTTTTTCTTCTTCCCTCCTCACCTCCTCCTTCTGTCCTCACCTTTCTTCCTCACCTCCTTCTGTCCTCACACCCTCTCCTCTTCACCTCCTTTCCTCCTCACTCTCTTCTTCTCCTTCTCTTCTCATCTCCTTTCCTCCTTATCGCCGTCCCTCCTCACCTTCTTTCATTGTCACCTATTTCCTTCTGACCTTAAATCCTCACCTTCTTCCCCCTCTCCCCATCTTCCCCACTCTCCCCGCCCTCCTAATCCCTTACTTTCCCTACTCGACATTCCCTAACAAGCAGGGGGGGAAGGGTCAAACAAAGACGTCCATATGTAAATCAGCGTCAGTGTGACAACATTCACCTCATCTATCAAAGTGACCCCCGTGGCGACCTAGTCTGACCTACGCCCCGTTTTCTATGGTCTTTTGGCGTCCACACCCTAGTTTTGTTTTTTGTTATTGCCAGTTTTGCTTTTTTTTGTCAGGATAGATGAAGACATTAATTTTTATATGTCGGAGCTTTTTGGTTGATGTGGAAGGTTAGAGAGACAGACAGACAGACAGAGACAGAGAGAGAGAGACAGACAGAGATACAGACAAACAGATGAGATACAACAGCTAAAAATGTGAAAAACACAATCACAATTGACAAAAACAGAAAAATTTGGACGAATGAAATGAATTCTGAGAAAAAGAAACACAAGAGATAGAAGAAAGCAGAGAAGGAAAAGGATATGAAAGGAGAGAAGGATGACAGGAATGAAGATTATAGGCATGATATTCCTTGCTGCTACATTCCAAGAAGACAGGTGGGAATTTCCGACATTCTTCTGTGTATAGTTCTGCTGTCTTGTGTATAGTTCTGCTGTCTTGTGTATAGTTCTGCAAGGCTGAGGGGCTGATTGTCTCATCTACCACTGTATTCTGTGTTTAGTTCAGAAAGATTGAGGGACTGATTACCCCATATACCACTGTCTTCTGTGTATACTTCTGCATGACTGAGGAAGACGAGGAGAGGTGACAGGATAATAAAGCTATCAGCTCATGAGAGGAAAGGAAAAACACTCACATGAGTCAACACACACACACACACACAAAAGATAAATTAAAGAAAGTGCAAAGGTTTGCAACAAGACTAGTTCCGGAGCTTAGGGGTTAAGGGAACTTAACCTGACGACACTGGAGGACAGGATGGATAGGGAAGAAATAATAACATCGGATACTTAAAGTCGGTGCCGGATCAACCGAGCTATGGTTCGTATGTTAGACTACGTGCTGCCAGCAGTAACAGCCTGGTTGATCAGGCCCTGATCCACTGGGAGGCCTGGTGGTGGACCGGGCCGCGGGGGCGTTGATCCCCGGAATACCCTCCAGGTAGACTCCAGGTAGAAAAGATGTACATGACCAGAATGTTTCAGAGATGGAACACAACAAGGGGTCACAGCCGGAAGTTGAAAACCCAGATGAGTCATAGGGATGATAGGAAGTATTTCTTCAGCCTTAGAGTTGTCAGGAAGTGGAACAGTTTGGAGAGTGAAGTAGTGGAGGCAGGATCCATACATAGACTTAAGAAGAGGTATGATAAGGGAGAGAGTGGACCTAGTAGCGACCAGTGAAGAGGCGGGGACAGGAGCTAAGACTCGACCCCTGCAACCACAAATAGATGATTACACACAAACACACAAGCACGCACGCGCGTAGACACACACACACGCACACCCGCACGCACATACGCACACACACTCACATACACAAACACACAAACGCACGCAGCGGGTAGACACACACATACACGAGTGAGTGAACACCATCTTAGTGACATTTAAACTGACAGCAAGTCAAGAAATGCTAGATAGGCCTACCACTTAATTAACCTTGTGGCTCCAGGTGTGCTGCCTCCTCCAGTATCACCTCTACTTCCCTTCCCCTCCCTCCTATCTTCTTCCTCTTCCTCTTTTATCTTGTTCTTCCTCCTCCTCCTTTTCCTCCTCATCCTCCTTTTCTTCTTCCTCCTCATCCTCCTTTTCTTCTTCGTCCACCTCCTCCTCTTCCTCTGCCTCCTCCTTTTCCCCAGGATCTTCTGTTAAAGCTCCTGGGCCGAGAGAAGGAGTTCAGTTGGGTTACAGTTGGTGCCTCGGACAGAATACAATACAGTAATTATTACATACTTCCAACTTCTTCCTATTAGAAGCCTGGGTTAGTCTGGACCAGTGGCTCCCAATTTTTTTCAGTCTGCCGTCCCCCTTGGCTCCCAGGCCACATCCCTAACACCCCCACACACACTGCCTCCCCCTTGGCTCCCAGGCCACATCCCTAACACCCCCCACACACACTGCCTTCCCCCTTGGCCCCCAGGCCACATCCCTAGCACCCCCACACACTGCCGCCCCTTGGCTCCCAGGCCACATCCCTAGCACCCCCACCCACACTGCCTTCCCCTTGGCTCCCAGGCCACATCCCTAGCACCCCACACACACTGCCGCCCCCTTGGCTCCTAGGCCACATCCCTAGCACCCCCACACACACTGCCTTCCCCCTTGGCTCCCAGGCCACATCCCTAGCACCCCCACACACACTCCCGCCCCCTTGGCTCCCAGGCCACATCCCTAGCACCCCCCACACACACTGCCTTCACTATCCTGCACTGTCACAGTGCAGGATAGTGGTCACAGTGCAGGGTAGTGACCACTACCCTGCACTGTGACCATTACCCTGCACTGTGACCACTATCCTGCACTGTGACCACTACCCTGCACTGTGACCACTACCCTGCACTGTGACCACTACCCTGCACTGTGACCACTACCCTGCACTGTGACCACTACCCTGCACTGTGACCACTACCCTGCACTGTGACCACTACCCTGCACTGTGACCACTACCCTGCACTGTGACCACTACCCTGCACTGTGACCACTACCCTGCACTGTGACCACTACCCTGCACTGTGACCACTACCCTGCACTGTGGAACAAAGTCAAGATGCACTTTATTGCCTTCCCAACATCATATTTAGTAGAATGAAGCTTCAGTACAGTGGCCAAGCTTCTCTCCAAGCAAAGACACACTGAAAATTACTTAACGCTGAGATCTGAGACTTCTTAGTGTCTTCAAGACTGATGTTGAGAAGCTGATGTCTCTGTACCAAGAACATCATCTCGTTAAACTTGTGAAGACAATGTTGTTTCAGATGACATGTAAATTTACCATTTCATTTTGTTAAATAAACTGGTTTACTATGTTAATTTTTATTTGTGAAATAAATACCCTTGACACTGCTAGTCGCAGTGTTGTTATTGATTCAATACTACCACTCGTTCGTGGTCACAATACTATATATATATATATATATATATATATATATATATATATATATATATATATATATATATATATATATATATATATATAAACACCATCACGTGCACTAAACTCCATCACACATATTAGACACCATCATACATATTCCTTCCCTTATAGGACTCCCGGGGATCCTTCCATCACCCAGGGGAATGTAGGATGGGATAGAGGATAGGCGGTGAGATCTAATCCTCCTAGCAGGACGTCCCATAACCCAGGGGGGTGATGGAACCCATTAGGAGGAGGAGGAGGAAGATAATGATGGAGGTGAGAGGCTGAGAATGTAGATAATGAGATGGAGGGGAGGGAAGCAGTGGGCAGAGGAAAAGATTGAAAAATGAAAAGTAAGGAGATTGAAGAAAGAAGGGAAAAGAATGGTACAGAGAAAGTAAAAGGTGGGAGAAAGAGGGAAAGAGAAAAACTGAAAGATAAAGTAAAAAACGGAAGCCCTCGACCTTTAACTTTGCAGAGGAAGACATGAGGGTGAAGGAAGATGAAGGAGGGTGAAGGAAGATGAAGGAAGGGTGAAGGAAGGTGGAGGAAGGGTGAAGGAGGGAGAGTGAAGGAGGGTGAAGGAAGATGAAGAAAGGTGAAGGAGGGAGGGTAAAGGAAGATGAAGGAGGGAGAGTAAAGGAAGATGAAGGAGGGTGAAGGAAGATGAAGGAGGAAAGGTGAAGGAGTAGAGGCAGGGGCATTGAGGGTAAGGACACAGTTGTGTATCACTGAGGATATTAGATGTCACTGTCTCTGTGTCACTGAGGATATTAGATGTCACTGTCTCTGTGTCACTGAGGATATTAGATGTCACTGTCTCTGTATCACTGAGGATATTAGATGTCACTGTTTATGTGCCACTCAGGATATTAGATGTCACTGTCTCTGTGTCACTGAGGATATTAGATGTCACTGTCTCTGTATCACTGAGGATATTAGATGTCACTGTCTCTGTGCCACTCAGGATATCAGATGTCACTGTCTCTGTGTCACTCAGGATATCAGATGTCACTGTCTCTGTGTCACTCAGGATATCAGATGTCACTGTCCCTGTGTGAGCACTGTGGAATAATGCGAGTACAATTCGTAGTGTCTACTTACCCCTGGTAGTGTCAACCTACCCCCTGGTAGTGTCAATCTACCCCTGGTAGTGTCAACCTACCCCTGGTAGTGTCAACCTACCCCTGGTAGTGTCAACCTACCCCTGGTAGTGTCAACCTACCCCTGGTAGTGTCAACCTACCCCCTGGTAGTGTCAATCTACCCCTGGTAGTGTCAACCTACCCCTGGTAGTGTCACCCTACCCCTGGTAGTGTTAACCTACCCCTGGTAGCATCAACCTACCCCTGTTAGTGTCAACCTACCCCTGGTAGTATCAACCTACTCCTGGTAGTGTCAACCTACTCCTGGTAGTATCAGCTAACCCCTGGTAGTGACACCCTCCCCCTCGTAGTGTCAGCCTTCTCCTCGTAGTGTCAGCCTTCCTTTCGTAGTTTCAGTCTTCCCCTCATAGTGTCAGCCTTACCCTTTCAGTATGTCACAGTAATTAATTCAGAAAAGTGACTGTGTACTGAAATACTGCATCACTGAAGACTTTTTATTAATAAATCAATGTAAATTTTATACTAGAATTCCACTTTTCTCTTTAACCTTCATTCATAATTTCTTCATTCTTTATACATCATTAATTCTCCTATAGTTATTTATCGGTACATGATAAAAATAAATCTGTTTATTATTGATCTTACTGTCTTAATCTTACCAGTATATTGATACATGATAACAATATATCTATTGATTATTATTTATATTACTGCCATAAGTTTACCAGTGCAGTGGAGACGAGGTCGTGTGATAAAAGTATAGAAGAATTGAAAACAAACAGGCTGAAATTCTGAAGCCCATTACAGTGTGTGGGTAATTGGCACAAATAATTAGTGATAAATAAGGCTTAAGCAATTAAGGCAGAAGGAAAATCGTGGGGATCTACCACTGGCGGTCTGACAACACTGACCCTTGTGTCAGTGGCACACAGTGGGAGACACTGCAACAGGTCATAACACTGAGGATATTGTTATGGCCTGATCATGAGAACAATGCAGTTCTAGTCAAATTCTTAGTCTGAGAGTGGAAACAGCCAGCAGAGAGTGAGGGAGAGAGACAGAGAGACAGAGACAGACAGACAGGCAGAGACGGAGAGAAGCTCCGGGACAAGAGACTGTGTATAACCTGTGAAGAGATGTGGTACCTGCTCTCAGAGGATCACTAGTGTGATAAACAAGGCCTGAAGACAACACAAGAGGAAGTCAACACACGAATACTTCTCCACCACGCTCAGAATGACTCAGAGGAAGTATTCAGATCCACAGTCATCACTGAAGACACATGCGCTGATACTAAGTCTTTGCCTCAGCATGATATCCTTTTCTCTCTATTAAAAACACAGTACCATACACGGTATACAGACACTGACGATCTTGCACTGTCACTGGCTATGACACAGTGCATTCGCTGGTCGTGGAAAGCCGACAGTACTGAAACTTCTAAGCGAAAATAATACCTACTAAAAGACCTTCAAGAATCTCGGTGAAATACGGGAGGTGTCTCCATACCTATCTGAAAAGTTGGAGGACTTTGTGTGCCGAATAGGTACCGTATATTCCGGCATATGATGTAGGCTTCTTTTTACCCACAAAAAGTCTTGGAAAATCACCCTTCGCCTTATATGCTCAAGGTCAGCGTCAAGGTCAGGCTTTGGGTTACGTTTTATCAGTTGTTTACTAACGTTACGTTACAACTGTTTTGAAACATCGTCTTATATGGCTTATATTCTCATGCGCCTTATATACCAGAAAATACGGTACAACCTCATCCGCCACTCATAACGTCAGTGAGAGATGGAATCCAGTCAAGTTCCACCATCCACTCTTTTCCCATTCATGTCCTCAGTGCCATTAATCAGCGGTATGCCAGCGATGACGTGATTCAGCCGCCTGTGCCAGCACTGGATGACAGATGATGATGGCTGTCTTACCCTAGACTGGATGCAAGGATCAACACCACCAAATGTGTTGCAGCTCAAGTCTTGCAAGTGTGTGTAACTGCAAACTTGAAGATTGTTTACGCCAGGATAAACACTTGAATAACACCGGCAGATCAAGGAAAGGCACCTCAAACAAACTACCAGCATGAGTATTTCATAACATTGAGATACTGACACTAATTTTGAGCACTTAAATATAAATGCTACATATGTAGTATATTGGAATATAAGTATTACTGTAAAATACTTTATATTAGGGTCTTTTATTTGGCAAATTTAACTATGTAGAGCCAAATCATTAGATTTAAAAGCCGTTAGATTTAAGGCGTATAATATATATGTAATGAACTTTAAAGACAGTTTTGCAGATTTTATAAAGTTCTATTAGATACTGAGATAATGTTGCTCAAAACTATGTAAAAAAAAGTCTCAAGTACTTAAATCCACTAAATTAAAAGACTGTTATTGTAATTAAATTTCACAAATTTCACAATTGTCATTTTTTTTCCAATATGAAGAATTTTTCTTTCAACATCGTCAGCAAAACTGTTTGTACAGCATCAAGATACGAGGCTTACAAAAGGACAATTTTAGAGAGAAGTCACAAAAGTTATGTCTACAAAATCTTCCTTTTTCTAGGCATCGTGGCTCAGTGGCACAGCACTGGGCCTGCTGAAAGCCAGGACCACGGTTCGAGTCCCTGTCCTATCTTCTATTCATTCATTGACAGTCTCTCATTAAGACTCATCTTGAGCTTAACGGGTTACATGTATAGGTAAAGGCGAGTCTTTAAACAACCAACAACAATATCAGAAGCAAGAAGAGTGTCCAGTGTGCCAGAGCCTGACGCAGTGACAGCAGCAGTGAGTCAGCCATGTGTTTACCTACACTGCCTCACCGTGTACTGCTGGATACTGCCTCTGGCCTTCATTCATAAATTGATTAATTGTTGCCTTCCCCGAAAAAAACCACATTGAAAAACGCCTAGTAACGCCCTCCCCCACAAACCATTAACCACCTCCCAACCCCCTTCACCCCGTCACCCCCTACCACCCCTTCACTTACCCGCGTGACCAAGGTAAACACAGAGACACGAACTAAAATCTTATATTAAGAAACACATTTTTTCTATTTGTTTATTATAAATTTTTGCTTGAAACGTCTGTAAAAAAAACGAATTTGAAACCAATTTTATTATTTGTGAATATTACGATGTTCGCTTGAAAAATCTTGAAAACAAATTTAGGTTACTAACTAATACACTTAAACTGAGGCACAAAAACAAGCGAAGGCATTTGCAAAGAAATATTGCAGCCAGCAGGATTCAAACCCAGGTCTGCCAGCTTTCCACCAGTGCAGATAAAGAAAAAAAAACCAGACGTCTTAAACCACCCAGACAGAGATGCCTTAAGGCATCTATTGAGACAAAGAATGTTATCCATGGAGGTAAAAAGGGTAAATGTATTAGAGATTAGTAATATTAAATTGTGCTTGAAATAAACATATATATATATATATATATATATATATATATATATATATATATATATATATATATATATATATATATATATATATATATATATATATATATATATATATATATATATATATATATATATATATTGAAAATTGTTGTATACTTTTTTTTCCATTTTAATGTCACAATTTTTAGCTTATAAAATATATGACGTTTTTTAATTTAATTTTTTTCTTTTCTGAATTTTAATTATTTCCTCTTGAAGCAAAATAGGAAAAAAAATTAATTTGCATATCATTAGTGAGGAACAATAGCGTAGCAGAGAATTAAGTCACTGTACTTCATTACCGCCGCTGATACAAGACTAATGACTCAACTAATTACCCACGAAGTTTGCCTTCAAAAAAAAAAAAAGCTGCCATTGTCTTGATAAAATAGTTATATTTTAATTTATAAAAGTTAGTGGGAAAAAATTGTGAAAAAGTTATTGAACAAAAAAAAGATGGATATATGTGAATGTCAGCTTTGGAGGCATGACCTGGGACTGCTCCCCCCTCCCCTCCCCGTCCATCAAAAAGAGGGGAAGGGGTGCTTTTATGCTACTGAAGGGGGAGCGACCCTTCCCCTTCCTGTCCATCAAAAAAGGGGAAAGGGGTGCCTTGATGCTACTGGAGGGGGAGCGAACCTCTCCCTTCCCCCTCCCTATCCAACAAAAGGGGGTGAAGGGGTTCTTTGATGCCACTGAAGGGAAAAGCAACCCTTCCCCCTTTCAAGGAGTGGCATGACCCATACGAATGTAGCGCTTCCTCATCAATATAACTTTGTCATGCCTGTGTCTACCAGGAAGAATAATATCAAGAAAGAAGTAAATAATGAAAGTGAACGTCACTGGGATAGTTAAAATGCTGAGGAGATCTTTAACTGAGATCTTTAACTGAGATCTTTAACTGAGATCTTTAACTGAGATCTTTAACTGAGATCTTTAACTGAGATCTTAACTGAGATCTTTAACTGAGATCTTTAACTGAGATCTTTAACTGAGATCTTAACTGAGATCTTTAACTGAGATCTTTAACTGAGGAAACATTAACCTGAATAAGAATATTTACTTAGCAATTTACAATGTGAATTTCGAGAGTTTTTCTACTTCGTCTGGTGCTTGCCTGGTCAACCAGACTGTTGCTGCTCGCGACGCGTTATGGTAGAATTAGTAGTACACAATACCGACACCTGCAGTACCTGGGTATCTTTATTAAGAAGACGGTTCGCCCACCATTGTCTTTATTAATCCAATACAAAGGTGAGATCGAGCATCGGGATCCTGACGTTTCCTTTTCTGACTAACAGAAGGTGTAGACACTGGAGACAGTAGAAGACAAGGCAATCAGTCCCTGAGTCAAGATGGTGTTTACCTGAAGCATTGGCAGGAAGATAGTCACTTATATACGAATCAGATTAGGTGCAGCAGTTGAAGACATCTTCACCATGGGCGGGGACCCACTAGTGGCAGTAGGTCACACTCAAACGTGAACAGACAGTTGTAGTAGCCAGGCTTAGGCTTGGTTACAAGTACTTCTAGCAGTTTGGCAGACACACAGATGATGATCAAACTAAATGCAAAGTATGTGGCCAGTTAAAGATCTCAGTTAAAGAACACTATGTGCTTAATTGTCCACTTATTAAGGAATATTGAGATGGACAGTATAATAACCTGTCATATGTCAGGGAATCTTATTAATGAAAACAAAATACCATACATATTAAGTATCCTAAATTTGCTTGCAATAAATAAGACAAATTGCATTATTATTATTATTATTATTATTATTATTATTATTATTATAGTAGTAGTAGTAGTAGTAGTAGTAGTAGTAGTAGTAGTAGTAGTAGTAGTAGTAGTAGTAGTAGAAGTAGTAGTAGTATTATAATCAACACCAAGCGCTACACCAAGACAAATTTTAGACATAAGTTGAAGACACAGATGAGCCATAGAGATGTAAGAAAGTAGATCTTAAGTCCCCTGGTGGTTGAAAAGTGGAATGACTTGGATGAGGCAAACTCAATACCCAGCTTCAAGATATGACAAGGCCCAAGAGGACAGAAGTCAGTAATGACCATCAAAGTTTTGGTCTAGGAGGCGGAGTCAGGAGCTGAATCCCAACCATTCCAACATATCTTGGTGAGTAAACACACACAGGCCTGATATATGCCTTATACACTTGGAAAATCCTAGAGAGATTAGTACCAAACTTGCACACGAAAATCACTCCCTATGAAAGCAAAAGACTCGGCAGACGATGCAACATTCCCCCAATGAAAAGCAGGGGTGCCACTAGCACGTTGAGAGACAACACAATAAGTGTCAGGGGCCCAAGACTGTTCAACTGCCTCCCAGCATACATAAGGGGGATTACCAATAGACCCCTGTCTGTCTTCAAGAAGGCGCTGGACAGGCACCTAAAGTCAGTACCTGACCAGCCGGGCTGTGGTTCGTACGTCAGTTTGCGTGTGGCCAGCAGTAACAGCCTGGTTGATCAGACCCTGATCCACCACGAGCCCTGGTCTCAGACCGGGCCGCGGGGGCGTTGACCCCAAAACCCTCTCCAGGTATATATAGACAGAATGAGAAAGAGAGAGAATAATAATTCGACTAGTAAAATTGATTATAAACATAACCATAATTTTTAAAGGGATGGAGGGGTAAGCCAGAGGAAGGCCTCGGTCAGAAGACCAAAAGCTCAAGCTGTGGGTCATCATATGACTAAGACCCGCGTCAGGAAACAGTGGACCTGTTTCCTGACAAATCTTACCTAACCTAAGAAGGAGAATAAAGAATAGAGAACAAGAGACTTAGTTAAAATGAGAATAAGAAAGAATGAGCATTCAAAGAGAAGAAGGAAGAAAACAGAAGACATAGAGAACAGAAGGGAAACAAGAACGACCATACTTAATGAATTGCATTTTGCGAGGCCTCGAGTCAGGAGCGCCACCCTGGAGCCTTCCTGCCTTTCATATGCTAATGCGGAGTCATTTGCCATTGTTTTACCCAGATTGTGGTCCCAGGGCCGCCCTGACGAGGCTAATGGACCCCTGGAAGGTGTCTGGGGGCCACCAGTTGACCATGGGAGTGTGGTAGGTGGTGGTGGTGATGGTGGTGGCGGTGATACGTAGTGGTGGTGGTGGAAGTGGTGGTGATAGTGGTGATAAGTAGGTTTAGGTCGTTGTAATGGTGGTAGATGTTACCTTGATGACCTGAACGTTATTCCAGTGTACCACTGTGTACTACAGTGTACCATTGTGTACTACAGTGTACCATTGTGTACTACAGTGTGGCTGTGTGTACTACAGTGTACCACTGTGTACTAGAGTGTACCCTGTGTGTACTACAGTGTTCCACTGTGTACTACAGTGTACCAATGAGTACTAAAGTATACCTGTACTCACCTAATTGTGGTTGCAGGGGTCGAGACTCTGCTCCTGGCCCCGCCTCTTCAATGTGTGTACTACAGTGCACCACTGTGTACTACAGTGTACCACTGTGTACTACAGTGTACCACTGTGTACTACAGTGTACCACTGTGTACTACAGTGTACCACTGTGTACTACAGTGTACCACTGTGTACTACAGTGTACCACTGTGTACTACAGTGTACCACTGTGTACTACAGTGTACCACTGTGTACTACAGTGTACCACTGTGTACTACAGTGTACCACTGTGTACTACAGTGTACCACTGTGTACTACAGTGTACCACTGTGTACTACAGTGTACCACTGTGTACTACAGTGTACCACTGTGTACTACAGTGTACCACTGTGTACTACAGTGTACCACTCTGTACTACAGTGTACCACTGTGTACTACAGTACTTCAGTGTATTACCATGTACTACAGTGTGCTTCAGTGTACCACCATGTACTACAGTGTCCACTGTACTACAGTGTACACATGTACTCAGTGTACCACTGTACTACAGTGTACTCATCTAGTGTACTACAGTGTACCACCATGTACTACAGTGTACCACCATGTACTACAGTGTCACCTGTACTAGTGTACCTGTACTAGTGTACCTCTGTGTCTACAGTGTACCACCATGTACTAGAGTGTACCACCATGTACTACAGTGTACCACCATGTACTACAGTGTACTACCATGTACTACAGTGTACTACCATGTACTACAGTATACCACCATGTACTACAGTGTAATACAGTGTACCACCATGTACTCCAGTGTACCACCATGTACTCCAGTGTACCCATGTACTCAGTGTCCACATGTCTACAGTGTACTCACCATGTACTACAGTGTACCACCATTACTAGTTACCCCATGTACTACAGTGTACACCATGTACTCAGTTTCTGTACTACAGTGTACCACCATTTACTAGTGTACCTCTGTGTGCTACAGTGTACCACCATGTACTAGAGTGTACCCCCATGTACTACAGTGTACCGGTACTCAGTGTACCCCATGCTACAGTGCCAGTGTACCTACCTACTGTACCCATGTCCACGAGTGTCTCCAGGTACCACATGTACTCCAGTGTACCACCATATACTCCAGTGTACTCCCAGGTACTCTAGTGTACTCCTATGTAAGGCCCTATGGGAATCCTCCTCCTTACCATTGCTCCCCGGAGGGTGTTCCGGGGGGTCAACGCCCCCGTGTTGTTCATCACTCAGACAAGGACGGTGCTGCTGCCTTGTACTAACCTGGTACAAGGCGTGTTGACCACCTCTCATACCACGTTATTATCACCATGGAGGGGAGGTGAGGGGAGGGGAGGAAAGGGGAAGAATGGGAGGGAATGAAGAAGACAAGGTAGGGAGGGAAGGAGGTTAGTGAGGATAGGAGTGCGGAAATGAGAAAGGGCAGAGAGAATAGGATGGAGGGAAGAGGGAATAGGATGGAGGGAAGAGAGAATAGGATGGAGGGAAAAGAAAATTGGATGGAGGGAAGAGAGAATAGGATGGAGGGAAGAGAGAATAGGATGGAGGGAAGAGAGAGAGACTGGAGGAATGGAGATAAGAGGGAATAAAAGATGGGAGGGTAGGAGGGAGGGAAGTTAGGTGGGGAAGGTAGGAGGGAGGAAGGGGGGTTAAGAAGGAGGGAGGAAGGTTACGATGGGAAGGTAGGAGGGAGGGAGAGGGGTTAAAAGGGAGGAAGAAGGGAGAGAGAGGGACTTAACAAACAACTATATAAATCAATAAACACAGGTGAAGATAATTAAGGAAGGTAATTAATAGCAAATTGTGAACAAACTGGTTGATTAATTAGTAAGAAGTACATTACGAGGAGTAATTAGTAATTACTTTGCTCTACCACAAAGACGAAACACCTGTCCACCAACCTCTCCTCATATTCCGGAGGGGAGCACCGCCCCCGCAACCCAGGAAGTCACCGCCCCTGCAACCCAGGTAGTCACCGCCCCGCAACCCAGAAGTCACCGCCCCCGCAACCCAGGAAGTCACCGCCCCTGCAACCCAGGGAGTCACCGCCCCGCAACCCAGGAAGTCACCGCCCCTGCAACCCAGGGAGTCACCGCCCCTGCAACCCAGGAAGTCACCGCCCCCGCAACCCAGGGAGTCACCGCCCCCGCAACCCAGGGAGTCACCGCCCCCGCAACCCAGGGAGTCACCGCCCCTGCAACCCATGGAGTCACCGCCCCGCAACCCAGGGAGTCACCGCCCCTGCAACCCAGGAAGTCACCGCCCCCGCAACCCAGGGAGTCACCGCCCCCGCAACCCAGGGAGTCACCGCCCCCGCAACCCAGGAAGTCACTGCCCCGCAACCCAGGAGTCACGCCCCGCAACCAGGGAGTCACGCCCCCGCAACCCAGGGAGTCACCGCCCCGCAACCCAGGGAGTCACCGCCCCCGCAACCCAGGGAGTCACCGCCCCTGCAACCCAGGAAGTCACCGCCCCCGCAACCCAGGGAGTCACTGCCCCCGCAATCCAGGGAGTCACCGCCCCGCAACCCAGGGAGTCACCGCCCGCAACCCAGGTAGTCACCGCCCCCGCAACCCAGGGAGTCACCGCCCCCGCAACCCAGGGAGTCACCGCCCCCGCAACCCAGGGAGTCACCGCCCCTGCAACCCAGGAAGTCACCGCCCCCGCAACCCAGGGAGTCACAGCCCCCGCAAACCAGGGAGTCACAGCCCACGCAACCCAGGGAGTCACCGCCCCTGCAACTCAGGGAGTAACCGCCCCTGCAACTCAGAGAGTCACCGCCCCCGCAACCCAGGAGTCAACGCCCGCAACCCAGGGAGCACCGCCCCCGCAACCCAAAGAGTCACCACCCCGCAACCCAGGGAGTCACCGCCCCAGCATCCCAGGGAGTCACCGCCTTTGCAACCCAGGGAGACACCACCCCCGCAACACAGGGAGTCACAGCCCCGCAACCCAGGGAGTCACCACCCCCGCAACCCAGGGAGTCACCACCCTTGCAACCCAGGGAGTCACCGCTCCCGCAACCCAGGGAGTCACAGCCCCCGCAACCCAGGGAATCACCGCCCCCGCAACCCAGGGAGGACCGCCCCCGCAACCCAGGGAGTTACAGGCCCCACAACCCAGGGAGTCACCACCCTTGCAACCCAGGGAGTCACCGCCCCAGCATCCCAGGGAGTCACCGTGCCCGCAACCCAGGGAGTCACCGCCCCCGCAACCCAGTGAGCACCGCCCCCGCAACCCGAGGAGCACCGCCCCCGCAACCCAGGGAGTTACAGGCCCCACAACCCAGGGAGTCACCACCCTTTCAACACAGGGAGTCACCGCTCCCGCAACCCAGGGAGTCACCGCCCCCGCAACCCAAGAAGCACCGCCACCGCAACCCAGGGAGTCACAACCCCCGCAACCTAGGGAATCACCGCCCCCGCAACCCAGGGAGCACCGCCCCCGCAACCCAGGGAGTTACAGGCCCCACAACCCAGGGAGTTACCACCCTTGCAACCCAGGGAGTCACCGCTCCCGCAACCTAGGGAGTCACCGCCCCCGCAACCTACGGAATCACCGCCTCCGCAACTCAGGGAGCACTGCTCCCACAACCCAGCGAGTCACAGCCCCTGCAACCCATGGAGTCACTGCCCCCGCAACCCAGGAGTCACCGCCCCCTAACCCAGGGAGTCAACGCTCCCGCAACCCAGGGAGTCACCACCCCCGCAACCCAGGGAGTCACCGCCCCAGCATCCCAGGGAGTCACCGCCTTTGCAACCCAGGGAGACACCACCCCCGCAACACAGGGAGTCACCACCCTTGCAACCCAGGGAGTCACCGCTCCCGCAACCCAGGGAGTCACAGCCCCCGCAACCCAGGGAGTCACCGCCCCCGCAACCCAGGGAGCATAGCCCCCGCAACCCAGGGAGTTACAGGCCCCACAACCCAGGAAGTCACCACCCTTGCAACCCAGGGAGTCACCGCCCCAGCATCCCAGGGAGTCACCGTGCCGCAACCCAGGGAGTCACCGCCCCCGCAACCCAGGGAGCACCGCCCCCGCAACCCAGGGAGTTACAGGCCCCACAACCCAGGGAGTCACCACCCTTTCAACACAGGGAGTCACCGCTCCCGCAACCCAGGGAGTCACCGCCCCCGCAACCCAGGAAGCACCGCCACCGCAACCCAGGGAGTCACAACCCTCGCAACCCAGGGAATCACCGCCCCCGCAACCCAGGGAGCACCGCCCCAGCAACCCAGGGAGTTACAGGCCCCACAACTCAGGGAGTCACCACCCTTGCAACCCAGGGAGTCACCGCTCCCGCAACCCAGGGAGTCACCGCCCCCGCAACCTAGGGAATCACCGCCCCTGCAACCCAGGGAGCACTGCCCCCACAACCCAGCGAGTCACAGCCCCTGCAACCCATGGAGTCACTACCCCCGCAACCCATGGAGTCACCGCCCCCGTAACCCAGGGTCTGAGCTTTGCTCAGACCTCTGCAACAACAATTGTCCTCAAAGATTTGTTAAGTAATACCATGAATTAAGGAAAGATCCTAGACTTCACCTTACGAAAGCAGACAAAACAAATGAGATAGTAATTACGGACAAGATATCTTATGGGGGAAAAATAAACATGATATTAAGAGACAGGGAAACTCACGCTCCTCTTACTGCTACTCATCTCTTTCCTTTCTTAAATACTGCGTTACAATTGCCGTCCTTCACGCCTCTGGCAGTTGTCCTGTGTCATTTGACTTGTATATTTTAGCTAGTGGCTGACACAGTGCTTCTGTTCCCTCTTTCATAACCCAGAGAGAAATGAGGTCTCGTCCCATTGCCTTTGAGGAACCCAGTTCACTCAGTAGTCTGTTTAACTGTTCTGTTGTGTGTATTGTATCCAGCACTAGTTGGTGCACTCTTCCTCTTTGACTCTCTGGTAGTGTCCCTCTTTCCTCCGAGAATAGTTCCTTGAAGGAGTGTTCAGCTCCTCGCACATTCTTGGTCATTGCGAGTTCTCCTTCCTTCCTTCCTTCTGCAGTCTTATTATCGGGTATTTTACTGTACATAAACGCTAATAGACACACACCTCTCAGTACATATATGCTGAGAGATATATACCTTTCAGTACATATATGCTGAGATACATACTTCTCATTACATATATGCAGAGAGATACATACCTCTCAGTACATAATTTGGATATACACCTCTCGGTGTATATGCACCAAGATACAAGCCTCTGGGAATAAATACACTGAAATACAAACCTTTAGGTGAGTGAATTACACCCTGAGAGAAACTTCTCAAAGAAGGTTCCAATAACGCACATCACAGCAGGGACTGCGGGTCTGCAGGTACAACAACCTCTTTTAAAATGATCGCGGTGGCCGTCGGTTAGAAGGTAATTTACCCAGCACGCGAATAGGGCTGTCTGAGGAAGCGAGAGTCGACAGGTTACTGTCTCCCTCTCTCTATCCCTCCCCCCCAACCCTTTCCCCTCCTACCCAACCCTACCCTCCCTCTCCTATTATCCACCCCGAACCTCCCATTCCTCTTGTCTCCCCTTCCCTCTCCTGCCACTTTTCTTCCCTCCTCTCCCCCTCATACCACTACATCTTTGTTCTTAATTATACGGTATAAATTAGTTTCGTTCAGAGCCTACCTGACGTTCGCGCCTTTTTTTTTTTACTGGCGCCAAATTTATCACTTTATTTTGGCGCGAAACTTCGACTCGGACGTCGGTTTTTGTATCATATTTTATGTAAATAAAAAATAAATTAAATAAATAAATATATAAATAAATAAAGTGAATAAACAAATCAATAAGATTAAACTAGATTGCATACAAATCAAAAGGTAAATAAATCAGAGCATAAACAAATCTAGTATAACAAGTTAGGTAAACAAGGAATAATGACCAGGGGAAACTCAAGAAAAATATATGAGCAAGTAAACGAAAGACACACACACACACACACACACACACACACACACACACACACACACACACACACACACACAAAGCCCCCACAAATTAGCGTAGACAGACACCAAATGAGACAGGCTGACGAAGATTAAGATAAACAAATAAGATAAACAAGACAGAGAAACGAACAGAACCAAGTGAAAGAACTCCCACAAATGTACCTCCGCTTCACAGAGTGATAAACAGACCAATAAATGGATAATTTGTATATACCCAGCACGCACAAGCATGGTTCACCCGTGTCCCATACATCTGGGACTGACCCTCGTCCGGGCGCCAGAGAAATAATGGTCGATAAATACGTGGTTGTGAGGGACCTACATGGCTGTATGTTTTAATGTAGTGACGGCTGCCCACCTGCTTAGGGATCATTGTCTAGGTGGGTGGAATGTGGGTGGTGGTGGAGTGTTGGTGGGTGGTTTGAGTGGTGTGTTACGGAGTAGTGCAGGTTGATTACCTGGAGTCGCTTCCAGAGGACACCTTCCCCGCGGCCCGGTCCCAAAGTAGGCCTCCTGCTTGCTGGCATGATCGACCAGGCTGCTGGTGCCCACAGACAACAGTTCAGGGTATGCACCATAACCCGGCCCATCAGGAGCTGATTTGAAAAAGTTATCAAATTCCCTCTTGAAGACAGCCAGGGAGGATGTTGAAGAGTCGTGGTTCCTTAACACTTATGAATTATCTCATTGCAGTCATCGTTTCCCTTCTTTTCATCAGATGCATCCTGCACCGTCTGCCAAGTCTCTTGTGTTTATCTGTAGTAATTTTAGTGTGAAGATTTGGGACCAATTCCTCCAGTATCCTCCAGGTGTAGATTATTATGTATCTTTCTGGCCTACGTAATAAGGAGTACAGTTCGAGGGACTTTCAAGTCCTCCCAGCAATTTAGGTGCTTGACTGAATCACATGAACCTGCACCACAAGAACCTATACCAGCAGAACCTGCACCACAAGAACCTGTACCACAAGAACCTGCACCACAAGAACCTGCACCACAAGAACCTGTACCACCAGAACCTGCATCACAAGAACTTGCACCAGCAGAACCTACATCACAAACGCTCAAGACCTGCACTTCTCTCTCTCTCCTTCATCCCCCTCCCCCCTTCATTGTACTCAGGACAATAGCCCAGGAGATGTAAGCTGACGCCTTCAACACAAAGTGTTTATACAGTGATTCTTAACGTTGTTTTAATGACCAATCTACCGATGTTTACACAGGCATCAGAGGTTTATTATATATATATATATATATATATATATATATATATATATATATATATATATATATATATATATATATATATATATATATATATAATACTAATATTATAAATACAATAATTTTTAATCTAGTTATATATAATTATTTTAGTTTTCATTTTCGGTTGTTTAAGTTTCAATTTAATTTTAATATGATAACTGCTGTAGTTCTGTGCATTATCTGCTGTTCTTCTTACGTCTTTGTGTAAATCAAATTCGTAAATTAAATTTACAGTCACTGTAAAATTATAGGTAATTATCAACGATAAGCTTAGGTTGTTGTTTGTTCGTGAGGTGGTAAACCCATGCGGGCCAGTCAGCGTAAGACTCAAGATCACAAAATCATTGGTATTGGGCCTTAAAAATAAGTTTCTGTATAATCTATATGTAAATTATACGCTACTTATTGTAATTTATTCTTAAGGAACAAAAATATAAATAGAACAATATGCAAACAATCGCAGACAGGCTTTCTTAACAATGCAAGACAAGCCACGGGGGTGGAAATCTTTAGCTCAAGTACTTTCACACTTCTCAGTGCGTCATCAGGAGCTATGCAATGTTGCAAAGGTAGCAACAGGAGAGAGAGAGGTGCTGGCGGGTGTCACTCACGCTTCCATACTCTGTGAAAACTTCCCCTCATTTCTCCTGTTGCTACCTTTGCAACATTGCACAGCTCCTGATGACGCACTGAGTAGTGTGAAAGTACTTGAATTAAAGATTCCTCCCCCCCCGTGCCTTGCCTTGCATAGAACAATATATATGTAGAATATATATGTAGCTTGATACATGAACCTCGTCATACCAGAACGATGGAAGGAGGTTAGATGGAAGTTACTGCATGTCTTATAGGAAGGCTTGGAATGCAAAGTGAGCCGGGGAATGAAAGAGAACGTTAGAGCGATTCAGGAAGAGGCAGAGGGGGAGAACCAAGCAAGAACTCACCTGATAAAGCACTTTGCACAACTTAAACTTCACTTAATCAGCTCTTTATAATTCTGGGAGATTACATGATAGGAAAAATATTTTACATTTCATCTCAGGTGGAGGAGTAGTTTCGGAACACCATTACATCCCCCTTGTCTCCCCATAAAAAAATAACAAAAAATTAGGAAAATCTGGGATTTTCCGAAACTCTCACATTATTTTTATTCATAACCTCTAAATCTAAGAATCTCTAAACATACAGAAGATTAATTATAATAATAGTTATAAATTCTGCCTTAAAAACACACCTAATCTGATAAAGCTAGTTTCTTCCATAGTACCTAGAATATCTATTAAAATCGGACAGTTCTCCTCTATACTTATTGTATGTGAATATATATATATATATATATATATATATATATATATATATATATATATATATATATATATATATATATATATATATATATATATGGGCTCAAATTAAGTTGTAATAAACAGGTGTCAATGGATAAACAGAAGGGTGGACGAGGGCTCGAACCGCAGTAAGTAAATTAACAGCCAGACTCTCTTCCATCTTGATTAATTTGAGTCCATAGTCGATGTGGCCTTGATGGGGGTAAGAATAGATCTACTGCTAAAGCTCCTGGGCTGAGGGAAGAAGCTCAGTCGGGTTACAGTTAGTGCCTCTGACGGAATATCATATAGTATAATATATATATATATATATATATATATATATATATATATATAAGAGAGAGAGAGAGAGAGAGAGAGAGAGAGAGAGAGAGAGAGAGAGAGAGAGAGAGAGGAGTGGCCATAAAATAGGTAGTGAGTCAGTTTATCAAGCGGAGGAGAGAGTGTGGAGAGGCTGGGAGGTGTAGATGCTAAATCAGCTCAACTTCTACAGACACCTGGCTCGAATATTAATGTGTTTGAGGTGCCTGGCACACGTGACCCTTGATGTGCTTCCACTGATGAGAGACTTAGAGGCCAGGATGAATGTAAACAACCACAGTCTTACACCTAGTCATACAGTTTATATATTAATGAATATATTAGTTTATATATTAGTGAATCTATCGCCTCTTACATTCGTTCTTTTTGGCTAAAAATAATTCGGTAAGATTAGACTTTATTTAGAGGCACCAAAAACATTAAAGTTTCAATCCTTTACAAAACAGGAATTTTGTTATTATTATTATTGCTATTATGATTTTCTCATTTATAAGAGAATAATTCCTTTTCAAAACTACATTTCCCTAAATCTTGGAGAGGAATGCTTTTTTTTTTTTTTAACCTTAGAGGACCATAACAACGGGCTGAGACGATTACTTTTCCTAATAGAGGACCATAACAACGAGGTGAGACGATTACTTTTTCCCTTAGAGAGGTCCATAACAACAGGCTGAGACGATTACTTTTTCCCTTAGAGAGGTCCATAACAACAGGCTGAGACGATTACTTTTCCTAATAGAGGACCATAACAACGGGCTGAGACGATTACTTTTCCTAATAGAGGACCATAACAACAAGCTGAGACGATTACTTTTCCTAATAGAGGTCCATAACAACAGGCTGAGACTATTACTTTTCCTAATAGAGGACCATAACAACGGGCTGAGACGATTACTTTTCCTAATAGAGGACCATAACAACGAGGTGAGACGATTACTTTTTCCCTTAGAGAGGTCCATAACAACGGGCTGAGACGATTACATTTCAAGCTATCATTTTCGTGGCCCACACTAATTATGAGACACGTGAGTGCTGAAAATTCATAATAACTCCAGCATCTGGATGGAGTGACTAGGAGTGGGAGTCACGGTTAGTGGCCACGAGTCCACGACCAGACTTCCCACCATTGTGGCCTAGGCAGAGTGTATGACTCCCTGTAGGCCAGAAGTCAAAGCAGAAGTTTTGATTCCCTAGGGAAAAAACTCAGTAAAGGTCTACTTGAAGTTCTACACTTAAGTGCTACACATGAGTGTGTCCACTTTGAAAAGTTCACATGATCTGCCATTTTTCCTCTCTGCTGTCTCTCTCCTTCCAATGAAAATAAGTCACTTTGTCTGACTTGTTGGGTCATCCTGGGTAATTTACACATGTTACTATGTATGATAATTTGTGTAATGTATTTATGTGTATCTGTCCCTATATAACTACCTATCTCCCACCTCCCTGCTATCTTTCTTCCCTGTCATCCCTTCCCTCATCCCTGCCATCACCCTGTCTACCATTTCCCCCTCATCCCTGCCATCACCCTGTCTACCATTTCCCCCTCATCCCTGCCATCACCCTGTCTACCATTTCCCCCTCATCCCTGCCATCACCCTGTCTACCATTTCCCCCTCATCCCTGCCATCACCCCTTTCCCCTGCCTTCCCTCCACGCCACCTGTGCTTATTAAGACAATTTAGCACAGCCTTCATAGAGTTAATTTATCACCTTATCCCTCACCTGCTAAATGACCTGTTTCTGGCTTCAGGTGACAGATCACAACCCTCTGACTACAAGTCAATTAGAGGTCACGGTAGGTCATTGGCTCCAAGGTCAGCCACTGTTGGCTTCCTCTGACCTCTTTGTTATTCTTCCTCTTGTTCTTGTTCTTAATATATAACTCTTAGTGTATATTCGGATCTCAGTATATATTCAGGTCTCAATGTATATTCGGGTCTCAATGTATATTCGGGTCTCAGTGCATATTCAGCTCTCGGTGTATATTCAGCTCTCAGTGTATATCCAGATCTCAAGTGTATATTCAGGTCTCAGTGCATATTCAGCTCTCAGTGTATATTCAGGTCTCAATGTATATTCGGGTCTCAATGTATATTCGGGTCTCAGTGTATATTCAGCTCTCGGTGTATATTCAGCTCACAGTATATATTCAGCTCTCAGTGTATATTCAGCTCTCAGGTATATTAAGCTCTTAGTGTGTATAGTGTATACATATCTCAGAGTTGCAATAAGATCACACTGAACACGTGATAGATCACAGTGAACACGTGGTATCACAATATGTAAAACAACCACTATGAAAATAGTGAACTTCCAAGCGCTTTCGTGATTTCTCACATTATCAAGGAAAGCGCTTGGAATTTCGCTTTTTTTTCACAGTGGTTGTTTTGCTTATTGGGGAATATAAAGATAGACAATATAATAACCTATGTGATACGTCAAGTTATCTTATTAATGAAAATAAGATACCAGATATCTTGTTTAAATGTCCTAAATTTGCTTGGCAAAGGATTAGATAATTGTAGATATAAATCCAGATAAACTGTTAACCATTTTGTGGCCTAGTTATTAGGTCTTTTGTGTATCCATATGCACAATAAACTAGCCACTGCCGTCCATAGGATGGACATGGGATGCACAATAAACTAGCCACTGCCGTCCATAGGATGGACATGGGATGCACAATAAACTAGCCACTGCCGTCCACAGGATGGACATGGGATGCACAATAAACTAGCCACTGCCGTCCATAGGATGGACATGGGATGCACAATAAACTAGCCACTGCCGTCCATAGGATGGACATGGGATGCACAATAAACTAGCCACTGCCGTCCATAGGATGGACATGGGATGCACAATAAACTAGCCACTGCCGTCCATAGGATGGACATGGGATGCACAATAAACTAGCCACTGCCGTCCATAGGATGGACATGGGATGCACAATAAACTAGCCACTGCCGTCCACAGGATGGACATGGGATGCACAATAAACTAGCCACTGCCGTCCATAGGATGGACATGGGATGCACAATAAACTAGCCACTGCCGTCCATAGGATGGACATGGGATGCACAATAAACTAGCCACTGCCGTCCATAGGATGGACATGGGATGCACAATAAACTAGCCACTGCCGTCCATAGGATGGACATGGGATGCACAATAAACTAGCCACTGCCGTCCATAGGATGGACATGGGATGCACAATAAACTAGCCACTGCCGTCCATAGGATGGACATGGGATGCACAATAAACTAGCCACTGCCGTCCATAGGATGGACATGGGATGCACAATAAACTAGCCACTGCCGTCCATAGGATGGACATGGGATGCACAATAAACTAGCCACTGCCGTCCATAGGATGGATATGGGATGCACAATAAACTAGCCACTGCCGTCCATAGGATGGATATGGAATGCATAGTAAACTATCCACTACCGCTCCCATGGTGGATGTTGGGTATATAAGAGCGTAAGAAAGGAAGAACACTGCAGCAGGCCTACTGGCCTATGCTAGCCATGGGGATATGTGGTGCACAATAAACCAGCTGCATCGACGGTATAGTCTAAAATCTTAAGACAAAAGTAATTTATATATATATATATGTCGTGCCGAAAAGATAAAACTTACGATTTTGGCTTAAATAGCAACGTTCTTCTTGCCGAATAAGGCAAGCGAAAATTTGTGTATGCAATAATTTCGCAAAAATCATTCTGAACCTAACGAAAACAATATATTTCATTGTCTTTGTTTATTATTAAATTAATGTAAACTGATCTAAAATATATTTAGTTGTATTAGGCTAAATTAAATTGCGCTTGTTATAATAAGGTTAGGTAAGTTTTCTAAGGTCCTTTTGGTACAACATTATTAATTTTTACATTAATATAAATGAAAAAACAAATTTAAACGTATAAGAGAAAATTTTAGAAATGACTTAATTGAGTTCTTGCTAAGTGACCAGTTTGACCTATTCTCTCTCTCTGGAAGGGTATTCTGGGTCAGCGGTGATCAGGCAGTAATCACCCTGACTACCCACCCTCGGTATTATAAACACATCTTGATGGTTGTCAGCTGTCGTGATAACAGCTCTTAATGACCCTCGTGAGCCTGGGTGCTGACCCCAGGTCAGGTCAGGGGCTTTGCTTGTAAATAGCCACACTAGCATAGGTCACACTACGATTGAGATCCACAACAAGCACAGCCCACACCGCACTAGTGAAGAGCTCCCTTCACTTTGCCCTTCTCTGTGACTTGTTAATGGTACAAGTTGGACCAAAACCTCGTCATAAGTTTCACTCTCCTACGTACAGCTTATATGTGGTGATGCTAGTTGTGGTGGTTGTGGTGAGTGGTGATGCTAGTTGTGCTGGTTGTGGTGGGTGGTGATGCTAGTTTTGGTGGTTGTGGTGGGTGGTGATGCTAGTTGTGGTGGGTGGTGATGCTAGTTGTGGTGGGTGGTGATGCTAGTTGTGGTGGTTGTGGTGAGTGATGCTAGTTGTGTTGGTTGTGGTGGGTGGTGATGCTAGTTGTGGTGGGTGGTGATGCTAGTTGTGGTGGTTGTGGTGGTTGTGGTGGGTGGTGATGCTAGTTGTGGTGGTTGTGGTGGGTGGTGATGCTAGTTGTGGTGGTTGTGGTGGGTGGTGATGCTAGGTGTGGTGGTTGTGGTGAGTGGTGATGCTAGGTGTGGTGGTTGTGGTGAGTGGTGATGCTAGTTGTGGTGGTTGTGGTGGGTGGTTGTGGTGGGTGGTGATGCTAGGTGTGGTGGTTATGGCGAGTGGTGATGCTAGTTGTGGTGGGTGGTAGTTGTAGTGAGGGAGATGATAGTGTAGAGGAGTTGGGGTGGTGGTGGTGATGATGTTGGTTGTATTGGTATTGGTAGTAGTAGTAGTGGGATGTTGGTTGTAGGGCTATGGATGTGGGGGGTAATAATTGTTGGGGTGGAGTGGGGATAGAAATATAGAAGACCTCTGACTTATCTCTGTTTACTATTTAATGGTTAGGAAGTTAAAAATCCATCTTCCCACTTTTCCAGTTATTCCTTTAGCGCGCATTTTATGCGCTATTACACTATGATCACACTTGTTCAAGGGTTTTGCAAAGTCTGTGTGTACTACATCTGCATTCTGTTTGTCCTCCAGTGTATCCAAGACCACGTTGTAATGGTTCAGTAGTTGCGAGAGGCAGGAGCGACCTGCTCTAAGCCCCTGCTGCCCTGGCATGTGATATTGTTGGGAATTAAAGTGGTTGGCGAACGACTCCGCGGCCCGGTCCTTGAGCAGACCTCCTTGCTTCTTAGAACACTTTCCAAGATTTTTATAATGTGAGACGTTACTGCTGTCATTCTGTGTGGTGGAAGACTGTTGAAACTTGTTACATTATTTCTTACCGTCTTCTATATTTCTATCCCCACTCCACCCCAACAATTATTACCCCCACATCCATAGCCCTACAACCAACATCCCACTAACTCACGAAATCGTAATGACACGATTGCAAACAAACCACATACCACGGGTGGGGTTCGAACCCGCGGTCAGAGAGTCTCAGAACTCTAGAGTTCTGAGACTCTCTGACCCGAGTTCAACCCCTATCATGGCTACATCCACTACTACTACTACCAATACCAATACAACCAACATCATCACCACCACAACCCCAACTCCTCTACACTACCATCCACCCTACACTATCATCTCCCTCACTACAACTACCACCCACCACAACTAGCATCACCACTCACCACAACCACCACACCTAGCATCACAACCCACCACAACTAGTATCACCACCAACCACAACCACCACACCTAGCATTACCACCCACCACAACTAGCATCACCACCCACCATAACTAGCATCACCACTCACCACACCTAGCATCACCACCCACCATACCTAGCATCACCACCCACCACAACTAGCATCACCACCCACCACAACTAGCATCACTACCAACCACAACCACCACAACTAGCATCACCACCAACCACAACAACTAGCATCACCACCCACCACAACTAGCATCACCACTCACCACAACCACCAGACCTAGCATCACCACCCACACCTAGCATCACCACCCACACCTAGCATCACCACTCACCACAACCACCACAACTAGCATCACCACAACCACCACAACTAACATCACCACCCACCACAACTAGCATCACCACCCACCATAACTAGCATCACCACTCACCACAACTACCATCACCACCCACCATACCTAGCATTACCACCCACCACAACTAGCATCACCACCCACCACAACTAGCATCACTACCAACCACAACCACCACAACTAGCATCACCACCAACCACAACAACTAGCATCACCACCCACCACAACTAGCATCACCACTCACCACAACCACCAGACCTAGCATCACCACCCACACCTAGCATCACCACCCACACCTAGCATCACCACTCACCACAACCACCACAACTAGCATCACCATAACCACCACAACTAGCATCACCACCCACCACAACTAACATCACCACCCACCACAACTAGCATCACCACCCACCACAACTAGCACCACCACCCACCACAACTAGCATCACCACTCACCACAACCACCAGACCTAGCATCACCACACACACCTAGCATCACCACTCACCACAACCACCACAACTAGCATCACCACCCACCACAACTAGCATCACCACCCACCACGACTAGCATCACCAACCACCACAACTAGCACCACCACCCACCACAACTAGCATCACCAACCACCACAACTAGCATCACCACTCACCATAATCTATCCGTATGTGGTTTCGTTCACTTTATCGTACTACCAACGTCACTTTCTCAACGTTTTCCGAAAACTTTAAAATATTGATTTCTTTAAACTGGGTTAGATTATTTAAAGATATAAAATTTATTTTTAACCACAACAGCAGCAACAGCCTGATTGAACAATCAGTAAAAGAGACTAGCTGCAAACCTGGATGTGACGGTAGCAAAACTCTCGATGCCTGCCGGAGGTACATCACAGACCGTGACACGTCTGGCAACGCGGTATCTGACCAGAACTGGAGAGCGTTCAAATTTGCGCGACTTATAATGCAAGAAAAGGGTTACCCACTCACACCCTTCAACACCCTCTTCCCCTTACTGCCATGACTGGAGATGACAGGATCTCACCCTTGTCGCCTCTCCTTTGCCCCCGCTGGTCCTGTTTCCGGTGCGTCGTAATTAAGACGTTACTCGTTCCATACCCAGCACAGGAGATGAAATGAGCTTAGGAATTAAAACATGTTATATATATATATATATATATATATATATATATATATATATATATATATATATATATATATATATATATATAGTTACACAATTGTGACAATTGTGTGAGTGGGTGTGAATTGGACTTGGTTCATATAATTTGTCTCATATACCCACTTCTGTTTTCATTTGGGTGAAGACAAGCTCTTTTACGCACAAGACGAAGACAAAGCTAGAGTAAAACAATGAACCAGTTTATTCACTCTATTTATACGAAACAGTAATCATCGCACATCTGGCTGCCACCTGTAAACACGCTCCACCGCCGCCATCTTGGAAGGCCTCGACAGCGCTGCCAGACTGCACGCGCAGTAAACTACCCTCATTTCCCGCAAGGGTCGTCATTCACTGCCCGTTTTCCTGGTGTCATTACTCACTCCTCGTGTCCTCTTTCGCCTGGTAGTAATGAAACTATCAAGGGAAGGGAATGAGACTGTCAACTTGGTGTGACAAACAGTTGCTGCATGTACTTAGTTGTGTTTGCGAGGGTCGAGTCTTGCCTCCTGTCCCCGAGTTCCCACTTCTTTGTGTATGTGTACTCACCTATATGTACTCTCCTGTATGTAGTTGCAGCGGTCGAGTCTGCCTATGGCTTTGCTGGTCGCTAGGTTCATTGCCTCTTAGCTTTAAGAGCCTTATTGTACCCCTTCTTAGAGCTGTGTATGGATCCTGCCTCTACCACTCCACTGTCCAGACCGTTCGACTTCCTGACCACACTAACACTGAAGAAATACTTCCTAGTATTCCCGTGATTCATCTGTATTTTCAACTTCCAGCTGTGCCCTCGTGTTCCTGTTTCCCGCCTCGCAAACAATCTGTTCCAGTCTACCCTACCAGTTCATCTCAATATTTTACACATTATCATATCGCTCGTGCCTCATGCTTTTATTTGACGCAAAGGAGAGAGAGAATAGTAGGGATAAGGAGGAGGAAGAATTAAAACAATGCAGAGAAAGCAGGTCTTAAAAGAGGTACGAATCTCACGTGGAACATTGACGCCAGGTTGATGCACGACTCCAGTAAGAAAAAGAATTAAAAAAAAAAGAAACGAAGGAGAGGAAGGAGCAAGACAAGAATGGTAAGACAGAGGAGATAAATGGTATAAAATACCGACACAATGGAAATATAAACACATAAGCAGTATAATGTGATCCTTTGTTGACAACGTTTCGCCCACACAGTGGGCTTTATCAAGTCACAAACAGATCTGTTTGTGACTTGATAAAGCCACTGTGTGGCAACGTGTCAATAAAGGATCACATTATACTGCTTAAGTGTTTATATTTCCAAGAAAAAGGAGACTGACATATTACATCAAGGAAGAACTAAGGTCAAATAACGTCACGTTTCTGAAGCTTCAGATGTCATGACGCTTCAGATGTCATGACGCTTCAGATGTCATGACGCTTCAGATGTCATGACACAAACAAAATGATAAACATAAATTAAAGTGAGAACCACATTACACATTATCCCAGTTTATCAACACTTAAGAAATAACCACACACATCCGCACGTGTATAAAAAAAATGTCTCCAATTGTATATTAACATGACTGGAGACACATACACATGTCTACACATGTGTATGAGCTTCAGTGAGTGAAGGGGGTGTTGAACTCACTGCTTGCCAGTGCCAGCTTGCCATCGTAAGACCTGATTGAGTCACAGTCTTCATAAGAACATAAGAATGTTCTATTCTACATCAGGCCTACTGGCCCAAACTAGGTAGGTTTTTCTCTAAACCAACCATTCCCACAGGTTGATAAGTAAGACACATGTGCAACAGTTAGGTATCTTTATTCCGAAACGTTTCGCCTACACAGTAGGCTTCTTCAGTCGAGTACAGAAGAGTTAGCACGTTGTTCCAGACAATGGAGCAAAACTCTCTTCCACTATTACATCTGCGAGGAAACTGATAGGATGGATAATGAGAACATTCAAGACAAGAGATGCCAAGCAATGATGATCCTTTTTAAATCACTTGTTCTCTCTAGGCTAGAATACTGCTGTACATTAACATCCCCATTCAAGGCAGGTGAAATTGCAGATCTAGAGAATGTACAGAGAACCTTTACTGCACGTATGAGTTCCATCAAACACCTTAACTACTGGGAACGCCTGGAAGCACTAGACTTATATTCACTGGAGCGCAGGAGAGAGAGAGATATATCATAATCTAAACCTGGAAGATTCTGGAGGGACTGGTCCCTAATTTGCACACATAAATCACTCCATACGAAAGCAAAAGACTTGGCAGGCGATGCAACATACCCCCAGTGAAAAGTAGGGGCGCCACTGGTACACTAAGAGAAAACACAAAAAGTGTCCGGGGCCCAAGACTGTTCAACAGCCTCCCACCAGCCATAAGGGGCATTACTAGTAGACCTCTGGTTGCCTTCAAGAGGGAGTTGGACAGATACCTAAAGTCAGTGCCAGATCAGCCGGGCTGTGGTTCGTACACGTGCAGCCAGCAGTAACAGCCTCGTTGATCAGGCCCTGATCCACCGGGAGGCCTGGTCATAGACCGGGCCGCGGGGACGTCGATCCCCGGAATGCCCTCCAGGTAGACTCCAGGTAGGCTAAGAGACTGACCACCTCCAACTACGTCTTCAAGGGTGATGGACTGATTACATCGTCTTCACATCTCTACTTCTTCTACTAACTCTTATGTACTCGACTGAAGAAGCCTACTGTGTAGGTGAAACGTTTCGGAATAAAGATACCTAACTGTTGCACATGTGTCTTACTTATCAACCTTAGATAGTAATCAAACCCAGCCCCTCTCACTCATAAGAACATAAGAATGGAGGAACACTGCAGAAGGCCTACTGGCCCATACAAGGCATATATTTATCCAATATCTTTTTAAAGCTACCCAAGGTCTTAGCCTCTATTACCCTCATTAACCTTCCTAGTAACATTCTTTTGGAACCCTTATGGTTCACTGTGGTGCACTGGCTGAGGGGACACAGGTTATCCCTGAGCGAAGGTTCAAATCCCGATCATTCCGCTGATTTGTGGCACTAATTCATTACGAATTTTCAGTATACTTGTGTAGTACATAAAAGTGTATTTGCAAATGTATATGTCCAAATTTACACATAGACATAAATTAGTACCAATAATACAATAATAATATATAAAAAATAAATAATAATAAAACAAAAATAATGAAAAACAATAAAAATAATTATAATAATATTAATAATAATAATAATAATAATAATAATAATAATAATAATAATAATAATAATAATAATGAAAATAATAATAATGGTTGGGAATGGAGACAAAGTGCCCAAGAAAGGTCGTCAGGTACTCCTCAGGTATAAGTTCCATCAAACACCTAACTACTGGGAACGCCTGGAATCACTTGACTTAAACTCACTGGAGCGCAGGCGAGAGAGATATATCATAATCTACACCTGGAAGATTCTGGAGGGACTGGTCCCTAATATGCACACAGAAATCACTCCCTACGAAAGCAAAAGACTTGGCAGGCGATGCAACATACCCCCAGTGAAAAGTAGGGGCGCCACTGGTACACTAAGAGAAAACACAATAAGTATCCGGGGCCCAAGACTGTTCAACAGCCTCCCACCAGCCATAAGGGGAATTACCAATAGACTCCTGGTTGTCTTCAAGAGGGAGCTGGACAGATACCTAAAGTCAGTGCCAGATCAGCCGGGTTGTGGTTCGTACGTTGGACTACGTGCGTCCAGCAGTAACAACCTCGTTGATCAGGCCCTGATCCACCGGGAGGACTGGCCATGGACCGGGCCGCGGGGGCGTTGATCCCCGGAATACCCTCCAGGTAGACTCCAGGTTGTTAAACACGATTGTTTAGTTTGATGTTTGTCTCTTCGACTCACCCAACTCTCAACAGGTGTGCAGAAGTAGCATCCTTGGTCTGATTTTTAAATGACCTTCAACTAACGCCGCCCATCACCCACCCACGCCGCCTCCCGTTCCCCACACACGAATGCCTAAGACTTCCCCATCACTTGCCCATTCCCTGCCCGCCAGCTGATATGAGAGGTGAGTCGGCACATGCTATGCTCTCCTCGTGTTTGTCACACCTCTAGTCTGAGACAGTATATAACATTCCAGCAGGTACTGGAGTGTCTTATACAGTATATAACATTCCAGCAGGTATTGGAGTGTCTTACACAGTATATAACATTCCAGCAGGTACTGGAGTGTCTTACACAGTATATAACATTCCAGCAGGTACTGGAGTGTCTTACACAATATATAACATTCCAGCAGGTACTGGAGTGTCTTACACAGTATATAACATTCCAGCAGGTACTGGAGTGTCTTACACAGTATATAACATTCCAGCAAGTACTGGAGTGTCTTACACAGTATATAACATTCCAGCAGGTACTGGAGTGTCTTACACAGTATATAACATTCCAGCAGGTACTGGAGTGTCTTACACAATATATAACATTCCAGCAGGTACTGGAGTGTCTTACACAGTATATAACATTCCAGCAGGTACTGGAGTGTCTTACACAGTATATAACATTCCAGCAGGTACCGGAGTGTCTTACACAGTATATAACATTCCAGCAGGTACTGGAGTGTCTTACACAGTATATAACATTCCAGCAGGTACTGGAGTGTCTTACACAGTATATAACATTCCAGCAGATACTGGAGTGTCTTACACAATATATAACATTCCAGCAGGTACTGGAGTGTCTTACACAGTATATAACATTCCAGCAGGTACTGGAGTGTTGTCTTACACAGGATATGTTCCCACAACAGTCTGCCAATGCACAGGTACCTATTTTTACTACTAGGTGGGCAAGGGTAGCAGGGGTGTAAGGTATCTTACACATGTTTCCCTGTGCTAGACAATCCAACCGGGGATTTGCCTGGACCTTGGGCAAGCGTGGCCGCCCCGGGGGGTATGGAGGGACAGGAAGAGTTACCAAAAAATGTGTATGTTCGAGGAGGAGGAGGAGGATAATGTCATCCAAGCTGCCCTGGATGATCTAGGCCTACGGCCTTGATGGAGTTCAGACTTGCCTTACATAGGCCACTAGACCTACTGCAGTGCTTTTTTTTTAAACAAGGTATCAGAAACCTGGTGTTAGCGGGCGAGGAAATCAGATACCTTGGCCACCTCCGGGCACAAGCTGACCGTCCAATCAGAGACTGTGACAGCTTGCAGGCCTGGCCACGCCATGATACCCAACCTGCTTTACCCCCCAAGACCTCCGACAGGACCTCACACACATATACATACACACACACACACACACGGGGCCATGAGCTATGCCTCGACCCCTGCAACCACAACTAGGTGAGTACAACTAGGTGATTACACACACATACAGCTGACGGGCATAAGCCATGAGAACGCTTAAAGATCTCTGCTTCAGGTGGGCGCAGGAGGGAGGGCCAGGGGCGGAGTTCCCTCAGAACTACGCACCTGAGGCAAAGTCTACACTCAGTAAAACGCAACTCATCAATTTTTGAAGCCATGCGCATGACCAGTGGCGGTAACATTAGTTGTCTTTGTTATCCTACGTTATTAATATTAGTGATAACCTCCTCTGTTGGATAACAGGTTATCTGTCAAATAAAGTAACCTCAGTTCTCTGTCAAGGCTTCAGAAGCGAGATTAAATAAATGTTCCGCAGGGAAGAGTTCTCAACCCCTTGCTATTTAACGTCTTAGTTAATGCTGTGGAGAATTTTTTTCTCCAACCCCCCGGGGGATTGAACGCTCCCTGGAGACAGTGACACCCCTGGGGCAGCGACCCCTCGAGGGATATAAGATTCCTCTCACTACTTTCCCCCACTGTGAGGATGAAAGGGGTCATGACCCCTTTCATCCTCAAGCTACCCCAGGGGGCGTCACTGTCCCCAGGGGGAGTCCATCCCCTTGGGGGTTGGAAAAAACTTTTCTCCACAAATGCTCTCCTTAATGTTCTATCTATTTCACCCAAATATATAGATGTAAATAAACAGAAAGTCGGACAGGGGGCTCGAACCGTGGCCCTTTTGGTGGCAGGTCCAGTACTTTATGGCTGAGGTACGAGGCTTCTAATAGGAAAGATTCAGAAACAAAACTTGTTTGTCTCCATCAGCGGCACCAACTGTGACACTACTGACCCTGGCACCTCTGACTCAGACATAAATAGAAGTTTTTTCCAAAATTTTCCTATTATTAAAAACCTCGTAGCTCAGCGGTAAAGCGCTAGACCTGCCTCCACCAGGGCCACGGTTCGAGCATAAAGAACTGAGAGAGGACAGGGCGAGACTGTTTGAGAGGCGGGTCTCAGGTACACAGGGGCCTCCCGTCCATCTTTGTTTACTTTCATATAGATATTAGATATGATGATGACATCTTGAGCTGTACAACATTACATAAGAAAATAAGTACCATTCTTAACGAGGTTCAAGTAATGTGTCATCCATTAGGTCTCATCTTCATCTAAGATTAAGCTACTAACAAGCAAACAAGATGATGTTTGCACCTTGTTTGCAAGGTGCAAACATCAGCTGCGTTCAGTCTTACAGGGACCTTGATGCAGACGCACCCTTCAATAAATCTATCATACCACAACTAAATAAGAAATGCAAAGATAGGTTAAATGCTTTCAGATAATGTTGCTGCTACAACACCAACTATGGTGTTAATGTTGCTGCTACAACACCAACTATGGTGTTAATGTTGCTGCTACAACACCAACTATGGTGTTAATGTTGCTGCTACAACACCAACTATGGTGTTAATGTTGCTGCTACAACACCAACTATGGTGTTAATGTTGCTGCTACAACACCAACTATGGTGTTAATGTTGCTGCTACAACCCCAACTATGGTGTTAATGTTGCTGCTACAACACCAACTATGGTGTTAATGTTGCTGCTACAACACCAACTATGATGTTAATGTTGCTGCTACAACACCAACTATGGTGTTAATGTTGATGTTACAACACCAACTATGATGTTAATGTTGCTGCTACAACACCAACTATGGTGTTAATGTTGCTTCTACAACTCCAACTATGGTGTTAATGTTGCTGCTACAACACCAACTATGGTGTTAATGTTGCTGCTACAACAACTATGGTGTTAATGAAAGAAAGTGAGAATGATACATAGCCTGTATTAGATCATTAATTTATCATAACACGGGCTTTAACACTAAAGCGAGCAATGGAAAATTCTCTCCTGCCCTTGCAACTAATGCAAAATGAAGCCCTCAGAATTATTCTTGGCTGTCCTAAATCTACCAAGGTTCTTAATATGAGGAAGGAGCTTGGTGTTCTTAGTATCAGTGATAGGATTATTGAGATTAACACTGTAATTGATATTAGAATGTTAAGAAATGAACCAGACATTGTCACTATAAATCTAAATTGGTGAGAACATAAGAAAGAAGGAGCATTGAAGCAGGCCTACTGGCCCATGCTAGGCAGGTCCAAGTCACCTATTGGAGACCCAAAACACAGGATAACTTCAGTAACATCAAAAAATAGGTTGGATAAATACATGAGAGGGTGTGGGTGGGTGTGAGTTGGACCTGACTAGCTTGTGCTATTAGGTCAGATGCCGTGCTCCTTCCTTAAGTGAATGTGACTGACCTGACTAGGTCAAGCCATTGGCTTAAGTCGGTGGGAGAATTGGATCTGCCTCGCATGGGCCAGTAGGCCTGCTGCAGTGTTCCTTCTTTCTTATGTTCTTAAAAGCAGCTTGGACCCATCCTACTATACCTCCCGTCTCACGCCCACAGAGGAGCCCACCCACTAGCCAACCCTCCCCTTCTGTTAGTGGGACGGATTGTGAAGGACTTGCCTAGTATGGGCCAACAGGCCTGCTGCAGTGTTCCTCCTTTCTTATGTTCCCCACCCACACCATCTTGTCTCCGCTGGCCGCCACGTGGGCACGGGACTCCCACATGACGCCCTGCTCCCGTGTCCAGCAGGCTAGAGTTGCAGCCGAGGTGCTCACCTTCCAGGGCGCGTTTGGTGCAGGCGTCAGGTGGTGCAGATATCATGTACTGCAGCCTTCACTACCTCCAGCTGCTTCATGTAGAGGTAAAAGTACACGCACCGACTTGCCGCCGCCAAGAAAGACGACGTAGTTAGTAGTAGTAGCAGCAGCAGCAGCAGTATTAGTAGTAGCAGTAGTAATAGAAGTAGTAGTATCATCAGTAGCAATATTAGCATCGGCAGTAATAGCTGCATTACTGCCTCTTCTCTCTCTCCTTTACACAAGGTTCTACAAGGTTAGGGTAAGGATTCCTAACTTTATTTACAAGTTAAGAGCTGTTACCTACATCAGCTCATTTGAAAGCCTTTTCACTGTTACGAGATATACAGATAAAGAACAGGATGAAGTTGGAGCCATCTGTGGGCCAGCGATTTCCTTTGGTCTCTTTCACTGTTGCTCTCCTTGTACCATCATAAATAGACCTATAGAAGAACGCAACATTCTCCCAACCTATGAATGACTCCTGGAACACTGGTCACCCACATAAGGAACACTGGTCACCCACATAAGGAACACTTTCACGGAAGATAAATATGAACTGCATACTGTTGCTTAAACTTCACATTGTTCCAGACTATGGAGCCAAACTCTTCTCCAGGCTGAGGGACTGACCACCTCAAAACTACGTCTTCCAGGGTGATGGACTGATGACATCGTCTTCACATCTCTACTGCTTCTACGATAACTCTTCTGTATTCGACTGAAGAAGCCTAATGTGTAGGCGAGACGTTTCGGAATAAAGATACCTAACTGCTGCACATGTGTCTTACTTATCATGAACTGAGAGTAGGTGGGGAGCACTAAAGTGCCCCACCCACGTGGGTTTACAGGAACACTTCAGTACTCTTGTATTTTGTCGTATTTGGCTGATTACAGGGACTTGTTTTATGTTAGCAAACTACAGCATTTCACTTAAATTACCCAATTAACGCTCAGCTGCAGGATAGGTAGCATGACCTCCCTTTGACCACTGACCTCTTTCTCTAAGTCACACACACACCTGAAACCACAATTAGGTGAGTACACACACACATACACATACTATTAGTGACCAATGAAGAGAAGGGGCCAGGAGCTATGAATCGATCCCTGCAATCACAATTAAGTGAGTAGGTGAGTACACACACACACACACACACTCTCTCTCCTCTCTCAAATTTACCACAAGAAGAATGTCATCGACCAATGGTTTGTATTACTTCTGCATCGCTGGCACCGTGACCACAGTGGAAGGACACACATGAAGCCCCGTGGCCACTTTATACATGACACACAATGAACACTGAGAATACTGTAAGAACACACAAGAGGTTACTGCACACTTCTGACTCCTTTTCCTCCCTTTGTGACGCTGGCCATGCAGAAGGGAAGCTGACCATGGCATAGGAAGTCTGACCACAATATAGGAGCTCTGACCGCAGCATAGGGACACTGACCACAGCATAAGAACTCTGACCGCAGCATAGGGACGCTGACCACAGTATAAGAACTCTGACCGCAGCATAGGGACGCTGACCGCAGCATAGGGACGCTGACCACAGCATAAGAACTCTGACCGCAGCATAGGGACGCTGACCACAGTATAAGAACTCTGACCGCAGCATAGGGACGCTGACCGCAGCATAGGGACGCTGACCACAGCATAAGAACTCTGACCGCAGCATAGGGACGCTGACCACAGCATAAGAACGCTAACCGTAGCATAGGGACGCTGACCACAGCATAAGAACTCTGACCGCAGCATAGGGACGCTGATCACAGCATAAGAACTCTGACCGCAGCATAGGGACGCTGATCACAGCATAAGAACTCTGACCGCAGCATAGGGACGCTGATCACAGCATAAGAACTCTGACCGCAGCATAGGGACGCTGACCACAGCATAAGAACACTGACCGCAGCATAGGGACGCTGACCACAGCATAAGAACACTGACCGCAGCATAGGGACGCTGACAATATCAAAGGGACACCCACCCTTAACACAGCTGCACCTTCTGCTTCGCCATACACAAACTTGAAGAGAACCAACTACGCATTAACCCGAAGAGAACCAACTACGCATTAACCCGAAGAGAACCAACTACGCATTAACCCGAAGAGAACCAACTACGCATTAACCCGAAGAGAACCAACTACGCATTAACCCGAAGAGAACCAACTACGCATTAACCCGAAGAGAACCAACTACGCATTAACCCGAAGAAGACCAACTACGCATTAACCCGAAGAGAACCAACTACGCATTAACCTGAAGAGAACCAGTTACACATTAACCCGGGAAAATCAACTGTATAAGGATGTGTGTCTTGGGAACACGTCACCAGCGGGGTGCCACAAGGATCTGAACTTGACATAGCGTTTTTATATATAAATTCCTTGTCAACAGGACTGGAAAGTTGTACAAATGTTTGAAGATGATACCAAAAACTTAAGTAAAATATACAATGAAATTCATTGTAAAATTACTCTAACCCGCCCCTCTTTCCCTACCATCACTACCTCCATCACTCTAAACCTCTCTCCTCTCCCCCTACCATCACTACCTCCATCACTCTAAACCTCTCCCTCCCCCTGCCATTACTTCCTCCCTCCCCACAATCACTTCCTCCATCATTCTAAACCCTTCCCTTCCCTACCATCACTTCCTCCATCACTTTAAACCCCTCCCTCCCTCCCCACCATCACTGTAAACCACTTCCTCCATCATACTAAACCCCTCCCCCTTCCCTTCCATCCCGGAACTTGGCTTTACCTGGCATAATTAAACACCTGACTGACTTATAATTACTGTCCTATTACCTGTCCCAGATGGGCAGTTAACATCACTATTGCTGTACTGTGCAGATGACTGACCGGAAGTAGGGAAGTAGACGGGGGATGGTTGAGGGGGAAAAGTGGTGGTGGTAGGGGTGTAGAAAGTTGCGGTGGTGGTGGTGGGGGAGTAGAAAGTAGGGGTGGTGGTGGTAGGAGAGTAGAAAGTAGGGGTAATGGTGGTAGGAGAGTAGAAAGTAGGGTGGTGGTGGTAGGGGAGTATAAAGTAGGGTGGTGGTGGTAGGGGAGTAGAAGGTAGGGGTGGTAGTGGTAGGGGATTAGAAAGTAGGGGTGGTGGTAGTACGGAAGTAGAAAGTAGGGGTGGTGGTGGTAGGAGAGTAGAAAAAAGGGGTGGTGGTGGTAGGGGAGTAGAAAGTAGGGTGGTGGTGGTAGGGGAGTAGAAGGTAGGGGTGGCGGTGGTGGTAGTAAGGGAGTGGAAAGTAAGGGTGATGGTGGTGGTAGGGAAGTAGAAAGTAGGGGTGATGGTTGTAGGGGAGTAGAATGTAAGGGTGGTGGTGGTAGGGGAGTGGAAAGTAGGAGTGACGGTGGTGGTAGGGGAGTAGAAAGTAGGGGTGGTGGTGGTAGGGGAGTAGAAAGTAGGGGGTGGTGGTGGTAGGGGAGTAGAAAGTAGGGGTGGTGGTGGTAGGAGAGAAGAAAGTAGGGGTGGTGGTGGTAGGAGAAAAGAAAGTAGGGGTGGTGGTGGTAGGGGAGTAGAAAGTAGGGGTGGTGGTGGTGGTAGGGGAGTAAGTGATCTGTAGATATAAATCCAGATGTGCTCCTGTTAACCCTTTTGGAGCCTATAGGCGTTCCTAGGTTTTTTTTAAATCCATATGTTCCTGTGCTACCACTCACAGGATGGATATGGAGTGCACAATAAACTAACCATACCACATACCACGGGTGGCAAAATCTAACCTAATCTAGCAGAGGTGATGGTGGTAGGGGAGATCAGTAGGGAGAAAAATGGAAGGAAAGTGTTATTGTTGGGAGAATTACCCTGACAGGATCACATTACGCATCCCTGGAAGAATGGAGGACTGCTGCTGTGACTATACCGTATTTTCCGGCATATAAGACGCACAACAAAAGTATCATAACGGTAAATCAGTAATCGTATTCAAGGGTTAATTACCTTCTTACTTTACGCTTAAAGTGTAACACAAACCCTACCCTTGATTCTGACCTTGAGCATATAAGGCGCAGGATGGTTTTACAAGACTTTCCTGTAGGAAAAAAAGGCGCGCCTCATATGCCGGAAAATACGGTACTTGTGAATATACCCTGGCCAACACGTACATCTCTTGTAGTGCTAGTCAGCAGGGAGGTGCTGCTAATCACAGGGAAATTCACAAGCTCAACAAGTACAGAGGATTAAACCCACAATTACCATTTCGTCCTTAAAGAATCAGAAACCCTTGGCTCCTGGAGAAAACATGTCATGGGTTTCCTCAAGGAGCTGGATTTTAGGCTCAGAGACCCGACAACCTCTGCCACCTTTCTCTTCCAGAGCCTCAGTGTGGTAATCCAGAGAGGGAACGCCTGCTGCATATTGAGTTCTCTATCAGTCTAAGGAGCTCACGAAATTCCACATATTTTTCAGTTCTACAAACATTTAAATTCCTTAGTGCAATATATATATATATATATATATATATATATATATATATATTGCACAATATATATACATATATATATATATATATATATATATATATATATATATATATATATATATATATATATATATATATATATATATATATATATATATATATATATATATTAATATAATTATTAATTATATATATAATATAATGATATAATATTTATGTATATATCTATTATTAGGTATTAATTAAGCAAAAATTATAGTATCATAATTATCACCTGAGCCTTGTATTATCTTAGTAGCAGGAATAAACGCTACCTGAGCTTCCCTGTTAACTGCATTCAGAATAAAGTAGTACTGAGTGTCCTGTAACCTATGCCTGCAGGCTAATCCAGTTGATTAATTATTTTTTGATAACCTGTGATAGTGTGAGGGTAGTATTAGTGTATAGTTATTATGCTATTATTATTATTTGTTATAATTATTACTGTTATTATTATTATTATAGTAATTACTATTACTATTATTACTGTAGTTATTATTATTTAGAGAACTATACTTCATACGGAATATTAGAGCGTAGCCGATGGAGTCATCGGTGATTCGAGGTAATCGGAAGGGAAAAAGCTCCAGCTCCTTCAATCAAGAACCTTTAACCATGGAGGTTTGTGAATTTTCATCTCTCTCTCTCTCTCTCCACCATCTTTCACTCCTCTCTACCTCCTCATTCTTCTCTCCACCATCCTTCATTCTTCTCTCTACCTCCTCATTCTCTCCACCATTCTTCACTCTTCTCTCTACCCCCTCATTCTTCTCTCCACCATCCTTCACTCTTCTCTCTACCTCCTCATTGTCTCCACCATCCTTCACTTTTCTCTCTACCCCCTCATTCTTCTCTCCACCATCCTTCACTCTTCTCTCTACCTCCTCATTATCTCCACCATCCTTCACTCTTCTCTCTACCCCCTCATTCTTCTCTCCACCATCCTTCACTCTTCTCTCTACCTCCTCATTCTCTCCACCATCCTTCACTCTTTTCTCTACCCCCTCATTCTCTCCACCATCTTTCATATGAACATAAGAAGAACATAAGAAAGAAGGAACACTGCAGCAGGCCTACTGGCCCATGCGAGGCATGTTCAATTCTCCCATCGACTTAAGCCAATGCCTTGACCTAGTCAGGTCAGTCACATTCACTTAAGGGAGGAGCACGGCATCTGACCTAGTAGCACAAGCTAGCTAGAGTGAACACGTGAGCACCAGCCAGAGAAAACACGTGAGCACCAGCCAGAGTGAACACGTGGACACCAGCCAGTAAACACATGAACACCAGCCAGAGAGAACACGTGGACACCAGCCAGTAAACACATGAACACCAGCCAGAGTGAACACCAGCCAGTAAACACATGAACACCAGCCAGAGAGAACACGTGGACACCAGCCAGTAAACACATGAACACCAGCCAGAGTGAACACGTGGACACCAGCCAGTAAACACATGAACACCAGCCAGAGAGAACACGTGGACACCAGCCAGAGTGAACACGTGGACACCAGCCAGAGTGAACACGTGGACACCAGCCAGAGTGAACACGTGGACACCAGCCAGTAAACACATGAACACCAGCCAGAGAGAACACAGTACAAGTAACCTTCAAGGTTCACCTTGAACCTACAAACACATGTTAAGGTTGATCCTTATTTTTCCTCTGAGTTTACTCCCGCCTCCTGGAAATTACCCATTCCCCCCCTAGAGGGGGCAAGCGCCCCCCGTCTCTTTCCTCTTTATTGCCCAGTCTCTACACCGTCTCTCTCTTCTGGTAAGTGTCTAGCATCAAGAATAATATTATAAGTACATAATGGACAAATACATGAATGAGAGGGGTTGGATTTGAGTGGGACTTGCACATGAGTATATAGATTTCTCAGAGCTTATTGTTAGGATAGCACTGAAAGTGGGTTTGGTAAATGTTCTGTTAGTGGGTTGGTATTGTAAAGGACCTGCCAATTATGGGTCAACAGGCCTACTGCAGTGTTCCTCCTTTCTTATGTTCTTATGAAACTGAATGTCAAAGGAATGAAGTAATAAGCACGAGTAGATCTGTCACAAACTATGATAACATGAACGTTCGTTGATTTATGGAGCAACTTGCAATGTGTACAGACTGATATTGCATTAGCCAGGCTTAGGCTTGGTTACAAGTACTTCTAGCAGTTTTGGCAGACGAAATGCAAAGTATGTGGCCAGCCCTATGGTCATTATCTTGAACACTTTGTGTTTAATTGTCCACTTATTGAGGAATATAGAGATAGACGGTATACTAACCTATGTCAAGGTATCTTATTAATGAAAAATAAAATAGCAGATATATTGTCTTAAATTTTCTTGCAACATATAAGACAATTATAGATATAAATCCAGATGTACTCCTGTTAACTCTTTTGGGGCCTAGTTCCTAGGCTGTCTGTGTAGCCATTTGTTCATGCACTACCGTTCACAGGATGGATATGAGGTACACAATAAGCTAGCCACTACCCTCCACCTACCCCGCTGCTCCATCCCAGACCAGATCTCATGGTCGCTTCCCTGATCGATCAGGTTGTTGATGACTGCTGCCCACAGTCCAGCATATGTACCACAGCCTGGCTGGTCAGGAAATGTTTTCAGAAATCTATTGAGTTCCCTCTTAAAGACAGACAGCCAGGGGTTTGTTGGTAATTCCCCTTATACACGAAGGGTGTTGAAGAGTCGTGGTTCCTTTACATTTACTGAGCTCTTAGTGTTCTCTTGTGTTCATAAGTAGCAATTTCGGGGTGCAGATTTGGTACCTATTCCTCCAGTATCTTCCAGGTGTAGATTATGATGTTTCTTTCTCGCCTACTTTCTAAGGAGTACAGTCCAAGGGATTCCAATCGCTCTCAGTAATTTAGTTGCTTGACTGAGTTTATACGAGGTGTAAAGATTCTTTGTACATTTTCCAGCCTTTAGTACACAACAGTGTTCATTAACTTGGCTTCTCCTTTTTAAAGGTTCTAGTTATCTAACCTATCATTGTCCTTGCAGTAGTTATAATAACATTGATGTGCTCTTTGAACATGAGATCTTATGACATTATCACTCCCAAGTCTCTTACATTAGACTTCCACTAATGAGTAATGATTTGAGAATATCGTATCCTAAGGTGATTTTTATTTCCTCAAATTTTCCGTAACGTAATAACTGGAATGTCACTCTTATATTAATTCTTGTATTGTCCTCCTCCTCTTCCTCCTCCTCCTCCTCCTCCTTCTTAGTAGGAGTGGCAGGAGTATGTGGTTTCCGCCTCCCACGCTTCTACTTCCTTTGTTGTTATATACACCACGGAAGTTGAAGGAGTGGTGGAGGTCAAGGAGGGAGGAGAGATGGAGAAGAGCTGGGGAGATGGAAGAGCACAGGAGATTAAAGAATATGATGGGTCAATGAGAGAGAGAGAGAGAGATTAAAATGTAGACAGGAGACTCCACCAACGATCAGCTGCAGTCTAGCTGAATATAGGATAGTATAGCAGAAGGCTCTCTCCCCACTGTCCACTCCCTCTGGCCACAACAACCGGCTTGAAAAATTAGTTAGACTGATTCCATGATACATAGGAACATCTGCCTGCGCACTTAACACGACAGGTGTAAGTAGTATTTGATTTATATTGCTTTAACTACTACTACTACTGCTACCACCTTCACTACTACTACTACTGTCATGTCATGAGTGGCATTAACCACTACTAGTTCCGACACAGTGTATAATAGAAGCTAACATTTGCTAAAGGTTTGCCCAGCATATTCTTCAGTGACAATTGTCTTTGGCCCTGTGTGAGTGCCCAGTTTAATCTAGTAGTATATAACCCTCCCATAAAAAAATTACCTACATTCGTGTTGCACCTCTTGACTCGAAGTATCACTTCACTATTTTAGGTTATTTACTAGTATTGCGCTTTAAATGATTCGTCGTGTTAGAATGTATGAGTTCGGTTCAGCATCTTCAAGGTCTGGTAAGAGATGTCCTCGTGATCTCCGTTTCCTATGGGAGAACAAGTGCTTTGAATATTTCTTAAAATGGGTTATTTTCTAGTGATGGTATGAGCTGCGTTGTCCTCTTTGTCCTCTCCAGTCTATCTTGACCTTCGCTGTTCTTCTATGTATCCTCTCCAGTCTATCTTGACCTTCACTGTTCTTCTCTGTATCCTCTCCAGTCTATCTTGACCTTCACTGTTCTTCTCTGTATCCTCTCCAGTCTATCTTGACCTTCACTGTTCTTCTCTGTATCCTCTCCAGTCTATCTTGACCTTCGCTGTTCTTCTCTGTATCCTCCCCAGTCTATCTTGACCTTCACTGTTCTTCTCTGTATCCTTTCCAGTCTATCTTGACCTTCACTGTTCTTCTCTGTATCCTCTCCAGTCTATCTTGACCTTCACTGTTCTTCTCTGTATCCTCTCCAGTCTATCTTGACCTTCACTGTTCTTCTCTGTATCCTCTCCAGTCTATCTTGACCTTCACTGTTCTTCTCTGTATCCTCCCCAGTCTATCTTGACCTTCGCTGCTCTTCTCTGTATCCTCTCCAGTCTATCTTGACCTTCACTGTTCTTCTCTGTATTCTCTCCAGTCTATCTTGACCTTCACTGTTCTTCTCTGTATCCTCCCCAGTCTATCGTGACCATCGCTGCTCTTCTCTGTATCCTCTCCAGTCTATCTTGACCTTCTCTGTTCTCTGTATCCTCTCCAGTCTATCTTGACCTTCGCTGTTCTTCTCTGTATCCTCTCCAGTCTATCTTGACCTTCGCTGTTCTCTGTATCCTCTCCAGTCTATCTTGACCTTCACTGTTCTTCTCTGTATCCTCTCCAGTCTATCTTGACCTTCGCTGTTCTTCTCTGTATCCTCTCCAGTCTATCTTGACCTTCGCTGCTCTTCTGTGTATCCTCTCCATTCTATCTTGACCTTCACTGTTCTTCTGTGTATCCTCTCCATTCTATCTTGACCTTCACTGTTCTTCTGTGTATCCTCTCCATTCTATCTTGACCTTCACTGTTCTTCTGTGTATCCTCTCCAGTCTATCTTGACCTTCGCTGTTCTTCTCTGTATCCTCTCCAGTCTATCTTGACCTTCGCTGTTCTCTGTATCCTCTCCAGTCTATCTTGACCTTCGCTGTTCTTCTCTGTATCCTCTCCAGTCTATCTTCTTCTGTTACGTAATTTGAGGCCAACATACTCAAGGTGCGATCTAACAGATGCATTATTAACAGACAGAATTATTCATCTTGCATACTTTAAATTTCTAGCAATAACACCTAGCATTCTGCTGCCTTTGCTGCTCTCAGATTTCCAACTTTTAATGCAACGAAGCTTGTTTTATCTAGTGCTTAAATATATAACGGTCATCTCTATTATAAAGCTGTTGTATACAGAGCGATTTGCTTTTGCAAACGCAATTGAAAAAAGTTCATTTTAAAATTGAGTAGCAGGAACTATGAAGGTCATTTAAAAAAGAGAGGTGACTACTCACGTTCGTAAGTGTTCTATCTATTGCTTCTAGCACTACTTCAACCTATCCATGATTTAGTGTAGATTCTTGGATTATTCTGGCAGATAGGTTATTTAAGGAGGGAGAGAGAAAGAGAGAGTATATGGGAAGGATAGACAGCAGAGGACCAAGGCTATCTGTTAAGTATCTACTTTTATGTAAGTTTATTTAGCCACAGGTACACATAACTAAATTAATGTTTATCGTGTATTACCCAGGTGTTTGAGATAAGAATACTGAGAGAGAGAGAGAGAGAGAGAGAGAGAGAGAGAGAGAGAGAGAGAGAGAGAGAGAGAGAGAGAGAGAGAGAGAGAGAGAGAGGCAATATTGACAAATAGCATCAAGTGAATAGTCTGTAGGTTTGACGGCTTCCCTGGGGTCCAGTACTCCTCATTATGCCAGGGTAATGTGTCTTGCTCGCCTTCACCTTCCTCGCCTCTCTCTCTCTCTCTCTCTCTCTCTCTCTCTCTCTCTCTCTCTTTCTTTCTCATATTTTTTTACACAGGGTTTTTTCAAGGTTAGCTTAAGGGTCCTAACTTTATACACAAGCTCAGAGCTGTTACCTACATCACCTCTTTTGAAATCTCTCTCTCTATCTATCTTCCATACTTTTTTTTAACCTAAACACATTTCCCCTCTGTTACTTTTCTCCCTGTCTCCCTTTCTACCACTGTTTATCAACTTTTTCTTTGCCAAGTTTCACGTATTTTCTTGTCTTGCTCCAGCTGCTTTTTTTTTTTTTAATATTCACACCTTATTTATTGTTTTCTCTCCTCTTTACCTCTTTTTCTACCTTCTCTTCTCTCCCATTTACCCCCTTTTCTCCTATCTCGTTGCCCTCTCTCTGCTTGAAACCTCTTTCGTCCAATTTCATATTCACCCTCTTTCTTCCCTACTGTCCTTCCCTTCTCTTGTTCTCTTGCTTCCCCTTCTACACCATTTCTCTCCCTTCTCCCTCTCTATTATTCTTCATTTACCCTTCTTTACCTTCTTTTCTCTTTATATTTTTTTCTCTTTATAATTGTTAACATCTCTTTTTTTTCCTCTTTATCCCCTACTCTCTTTTTTTCCTACTCTTTCCTACATCCCTTCGAAAAGGGGATGTTTTGATAATGGTGTAGTGCTCTTGATTCAAGGAATCTGAGACAACCCCTCCCTTCTTTACTCCAGCTCTTCCTCTCCCTTTCTCCTGTTACTCTATCCTTCTAGCTATCATCGTGAGGGAGGAAACCATCTCCTTACCTCCCTCCCTTCCCCATTCGTCTTCTCCGTCCTCCCTCAATCTTTTTTCATTTTCTTCCTCCCTCCCCTATTCCTCTTTCATCTCCTCCCTCCCTTCCCCCTTTCTCTTTCATCTCCTCCCTCCCCCATTCCTTTTCATCTCCTCCCTCCCCCATTCCTCTTTCATCTCCTCCCTCCCTCCCTCCCTCATTCCTCTTTCATCTCCTCCCTCCCTCCTGCTCGTCCATTCTTCAAGTCATCATTGTAAGGGCTCCACTCGCCCTCTTGTTACTCCATCCTTCCAGCCATCACTGAGGGAGGGATCAATCACTGGGTATCTTGAAGGCATCAGCCATAAGTCATACCTCACCTGGCCCCAGAGCTTGACAAATGTCTCCTGTCTCTTTCTAGTTGATTTGCACCCTCGTTCACAGCTGGCCTTGACACCGCAAAATTTGTCTCTCCTCTCTCTCTCTCTCTCTCTCTCTCTCTCTCTCTCTCTCCCTACCTCACTTTGTCTCTCTTTCTGTCTGATATTAAGTATTTTATTATGTGACAAATGTACATGTAAATTATAGTGTTATTATTTTCGGTATCCCCAAAGGTATACCTTTAAGAGGATGCCTGAAATTTTCTTTCTCTACTCATACCTCAAGAACGCCTCATCCAATCGGCAACAAATTTTCAACACTTGTGTACGGTAACGAGGACCAAATTCTTGGAACACTTGGCAGGTTCTCGTGCCCTGTGACCAAAGATGCTAAACCCATTCCCAGCATCCTGAAATGACTGGGGTAACTTCCAAAATCCCAAGATGTGGCAGAGCTTCAAACATTTAAAACCTGTGCCAAAAAATCGACGTCGGGGAAGAGTGAAAATCAAGTACATTGGTGCAGATTTGACTATTTTATGTGGGAAATACTGAGAATAATTCAATTCCAGTTAAATTACGCTAAATATTTTTTAGTGTACCTCTGAATGGCTTCAGTATTTAATGGCTGATGTATCGTTTGCCTGCTGACAAATTTGTTGATGTAGTGAAATAGTAAAAAACTTGGAATCACTGGAATCCATGTCATAACTGGAGAATGACTCATCAGATCGGCTTCAAAATTTCCACAATGGTGTATGCTACTGAGAAGAAGGATGGTCATGATGCTATTTTGCTACAAGAACTGAAGACAGAACACCACAAGCTTACCTCTCCTCCTGTAGACACAAGTACTGAAGACAGAACACCACAAGCTTACCTCTCCTCCTGTAGACACAAGTACTGAAGACAGAACACCAAAAGCTTACCTCTCATCCTGTAGACACAAGTACTGAAGACAGAACACCACAAGCTTACCTCTCCTCCTGTAGACACAAGTACTGAAGACAGAAGACCACAAGCTTACCTCTCCTCCTGTAGACGCAAGTACCGAAGACAGAACACCACAAGCTTACCTCTCCTCCTGTAGACACAAGTACTGAAGACAGAACACCACCAGCTTACCTCTCCTCCTGTAGACACAAGTACCCAAGACAGGACACCACACGCTTACCTCTCCTCCTGTAGACACGTGTCTGACTGACTACTCACAGAGGGGCGTCCAGCATTTCAAAGTCTGCTGTTCTGACAGTATTTGAAGTCCGTGGCATCAGGGCTAACGTATGTGAAATAGGTTTCTGATAGGTGAAGCTGTTAGTAGGAGCTCTAAAAGATTTGAGGAGAATGAGGCACAGTAATTCTGGTAAAGTTGGAGAGAAGGTTCAGACGCTGTTTGAGAAGGTTGGAGGCGTGCGTGTGTAAATGAACGAAGTTAAAAGTGTAGTTGATATACATCACTAAATATTAACGTCACATCCCGGTACTCTCACCACTATACACTACTGTCATCACTATAAAACAGTACTGTCATCACTATAAAACACACCACTACACAGTACTGTCATCACTATAAAACAGTACTGCCATCTCTATAAAACACACCACTACACAGTACTGTCATCACTATAAAACTGTACTGTCATCACTATAAAACAGTAGTCATCACTATAAAACACACCACTATACAGTACTGTCATCACTATAAAACAGTACTGTCATCACTATAAAACACACCACTACACAGTACTGTCATCACTATAAAACATACCTCTATACAAGTTACCATTATACAGTACTGTCATCACTATCAGCTGATATTTGTTATGGGTCATCAGCTGATGTTTGTTATGGTCCATCAGCTGATATTTAATTAAAATATTATTCCTCAGATGAGAGAGAGAGAGAGAGAGAGAGAGAGAGAGAGAGAGAGAGAGAGAGAGAGAGAGAGAGAGAGAGAGAGAGAGAGAGAGAGAGAGAGAGAGAGAGAGAGAGAGAGAGAGAGAGAGAGAAGCTAACATACTAAGAGATAAATAAAGTTATACTGCACCAAGGTGGTAAACCCGCTCTATTGAATTTCTTTATATATCTTTATTATGTCCCCTGATATATCTCCCCGCCCTACCTGCATGTGTAAGTAGGAAACCAGCCTATCACGCCTCGTATCTTTAGTCCTCTAATATTCCTCGTAGGAGACCAATACATATCATGCCTCCAATCTTTATCCCTAATATTCCTCGTACGAGATGAATGCCTTAATAAGGAGAAGCGCAATGATACCGCCTCGCGGGACACCGCAATCTTCTAAACCAATGCGAATGCGCAAACACATTCGGTGTTTAATGCTTCTAGTTTAATTATCAATGCAGACTATTTTATTACAGCAGACGGCATATGTGTCGTGTTACAGCAGACAACGGGGTTCTTCGCGCTACCTTTAACAGACAACGAGTTTAACATTACCTGTAACAGACAACGGGTTTAACATTACCTGTAACAGACAACGGGTTTAACATTACCTGTAACAGACAACGGGTTTAACATTACCTGTAACAGACAACGGGTTTAACATTATCTGTAACAGACAACGGGTTTAACATTATCTGTAACAGACAACGGGTTTAACATTACCTGTAACAGACAACGGGTTTAACATTACCTGTAACAGACAACGGGTTTAACATTACCTGTAACAGACAATGGGTTTCTTTACGTTACCTTCAACAGACAACAGGTTTCTTTACGTTACCTTTAACATACAACGGGTTTCTTTACGTTACCTTTAACAGACAACGGGTTTCTTTACGCTACCTTCAACAGACAACAGGTTTCTTTACGTTACCTTTAACAGACAACGGGTTTCTTTACGTTACCTTTAACAGACAACGGGTTTAACATTTCCTGTAACAGACGACGGGTCTGCTTGCAGTCGCTATAAGAGTATATGTTTGCTACAGCAGACAACGTTGATGTTGTTACTGCAGACAACGAGCGTGTTTACAATCGCTGAAATATTCAGCGGCTCTGTTCAAATATTACTTATGACAATATCTACGTTGATTCTGGTCGGTAGACAATTCTACTGACCACTTAGTGTGTGTGTGTGTGGGTGCACATACCTATTTGTGGTTGCAGGGGTCGATTCACAGCTCCTGGCCCCTGCCTCTTCATTTGTCGCTACTAGGTCCGCTCTCTCCCTGCTCCATGAGCTTTATCATACCTCTTCTTAAAGCTATGTATGGATCCTGCCTCCACTACATCACTCTCCAGATTGTTCTACTTCCTGACCACTCTGTGACTGAAGGAATACTTCCTAACATCCCTGTGACTCATCTGAGTCTTCAACTTCCAACTGTGACCCCTTGTTGCTGTGTCTCATCTCTGAAACATTCTGTCCCTACCCATCTTGTCAATTCCTCTCAGTATTTTGTTATGTCTCCCCTATCCCTCCTGTTCTCCAGTGTCGTCAGGTTCATTTCATTTAACCTCTCCTCGTAGGACATACCCCTCAGCTCCGGGGACTAGTCTTGTCGAATACCTTTGCGCTTGTGTGTGTGTGTGTGTGTGTGTGTGTGTGTGTGTGTGTGTATGTGTGTGTGTGTGTGTGTATGTGTGTGCGTGCGTGTGTAATTTCCTATTTGTGGTTACTGAGAGTCGAGTCTTAGTTCCTAGTCCCGCTTCTTCGCTGTGTGTGTGTGTGTGTGTGTGTAATCATCTATTTGTAGTTACAGGGGTCAGGTCTTGGCTCCTGGCCCCCACCTCTTCGCTGTGTGAATGTGTGTGGTGCGTGGTGTGTGTGTGCGTGTGATTGCGTGAGGAGGGAGCGCATAATTTTGCAAGGGCATCATGTGATCGTGCACAACTAGAGTGCGTGGCGTGAGGTGTGCGAGTGCGTGTGTAATGTACATTAGTACACTCTGTCATCGGGCGGAGATGTTCCCTGATAGCGTCTTGTACAAAACATCTCAATCTCTCTCTCTCTCTCTCTCTCTCTCTCTCTCTCTCTCTCTCTCTCTCTCTCTCGTGTTAATCGTTTGATTTGTATCCTTGACGCAATGTGATTGCAGTTCAGTGGATGATTTGTTATTGTTGTAGTAGTGGAGGTGGTTGATTGTGGTGGGTTGTTGTGGTGGTGGTAATGTTGTTGCGATGGTTGTGGTATCGTGATTAAGCTCGTATTGTGCTGCTGATGTGGTGGTGTTATGCTGTTGTAGTGGTCGTGGTGTTGTGGTGGTGCTGGAGTGTTGTAGTGGTGGTGCCGCAGCAGTGTTGTAGTGGTGCTACTGCTACGTTGTAGTGCTGCTGCTGCAATGTTGTAGTGGTGGTGCTGCTGCAGTGCTGTAGTGATGCTGCTGCTACAGCAGTGTTGTAATGGTGGTGGTGGTGGTGGTGCTGCAGTGTTGCAGTGGTGGTGCTGCTGCTGCAGTTGTAGTGGTGGTGCTCCTGCAGTGTTGAAGTGGAGCTACTGCTGTTGCAGTGTTGTAGTGGTGGTGGTGCTGCTGCAGTGTTGTAGTGGTGGTGGTGCTGCTGCAGTGTTATAGTGGTGGTGGTACTGCTGCAGCATTGCAGTGGTGGTGGTGCTACTGCAGTGTTGCAGTGGTGGTGGTGCTACTGCAGTGTTCCAGTGGTGGTGGTGCTACTGCAGTGTTGCAGTAGTGGTGGTGCTGCTGCAGTTGTAGTGGTGCTGCTGCTGCAGTGTTATAGTGGTGGTGGTGCTACTGCAGTGTTGTAGTGGTGGTGGTGCTGCTGCAGTGTTGTAGTTGTGGTGGTGCTGCTGCAGTGTTGTAGTGGTGGTACTGCTGCTGCAGTGTTGTAATGGTGGTGGAACTGCAGTGTTGTAGTGGTGGTGGTGGTGATGCAGTGTTGCAGTGGTGGTGGTGTTGCTGCAGTGTTGTAGTGGTGGTGCTACTGCAGTGTTGTAGTGGTGGTGCTACTGCAGTGTTGTAGTGGTGGTGTGCTGCTGCAGTGTTGTAGTGGTGGTGGTGCTGCTGCAGTGTTGTAGTGGTGGTGGGCTGCTGCAGTGTTGTAGTGGTGGTGGTGCTGCTGCAGTGTTGTAGTGGTAGTGCTGCTGCAGTGTTGTAGTGGTGGTGGTGCTGCTGCAGTGTTGTAGTGGTGGTGGTGCTGCTGCGGGTTGTAGTGTGGTGCTCGCAGTGTGGGTGGTGGTGCCTGCAGTGTTGTAGTGGTGGTGTGCTGCTGCAGTGTTGTAGTGGTAGTGCTCCTGCAGTGTTGTAGTGGTGGTGTGCTGCTGCAGTTGTAGTGGTGTGCTGCTGCAGTGGTAGTGGTGCTGCCCGCAGGTGCAGTGGGGTGCTGCTGCAGTGTTGTAGTGGCTTGCATGGTGCTGCTGCAGTGTTGTAGTGGCGGCAGTGTGTAGCGTTCCCTGCAGTGTTGTAGTGGCGGTGGTGCTGCTGCAGTGTTGTAGTGGTAGTGTTGCTGCTGCAGTGTTGTAGTGGTGGTGGTGCTGCTGCAGTGTTGTAGTGGTGGTGGTGCTGCTGCAGTGTTGTAGTGGTGGTGGTGCTGCTGCAGTTGTAGTGGTGGTGGTGCTGCTGCAGTGTTGTAGTGGTAGTGATGTTGCTGCAGTTGTAGTGGTGGTGCTGCTGCTGCAGTGTTGTAGTGGAAGTGCTGTTGCTGCAGTTGTAGTGGTGGTGGTGCTGCTGCAGTGTTGTAGTGGTTGTGATGCTGCTGCAGTGTTGTAGTGGAGGTGATATAGTGCTGTTGTAGCGGTGATGGCGGTACACTAAGCAAAATATACACAAAGCATTCATTAGTGAAGGAAACAAACCTGATCACACACACACACACACACAGTAGTAGCGACCAGTGAAGAGGCGGGGCCAGGAGCTATGAATCGACCGCTGCAACCACAATTAGGTGAGTACATTTTGGGGAAACATCCAAACCTGGCTACAATTTCCTGGACTTGGATAATCTCACTGATAACATAAACACTAAGAGAATGGAAGAACCTCAAGAAACAATGAAAATATTGGGAAATAACGAGGTTCTTATTTAACATAAAATATTAAGATTCTTTCTCAAATTTTCCCCTTAAATGCAGTTGAGAGAACTAGTTTGGCGCTTGTTCCCACAGTTAAATACAATGTTTGGCACTTTTTCTCACAGTTAAATACAATGTTTGGCACTTGTTCCCACAGTTATATACAATGTTTGGCACTTGTTCCCACAGTTATATACAATGTTTGGCACTTGTTCCCACAGTTATATACAATGTTTGGCACTTGTTCCCACAGTTATATACAATGTTTGGCTCTTGTTCCCACAGTTATATACAATGTTTGGCTCTTGTTCCCACAGTTATATACAATGTTTGGCTCTTGTTCCCACAGTTATATACAATGTTTGGCACTTGTTCCCACAGTTAAATACAATGTTCGGCGCTTGTTCCCACAGTTATAAACAATGTTTGGCGCTTGTTCCCACAGTTATATACAATGTTTGGCGCTTGTTCCCACAGTTATATACAATGTTTGGCACTTGTTCCCACAGTTAAATACAATGTTCGGCGCTTGTTCCCACAGTTATATACATTGTTTGGCGCTTGTTCCCACAGTTAAATACAATGTTTGGCACTTGTTCCCACAGTTATATACAATGTTTGGCGCTTGTTCCCGCAGTTAAATATAATGTTTGGCACTTGTTCCCACAGTTATATACAATGTTTGGCGCTTGTTCCCGCAGTTAAATACAATGTTCGGCGCTTGTTCCCACAGTTAAATACAATCTGATAATGAGGACTTCCTAGACAGCTGTAAAGAGAGAACATGAAACAAGACGATGGTACCACCACGTCTTGAAAAACCAATTAATGTTTCTCAGTTGACAATTCTCATTTTTGAAACTTCCTTCACAGATTCCCAAGAGGATCCTGAGACTGAGAAATTTATATCAGAAGCCAGAGAGAGACCTGCTACCACGCAGGTATTAAATATCGTTCATAATATAGAGCACAACAAACACAGACTATAAGTGTATTATCAGTTCGCAATGGCAACATGTTGATGCGTAAAACACACGTACAACACCTGGGTATCTTATTTTACAAAACGTTTCGCCTTGCGCAGCAGGTTTTCTTAGTCGAATACAGAATCTACAGATTCTTCAAGACTACGGTACACTTCACCAGTTGCAAGACTGAGGGACTGATTATTTCGTGTTTTGTCCTTGAATTTGTATTGATAAAGCCACTGGATGGCGAAACGTCTACAATAAAGATACCCAGATGTTGCACATGTGTCTCTTTCATCATCTTGTAGGTACTGTATACCATTCATGTACAACTTTACCAATGTACTACCACCTCGCATCTTTCCTACTCACAATCCTCCTCGACTTCTAAAACCAATGCTTCACACAAAGAAGCGTCTCGCACAATGGAAATATAACATTTCTTTCCGATCTCAAGACAGGTAAAGATCCGTAACACAGATATATCTCACAATTAGGTCAAGCAAAGTCTTGTACACACATTACATTACTCTAAGCACAACAATCTTAAACCATCATAAAGCTTCAGCCTCAGCGCTCAACCTTAGACCAACTAGTAGGCTTTGAACATGAAATCCAGCCGTCTACTGCAAGAAAACAATTTGTTATTGTGATAAAAGTCGACCTGAAAGGCGCCCTTGACAGTATCCCACATATCAGTTTACTCACAAAACATTCACGTCTAGGAATAAGAGACAGGACATTAATGACGCTCGTGTAGTCGATAGGCTTTAAACCCCATTAACCTAATCATTAACCAACTTATTTTCGCAGATGAAGAAGACGAAGAAAAAGAAGAAGAAGAAGACGAAGGGAACGAGAAGAGGATAAAAGGCATAAGAAAAGAAGGATGAGACAGTGAGACAAGTAATGTTCCATAATTTCGTACACCTGTTCACCCGTGCTCGTATAAATTACAAACAGCGTTCGAAAGTGACTTGGCTTAGCCTCCTCTCCTCCTCCTCCTCATTTTCTCCTCGTCCTCCTTCTCTTTCCTTTGTGACTGGAAAATACCTGACTGCACCTTCCTCGTGTGCAAGCATTTGACGAGTCGAAAATAATGAGTCATACTGTATATAATTTTTCGTCTCCTTTTTATTCCTCTTATTGTTATTATTATTATTATTATTATTATTATTATTTTCTTTTCCTTCTATTATTCCTTCTCCTTCACCACCTCTTCCTTTCTTCTTCTCCTCCTTTCTCCAACATGGATCCAGGGAATCACGGACGGCGTCTGAGGACCATGAATGACTCCTGGGGACCATTGATGGATCCGTGGGACCACTGATGGATCCGGGGGACCACTGATGGATCCTGGAATTTACCTGCTGGGGACCATTGATGAATCCTTGGACCACAGATAGGTCCTCAGAACCACGGACGGATCCTGGAACCCCTATGACGAGTTTTTAGCGCCACGGACGAGTCCTGGGGACCACAGATGGGGACCTTGAGACCACGTTCAGGACCATGGCCACGCACTCATCCCTCCCAGCCAAGAAAATATCCAAGTCATCCAAACGTCTCACATCCAAAGGAGAATCCAACTCCAATACATGAACGACTGAGTGCCAGAGGGACTTTTTCGCCTTACCGGAAAACTAAGTCGCCCAGCACATGGTATGAGACAAGGACTTTCGACCATGAGGTGAAAGCATATAGGCAGGCTGTATGCTATCCTCTTGCCCCGAATGAGTCAATTATTTGCTCTACGGGGAAGCTACAGCACCTTTGTAAAGGTAACCAGTTCTTTGGTGCCTTTGCCGATCCAATAATTGATACACGAAGAGACATATCTGACGCTCAGGATGTGCTCTGATGTGTTCGGGATTGTTTGCAGTTGTTTGCAGGGGTCCCCTGTGGTTTGTTTACTGGGGTCTCCTGTGGTTTGTTTGCTGGGATCTCTTGTGGTTTGTTTGCTGGGGTCTCCTGTGGTTTGATTGCTGGGGTCTACCTGGAGGGTGTTCCGGGAGTCAACGCCCACGCGGCCCAGTCCGTGACCAAACCTTGCGGTGGATCAGGGCCTGATCAACCAGGCTGTTACTGCTGGCCGAACGTAGTCCAACGTATGAACCACAGCCCGGCTGGTCAGGCACTAACTTTAGGTATCTGTCCAGCTTCCTCTTGAAGGAGTGGTTTGTTTGATGGGGTCCGCTGTGGGTTTGTTTGCAGGGGTCCCCTGAGAGTTTGTTTGATGGGGTCCCCTGAGAGTTTGTTTGCAGGAGTTCCCTGTGAGTTTGTTTGCATGGGTTAGCTGTGGGTTTGTTTGCAGGGGTCCGCTGTGGGTTTGTTTGCAGGGGTCCCCTGTGGGTTTGTTTGCAGGGGTCCTCTGTGAGTTTGTTTGCAGGGGGGATCTCCTGGGGTTGGTTTACAGGGTTTCTTGTAGGTTTTCTTACACAGTATATAACATTCCAGCAGGTACTGGAGTGTCTTACACAGTATATAACATTCCAGCAGGTACTGGAGTGTCTTACACAGTATATAACATTTCAGCAGGTACTGGAGTGTCTTACACAGTATATAACATTCCATCAGATACTGGAGTGTCTTACACAGTATATAACATTCCAGCAGGTACTGGAGTGTCTTACACAATATATAACATTCCAGCAGGTACTGGAGTGTCTTACACAGTATATAACATTCCAGCAGGTACTGGAGTGTCTTATACATTATATAACATTCCAGCAGGTACTGGAGTGTCTTACACAGTATATAACATTCCAGCAGATACTGTCTTACACAATATATAACATTCCAGCAGCTACTGGAGTTTCCGGGGACTGGAGATGGAGCGAATTATAGTCTCCACTCCGTGATATGCAGTTCTTAGCTCTATTATACTGGGAGGAAGAGACACGTTTGTTAAACAAAAGATTCTGCCCCTGAAAAGGAGTTGGACGTTTTATCTTTACAGTGACTGCCACTAAGACTATTATCACCATCAACACTACCTGCACCATCTCTCCTCCCTTCCTCACAACAACAGCCACCACTGTTATCACCATCACAACGACAGTATAAACACAAACACCATCACCCTTCAGACAACCATCACCAATTATCACCAACACCACCAACATCCAGACAAACATCACCAACTATCACCAACACCACCACCAAACAGACAACCATCACCAACACCCCCACCATGAAGGGGAGACAGAGAGGGAGATAAGAAGGCATGCAGGAAGGGAGAAAAGCAAGAAGAAAAAGAGTTAAATAGAAAGGTAAGCAGAATGAGAGGGAAGAAAGGAGAAAGGAAGTAAAAGAAAAAAAGGGTTGAAGTAGTGAAGGAGGTGAGACACAAGAAGGAAAGAGAACATGTACAGAAAGTGAGAAATGAGTGAGAACTTGTGTAAGATACACAACAAAAACATGAGTGAGAACATGAGTGTGAGACACAATGAGAACATAAGTGTGAGACACAGTGAGAACATGAGTGTGAGACAGTGAGAACATGAGTGTGAGACACAGTGAGAACATGAGTGTGAGACACAGTGAGAACATGAGTGAGAGACACAGTGAGAACATGAGTGAGAGACACAGTGAGAACATGAGTGTGAGACACCGTGAGAACATGAGTGTGAAACACAGTGAGAACATGAGTGTGAGACACAGTGAGAACATGAGTGTGAGACACAGTGAGAACATGCGTGTGAGACACAGTGAGAACATGAGTGTGACACAGTGAGAACATGAGTGTGAGACACAGTGAGAACATAGGTGTGAGACACAGTGAGAACATGAGTGTGAGACACAGTGAGAACATACAAGTGAGACACAATATAGACATTATATTCGACAGTTACTCGTGTTGAGGGTCAAGGCTGAGGGACCCTCACCACCACCGCTCCTCTGATAATTCTGATAATTCTAATAATCAACACGTTCTTACTCACGCCAGGTACAAGCATAATCGCGATAATTGGAAATAATCTACCCTGGGAAAACGGCACATCAGCCTCGTTTATTGTCAATCATTTTTAGAGAAGATATTAGACTGAAATTGTTAAGACTAAGTTATAAATGTAATAATGTCCAGAGCAAATTTTAAGAAAAATTTGCGTCATACTTCGAGGAGAAAGACAATTTTTTTCGAAATTTAGCTACCTATATATTGTTTAATAGTTTACGTCGTATTGTAGATTTAAAAAAAAATAATTGTTTTTAATATAATTTTAATAATGAGAACTATTGGTACTATATTTACTTCTATTACTACTACTGCTATTACAAATAGTTACTACTACTGCTGTTACTACTACTACTACTATAACTGCTGTTACTACTACTACTACTATTACCTCGTGTATTACATAGGCTTTAATTAAATCCTATTAATAATAATAATTATTATTATTATTAAAAAAATGATAATAATTATAAAAATAATAATAATAATAATTAAAAAATTAATAATAAGTCTTCTATTCGACATGTAACAAAGGTATCACCATATGTTTACTTTAAGGGGTTTATATACCTCAGTATATATACACCGAGAAGTGTATATATCTGTGTATATATAGTAAGAACTTTATTTCATCACTGATTCTGATAGTCAAGGTGAATCACAGCCCTTAATGAGCCTGGTTAATCACAGCCATTAATGACCCTAGTGAATCACAGCCCTTAATGAGCCTGATTAATCACAGCCCTTAATGAGCCTGGTTAATCACAGCCCTTAATGAGCCTGGTGAATCACAGCCCTTAATGAGCCTGGTGAATCACAGCCCTTAATGAGCCTGGTGAATCACAGCCCTTAATGACCCTGGTGAATCACAGCCCTTAATGAGCCTGGTGAATCACAGCCCTTAATGACCCTGGTGAATCACAGCCCTTAATGAGCCTGGTGAATCACAGCCCTTAATGACCCTGGTGTATCACAGCCCTTAATGACCCTGGTGAAGTTTGTATTACTTAATGACCCTGGTATGATCCTAGTAAATTATAGAGACCTTCGGGACCCTGGCAACGTCTACAAATCTTAATGACCCTGATAGTCAACAGGCCTTAATTTTAAACCCTAGTAAACACTACAGAACTTTAATTACCCTAGTAAACTCTATAGAGCTTTAATTACCCTAGTAAACTCTATATAGCTTTAATTACCCTAGTAAACTCTATAGAGCTTTAATTACCCTAGTAAACTCTATAAAGCTTTAATTACCCTAGTAAACTCTATAAAGCTTTAATTACCTTAGTAAAGAGTATAGATCGTTAAACCTAACACACTAACACTGCACACTTGATACACAATACACCCCATACACATATAGGGTATATAAATACTTCTCACAGAGAGGGTATACCTTACAGCCTGCGGTGCCAACCAGAGTGCCAATTAGGGTGTAATTGGACAAGATAAGGGGCAGCTCTGGCTTCCCGGGCACTGATGCCAGGGTATGACCTCTCTCTCAAGGGAAAATTAAATAAATAAGTCTTGAGATACCTGACTTGAAATTGAGCTCTCAATTAGATTTGGATTCGAAATACTTTTTTTGACATGGTGTAATAATAATAATAATAATAATAATAATAATAATAATAATAATAATAATAATAATAATAATAATAATAATAATAATAATAATAATAATAATAATAATAATAATAATAATAATAATAATAATAATAATAATAATAATATCAATAACAATAATAATAATAATAATCTTATTTACTCTAAATACGACAACATATACGTGTATTTAAAAGCTCAGTTGTGGTAGCATGGGGTCGAGTCCCGGCTCCTGGCTCTGAATTTTTAACTGGTCGTGACCAGGTTGACGCCTAGCCTCGCTGGTTGTATCATACCTGAGCTTGAAGCTGTGCGTTGAGTCTGCCTTTATATATTTTTAAGGATGGGTATGGGGTGCATAACAAAGATATTAAACTAACTTTATCTATTTTTAGTCACGATCATTCCACCGACACAACTACCTCAACTACAACAACCAACACCACATCTACTGTCACAACTACCATCACAACTAACATCACAACAACCACCACAACTACCATCACAACTACCATCACAACTACCATCACAACTACCATCACAACAACCACCACAACTCCTACCATAACAACCAGCACAAGTACCGCCCAGGGTACCACTAGAGTACCACTATGGTACCACTAGAGTACCTCTAGGGTACACTAGAGTACCACAATAGTACCACTAGGGTACCACCACCACCACCACACTTAAACACAGCGTATGGATGTTCAACTTCAAATCATCTTTTAAGTTATACAAAATATATCTGGGGACATCCCTCCCTCCCTCTCACCTTCCTTCCCTTCTTACCTCCCTCCCTCCCCTCTCCTTCCTTCCCTTCCTCATTCCCTCCTACCTCCCTTCCTATCCAACATTCTTTGCCACCAGGAGAGAGAAAAAGAGAGAGAAAAAAAAGAGAGAAAAAAAGAGAGAGAAAAAGAGAGAGATAGTAGACCTGGAAAGACTACAAATGAATCTGGACAAGCTGCAAGATTGGTCTGACAAGTGACTATTAAAAAAAAGACTGGAAACAGTTTACAGGCTCGGGGGGACAACAGCTGCAAACATCCCTGAAAGAGAAGGGCCTCAGGGTGAGCACAGTGCCGAACATTTCACCTGAGATACACATCAACTGAATAACCGCTGCAGCAAACACGAGATTGGAAAATTTAAAGATAGCTTTAAGGAACATCAACCATGAGGCATCACGACCTTGTACAAGGCATGTGTCAGGTCCATCTTGGAGTTTGCAGCGCCATTATGGAACCCACATTAGGTTAAGCATGAATATAAGCTAGAGAAAATGCAAAGGTTTGCAACGAAACAAGTCCCAGAGCTGATGCGTATGACTAATGAGGAGAGACTAAAGAAGTTAAACTTGACGTCACTAGACGACAGGAAGACCACAGATGACATGATTACGACGTACAAAATACTGAGAGGAATAGATAAGGTGGACATGGTAGCCTGTTTGAGAGGCGGGTCTCAGGTACACGAGGTCACAGATAAAAGTAAAAAAAAAACACAGTTGAGTCACATGGATGCTAGGAAATACTTCTTTAGCCTTAGAGTGTTCAAGAAGTGGAACAACCTGGAGAGTGAAGTGGTAGAGACAGGATCCATACATAGTTTTAAGAATAGGTATGACAGGGCTCACACAGTGATAGTGAACCCAGTAACGGCCTACAGAGAAGCGTGGCCCAGGAGCTGAGACTCGAGTCCTGCAATCACAAATATGAGTTCATACACACTCGATCTCTGCAACCACAAACAGATGAGTGCGCACGCACACACAAACACACACACACAAAAGGGGTCAGGAGCTGTGAATCGACCCCTGCAACGACACATAGGTAAATACACATACACAACCTGCTAAGATGATCGTCTCGTAAATAGCTATTTTCAGTATCAATCATTTATGTTAATGTAGGTAGCCCTGTGTCCATGCGTGTGTTAGTTACCATTTTGTCCTAGGCACATGTCGATTAGATACTAGGCCTGTTGTATGTGTGTGTGTGTAAGGAAACACTTCAAAATGTTTCCGCCCCCCGGGAATTGAACCCGGGCCCTCCGTGCGTGAAGCGAGAGCTTTAGCCACCAGGCCACCGGGGCAGGCACATGTCGAATAGACACTAGGCCTGTTGTAGTGTGTGTGTGTGTGTGTGTGTGTGTGTGTGTGTGTGTGTGTGTGTGTGTGTGTGTGTGTGTGTGTGTGTGTGTGTAAGGAAACACTTCGAAATGTTTCCGCCCCGCCGGGAATCGAACCCGGGCCCTCCGTGCGTGAAGCGAGAGCTTGTGTGTACTCACCTATTTGTGGCTGCAGGGGTCGATTCATAGTTCCTGGCCCCGCCTCTTCACTGATTGCTACTAGGTCCTCTCTCTCCCTGCTCCATGAGCTTTATCAATCCTCGTCTTAAAACTATGTATGGTTCCTGCCTCCACTACGTCACTTTCTAGGCTATTCCACTTCCTGACAACTTTATGACTGAAGAAATACTTCCTAACATCTCTTTGACTCATAGGAGTCTTCAACTTCCAATTGTGACCCCTTGTTTCTGTGTCCCCTCTCTGGAACATCTTGTCTCTGTCCACCTTATCTATTCCTCGCAGTATTTTATATGTCGTTATCATGTCTTCCCTAAACCTCCTGTCCTCTAGTGTCGTCAGGCCGATTTCCCTTAACCTTTCTTCGTAGGACAATCCCCTTAGCTCTGGGACTAGTCTTGTTGCAAACCTTTGCACTCCATGTGTGTACTCACCTAATTGTGGTTGCAGGGGTCGAGACTCAGCTCCTGGCCCCGCCTCTTCGCTGTCCGCTACTGGGTCTCTGCTCTCCCTGCTCCATGAGCTTTATCATACCTTGTCTTAAAACTATGTATGGTTCCCGCCTCCACTATATAGTTCGCTAGACTATTCCACTTCCTAACTACTCTATGGCTAAAGAAATGCTTGTGTGTGTGTGTGTGTCCATGTGTACTCACCTAGCTGTGGTTGTACTCACCTAGTTGTGGTAGTACTCACCTAGTTGTGGTAGTACTCACCTAGTTGTGTGTGTGTGTAGAACAAAAATCCTACACTTCTAGAACTAGAACCCTACACTTCTAGAACCAGAACCCTACACTTCTAGAACTAGAACCCTACACTTCTAGAACCAGAATCCTACACTTCTAGAACCAGAATCCTACACTTCTAGAACTAGAACCTTACACTTCTAGAACCAGAATCCTACACTTCTAGAACCAGAATCCTACACTTCTAGAACCAGAATCTTACACTTCTAGAACTAGAACCCTACACTTCTAGAACTAGAACCCTACACTTCTAGAACCAGAATCCTACACTTCTAGAACGAGAATCCTATACTTCTAGAACCAGAATCCTACACTTCTAGAACTAGAACCTTATACTTCTAGAACTAGAATCTTACACCTGTAGAACCAGAAATCCTACACTTCTAGAACCAGAAATCCTACACTTCTAGAACCAGAAATCCTACACTTCTAGAACCAGAAATCCTACACTTCTAGAACCAGAAATCCTACACTTCTAGAACCAGAAATCCTACACTTCTAGAACCAGAAATTCTACACTTCTACAACTAGAATCATACACCTCTAGAACCAGAAATCCTACACTTCTAGAATCAGAATCCTTCACTAGAAAGGGAGTCCACCCTGCTGGTGGTGCAGGGCTCCTGATCCAAGAAATTGGAGATACCCTTCCCTTCCTCGGATCAAACTCGATTACCTCTCATTCCCAGACGCTGCATCACCCATACAACTGTACCCCCCATTAATATATAATAACCCATCATGGTGGTGGTGAGGCAAGCACAGGTGTGTATGCAAATTAGATAGCAATTACCTACATGTACTTTAGTCCAGGATGAACAGCGACGATTTTTACAGCATGGCAAGCAGGGAGAAAAATTCTTCCACCAGTGCTTATTAAGTGGTAATGACGCTCATCCTGGGGTAAACAAAGAGAGAGCAAGCACAAGGTGTGTGGGATAGAGGAGAGGGAAGATAGCAAGCTCAGGTGTGGGATAGAGGAGAGGGAAGATAGCAAGCTCAGGTGTGGATAGAGGAGAGGGAAGATAGCAAGCTCAGGTGTGGGATAGAGGAGAGGAAGATAGCAAGCTCAGGTGTGGGATAGAGGAGAGGGAAGATAGCAAGCTCAGGTGTGGGATAGAGGAGAGAAGATAGCAAGCTCAGGTGTGGGATAGAGGAGGGAAGATAGCAAGCTCAGGTGTGGGATAGAGGAGGGAAGATAGCAAGCTCAGGTGTGGGATAGAGGAGGGAAGATAGCAAGCTCAGGTGTGGGATAGAGGAGAGGGAAGATAGCAAGCTCAGGTGTGGGATAGAGGAGAGGGAAGATAGCAAGCTCAGGTGTGGGATAGAGGAGAGGGAAGATAGCAAGCTCAGGTGTGGGATAGAGGAGAGGGAAGATAGCAAGCTCAGGTGTGGGATGAGGAGAGGGAAGATAGCAAGCTCAGGTGTGGGATAGAGGAGAGGAAGATAGCAAGCTCAGGTGTGGGATAGAGGAGAGGGAAGATAGCAAGCTCAGGTGTGGGATAGAGGAGGGAAGATAGCAAGCTCAGGTGTGGGATAGAGAGAGGGAAGATGCAAGCTCAGGTGTGGGATAGAGGAGAGGGAAGATAGCAAGCTCAGGTGTGGGATAGAGGAGAGGGAAGATAGCAAGCTCAGGTGTGGGATAGAGGAGAGGAAGATAGCAAGCTCAGGTGTGGGATAGAGGAGAGGGAAGATAGCAAGCTCAGGTGTGAGATAGAGAGAGGGAAGATAGCAAGCTCAGGTGTGAGATAGAGGAGAGGGAAGATAGCAAGCTCAGGTGTGGGATAGAGGAGAGGGAAGATAGCAAGCTCAGGTGTGAGATAGAGGAGAGGGAAGATAGCAAGCTCAGGTGTGGGATAGAGGAGAGGGAAGATAGCAAGCTCAGGTGTGGGATAGAGGAGAGGGAAGATAGCAAGCTCAGGTGTGGGATAGAGGAGAGGGAAGATAGCAAGCTCAGGTGTGGGATAGAGGAGAGGGAAGATAGCAAGCTCAGGTGTGGGATAGAGGAGAGGGAAGATAGCAAGCTCACTTGTGGGATAGAGGAGAGAGAAGAGAGCCAGCACAGGTGTGGAGGATAGAGGAGAGGGAAGAGAGCCAACACAGGTGTGGAGGATAGAGGAGAGGAAAGAGAGCCAGCACAGGTGTGGAGGATAGAGGAGAGGGAAGAGAGCCAGCACAGGTGTGGAGGATAGAGGAGAGGGAAGAGAGCCAACACAGGTGTGGAGGATAGAGGAGAGGAAAGAGAGCCAGCACAGGTGTGGAGGATAGAGGAGAGGGAAGAGAGCCAGCACAGGTGTGGAGGATAGAGGAGAGGGAAGAGAGCCAGCACAGGTGTGGAGGAGAGAATCAATACCACCTAACTGAATAAAGACTAAAGACTCGAACGCCGGGGCTAAGTTTGAAAAGATTATCCTAATTTCCGACGCCTCATCTATGATGAGGTTCTGTGATCATCTATCTGGAGTAGCTCACTACTCCATGACCGGGCTGTGAGCCTTCTCACAGAGCAGTTACGTCGACCCATCTTCTCTACCGTGCCAGTATGATAAATACCGCTAGTATTGAATCATACTGACTATATGCGAGCTACAGTAATACCCATCGTAATAACACGGTTGTAAACAAATCACGTTAAAAACACTGGTCTGTGAGTTTCAGGACTCACTTGTCATGAGTTTAAACTCCACCTGTTCAGTGATTTAATATCCCTTGGGATAGTAGAAGTGGGATCTGGTATCTTTTCTAGGTTGAGCAGTGATGCGCTCCTGCACACAGGGTGTGTTCGGTACCCTGCTGTTCACGGGGTGCGCATCCCAGCTCTCCTGTATCTGCGTTTCCCCACTCCAAGAAGGTGGCGACTTTGCTGGCCACAGCAGCTCTGGTGTCCAGGTTCTACGGGATTAAATGCAGGTATTTGCATCCACGGTGTTCAGGATAGTTTAGTGGTGCTAATAATCCTGTCGTTGAGGCACTTAAGCAAGAACAAAGAAACTATACGAGACTACACATCTCATACTACTACAAAAACCCAAGGAACGTCGAACCTGAGCTATACTTTAAGGTTAAAATGGTTTGCACTGCGGTTAAGATACTTTTGTTCGCTTGTTGATGTGCACTCCTTGAAGGTGTGCCTCTCACTGCCACATTCAGAACAATACTTCTTGTTCTCGAGTGGCATTCCTCAGCACGATGTTTGTAAGAGTAGTAGTTCCAACAGGAACAATACCACTTGTTATCGAGTATCATTCCTCAGCACGATGTTTGTAAGAGTAGTAGTTCCAACAGGAACAATACCACTTGTTATCGAGTATCATTCCTCAGCACGATGTTTGTAAGAGTAGTAGTTCCAACAGGAACAATACCACTTGTTATCGAGTATCATTCCTCAGCACGATGTTTGTAAGAGTAGTAGTTCCAACAGGAACCGCTACTCCTACAATCATCGTGCTGAGGAATGTCACTCGAGAACAAGAAGTATTGTTCAGGGAATGCACATCAACAAGTAAACCAAAGTGTCTTAACTTGCAGATTCATGCCCTCTCAGAAAATAAATTATCACAAAGAAGAAACTCGAGACAGAAAATAAGCTTAAAACCACCAAGACCTCTACATGTGCAGTCATCACACGTCTCCAAGCTGACACAGAATATATTACCTCTGCAACTACCATGGAACCAACATCGTGCTCTCAAGACGGAGCTCTCAAGAAGATTCTCACCTGTATAATCTTTGCCCACATTCAGAATGCTGTGTATTCAGGAACCTTAATGAAGCTGCCAGTGCAATTTCCTCCCTTAAGAACCTACCAAAAATGAAGTTTCCTGAAGTCAACTCTACACAAACACTTAAGATCATTAACTCTGACAACTCCAGGGTGCTCATCCCAGAAGCAATTATTCCCACCGCCACTACTGAACCCACGAAAGCGCCTTCATCCACTGTAGACCAAGTCGAAGAGTTGTCTTTGGGTGTCGTGTAGACACCCAAAGACAATAGCGCCATACTTCACAAGAAGCTCCACATCAGACTGGTATGGATCTGTGAAATAATAATAATAATAATATCTTTATTTCTACAAGTACATGTACGAGGTATACAGGCCTAGCTGACATCAATGACATACTACTATATAGAAAGCCGCTTGTTATGCAGAGCATTTCGGGCAAATTAGGTCAGTTTTGTCCCAGCATGCGACCCACACCAGTCGACTAACACCCAGGTACCCATTTTATACTGATGGGTGAACATGGACAGCCCGTGACCTCCATCCTCTTCCCCCCACCATACCTCTTCACACCAAACCAAGTTCAGGAATATGTGAAACGCTTCATCTACGAGCAAGGAGTCTACACTAACCTACCTGCCTACACAAGTGTTCACAAAATTCGCGACTGTGCCATCCATCTTGAAGACACAGCTCATCAACTAATGACAGCATGTTGAACTCCAGTGCCTGCCTGTTGTCCATCTGTCTCTGGTAGTGCTCAACGTGCCCACACTGACTCACCAACCCTGGCTCTTCCTCTTCGACTGCAGTGTCTTTTATTCGGACCTCTTATTCGCCTGTCCCACTTAGACGTTTACTCTTATAAAAGTGTTTTATCCTGTGCATCCTGAACAGAATGTCACTGCAGCAGCTTCACCAGCAGTGATTTAGATGTTACAGCATCAACCTCACCAGGAGTGATTCGCAGAAAGTCACTGTATCAATCTCACCAGCAATGATTCAGAGAAAGTCACTGCATCAACCTCACCAGCAGTGATTCAGAGAAAGTCACTGCATCAACCTCACCAGCAGTGATTCAGAGGAAGTCACTCCATCAACCTCACCAGCAGTGATTCAGAGGAAGTCACTGCAACAACCTCACCAGCAGTGATTCAGAGGAAGTCACTCCATCAACCTCACCAGCAGTAATTCAGAGGAAGTCACTGCAACAATCTCACCAGCAGTGATTCAGAGTCACTTTATCAACGTCACCAGCAGTCATAATAAGGATGTCACTGCATCAATTTCAAAAGCACTAAAGATGGCGAAGGGCTCTTGATCCAAGGAACTGGACCTATCTCCTCCCCTTCCTAGGATCAAACTTGATTATCTTCCATTCCGTAGGCGCTGCATGACCCCAATAGGTTTAGCCCTAACCCATGATAGTAATACTAATAATATTATTACCGATGATAATAATAACAATACAACAACAATAATAATAATAATAATAATAATAATAATGTTTATTTACGATGTGATTTCTCTTGTAAAGACAGCTGAAAATGTAATCTGTGTGCCTCAGAATGTAACTACAAATGTAATTTGTGATCAGCTGTAACCATAAATGTAATCAGGTTGACTCTTTGAGCCCAGGTGAGATGCATGAGGGGGTCACACAATGCAAACCACTAGCGTCCTCAATCACTCTCCAATAAAGTTTCGAATGCCCTTCTGTGCCACCAAACACCATTAAGGAGAATCGAACACCATTATAGAGAATCGAACACCATTTAACTGAATCCAACTCTATTTGCGTGAAATGGAACGCCCCGATTTATCATCAAACTTCAAGTTACATTATCCAATAGCCTCAGAGACATGAGATCTAACCTATTTAATCGCGGCTTCCATTGTATACACGATCTAAGCTTATCTACAATGGATGTGAATCCTCTTTAGAATTACAAGATGGATGGGGTTGCCAGCAGGGCAGCGGCACAAAAGCAGGTGAAAATCGATGGTGGGAGAGAGAGAGAGAGAGAGAGAGAGAAGAGAGAGAGAGAGAGAGAGAGAGAGAGAGAGAGAGAGAGAGAGAGAGAGAGAAAGAGAGAGAGAGAGAGAGAAATACACACAAACGTGTAATAATAATAATAATAATAATAATAATAATAATAATAAAAATAAATATTATTATCATTACCAGTAGCAGCAGCAGTAGTAGTAGTAGTAGTAGTAGTAGTAGTAGTAGTAGTAGTAGTAGTAGTAGCAGCAGTAGCAGCAGCATTGTCCTTATTATTATTTTTATTACTATTATCGTTATTATTATTATTATTATTATTATCATTATTATTATCATAATACTGTATTTCCTATACGTGTGTGTGTGAGCGCCTCTCTCTCTAACATGAACGAGTATATTAGTTTTAAAGCCTATCGACTGTACTATGGTCATTAAGACTGTTTTTTCCTGTACACTACCATTCAAGAATACTTTAATTCATAATATAGGAGTTAAAGCAAACATTCGATGTATCAGTACCGGAAGACATACACCTCCGGGTGTATATACTCTATGCTTTCTCTTATGGGTACCAATATCCTCATAAATACCTGAGTACTGCCCACCGGAAGTGCTATTAACCACATCCCACTTACCCACCTCCTCCCGTCAGCCATAGAAATTCAGCCTATCTTTGTGATATTTATAAGAATGCGACCTAGAAAAATGTATGTATATTTCAACCTGTATATATATTCCTTGTATATATCAGCTATATCTCGAAATCTAACTTATATGTATATATAGTGTGATGTATATCATAAATCCACCTTGAGCCTAGTACCATTGTTTATTCCTTGCCCCTGTAAACATATATGACCCTGCTGGAACAAATTAAAACTCCTGTAGTGAAATTCTTGACTATATCCCGGTACGTTCTATTTCCCCTGCGTATCTGATAAGCCATCCTCATACATGGTAATTCCAAAGTAATAGTAACTCCAGGTCTGCTGGAAGGAAATCTTTGAAGCTGCCGTTGTTACTGAACCTTTACAGGAATTATTTACTGAAGTCTCCTAGCTCAGGTTCACATAGTTCATTTCATTGTTTTATGTGTATAATCCATCCTGAGTGACGGAATGTGACAAGAAATATAGGTAGACTTTGTCTTCATAATATATAGCTATCATATTACAAAATGGACTAAAATGCGCTGGAAAATAGTCAGAGAGGAATAACGAAGTTGATTTCCTGTTTCAGAAGCCTATCCTACGAAGATAGCCTGAAGGCACTAAATTTTCACTCTCTGGAAAGGCATTGAATTACGGGGAGGGGAGGGTGTGATTGACGTGTGCAAATGGAAAACAGGAATGAATAAAGGGGATATAAATAAAGGCTGGACGGGTACCTGAGTGGGTGTGGGTGATTGTGACTTGGACCTGCCTAGTGCAATAAGCCCACTGCAGTATTCATTATGTTCAATATAGAATACGGCAACAGCATTCTTCTAATGCAACCAATCTTTTTTTTTAATAGCAAGCAACAGGAACGCTCTCTTATATTTCTAATTGATATATTTGCCTTCTTTCCTTTTACTTCTGTTTTGTTTCGTGTTATGTGCATATCTCTTTATTTTAAGCACATAAGAAAGAAGGAAAAATGCAGCAAAACTACTGGCCCATGCGAGGCAGGTCCAATTCTCCCACCGGCTTAAGCCAATGCCTTAACCTAGTCAGGTCAGGTCACATTCACTTAAGCGTCAAACTCACACCTACCCATACCCACTCATGTATTTATTTCTTTTTAATGGCTTTGTTATGAAACAAGCCCGTCCTGTGAATGGTATTGATACTGGGAAAACGTATCATTCCAAACTGATTTCCGCTATTTCAGCAACAATAATATCTGTGTTCATTTGAACACAGAATATTAAAGCTACATTTCATGTTTACACCACCAACCAAAAAACCTTACTGCTTAAAATATCCCCCTCAAGACCTTCCTTAACGCTGGTGGGGGGCTCTTGATCTAGGGAATTGGATCTGTGCTCCAGTTCCCCGAATTAAGACTGAATACCTTCCACATTCTCCCCACAGACGCTGTATAAACCTACGGGTTAAGCGCTTCCCCCTTGATTATAAACATAAATCCTTAAAATATCGATTAAGGTAAACGCTCAATCTATATACACTGTGATATACATCTCTCGGTATATATACGACCTTAAACAATAAAAAAAAAATAACTCGACTGGAATATACAAATATCCCGTTTGACTACTTAATGGTCAAGTCGGACCGAAACGTCGTCATAATACCCAAAAATGTGTAGGAAAATACTTACATTTATGAGAAGTTCAACTCATCTCTGAAACTTATCCTGTGTCCAGTTCAGACAATAGCTTAACGTTAACCAACTTGAATACAAAATATATCAATATATTCAGTGGATAAGTATTTACAGAATGTACATATGACAATAAATCTGCCCCAGCCCTCACATTAGCAACAAGGAATACACAACCTTCACGCACAGGGTTCTGAACCACAAGCTAAGTCTGTACCCCAGTCCCATCTGACAACAATTACTCCATATTTCCCCCCTGGACGCCTTAAACCCGTGTTTTGATACACTGCAGCAACCCTGGGGGACACTATTATCTGTACATCAAACTCTGATATAGGTCTTACCTCCTGGGCCACTCGCATTTCCAAAAGAAGAAAATCTGCTTCTCGCAGCCTGTTGTCCACAAGAGTAAGTCAGCATTGGCGCCTTCACACCCACAAGTGTTGACACATGAACATCGCCATGCACCATAATTCTCACCTAACGCATTAATACTCCTCCCTTTCTCCCACAACACTGCAACTCTATTTATTGTTAAATTAGACACATATTCAACACTTGGGTATCTTTATAAAGGTACCCAAGTGTTGCATATGTGTCTAATTTAACAACTTGTCGGTTCTTTGAACCATTCATCTACAACTCTATTTATTATATTAGTGATGCTGATACAATAAATTATGCATCATAATTCTCACCTAATGCACCATAATTCTCTTGCTTTTCTCCTATAACACCGCAATTCTTTCAAACTTAACAACAATAGTACACATTTTGTATAGCAGTGAATCTGTTTTATTGAGTGCTAGGCTAACACACTGACCCTCTCAAGACAGATCAATTTTTATGCCAGAATCAAGCCAGCTGTGCCCACAACAGTTCAATATAACTAGACATTACAAATAACAGGGTCAGTTCCTACAACATATGTTTTTACTCCAGTATTGCTAGGGTTTCTATAACCCTCCAAAACAACAGTTTTTTTTGTGTATTATACACTACCTTATTTTTGTAGTGTCAGAGTTCTTTAAAACCCTCATATTCAAGAAGAGGTGTATGACTCTCAGTGTATATACACATATAAACTGAGAGTTTGCTTTAATCCCTAAAATAAGGATTAGAGTATTCCTGACAGCTGTAATAACCCCACTGCAGCACAGTAGATAGGCTTTAATAAAAATGAACCAATCTCTTACTTAGAGCATAATTGGGCAAGAATCCAAAATAGTGTATTATTATTGTAATATGACAAAAGGTGGGCCTATGTTTCACAGATTAAATAATAAATATAAAACATTTATGTAGATAATGAAGGAATACGATGGCACATGTTAACTCCAATCATAATTTAGTGTTAAGTATTTGATTCTTACATTACTTATAAGCTAATTTAAAGTAATTTAGCGTTGTTAAACGATTTGAACTTTAATAAATAATTAGACAATAACACGATAATATATAATGCCAAAAAAATGAAATGCATAAGTAAGTAAAGTAGATATAAATTTAAATAAACATTGTTATATAACCCTTAGATAATAACATGTCACTCGGATTGCGGTGTCGACTGGTTGTGACGCACGTTGACTCATTCCTTATCTTATTTCAGTGTTTTGTTTGGCTTTACAGCCTTAGACTACATTTTACGGACCAATTCGTGAATAATCTACAACCTCTACAGTGCAAGAAGCCTACACAAGGTAAGTGAAATTGTGTGTAGTAGTCATTTATGAAGGTTAATGTTCTATCTCGTAGAGTTCCAACTGCCATGACACAGGAGACTTGATTTATGTTTATCAGCGGTAAAATATACTGATAAGCATGTTGAGTGAGACACAATGTACGATTTATGGTATTCATTGAGAAGACGTTTTGTCCACCAGGGGACGAAACATCATAAACTGCATGTCTTGTTCAGTGGAACGAAACATCACAATAAGTGCTATAAACTGTATGTTGTCTTGTTCAGTGGAACGAAACATCACAATAAGTGCTATAAACTGTATGTTGTCTTGTTCAGTGGAACGAAACATCACAATAAGTGCTATAAACTGTATGTTGTCTTGTTCAGTGGAACGAAACATCACAATAAGTGCTATAAACTGTATGTTGTCTTGTTCAGTGGAACGAAACATCACAAATGCTATAAACTGTATGTTGTCTTGTTCAGTGGAACGAAACATCACAATAAATGTCATAAACTGTATGTTGTCTTGTTCAGTGGAACGAAACATCACAATAAATGTCATAAACTGTATGTTGTCTTGTTCAGTGGAACGAAACATCACAATAAATGTCATAAACTGTATGTTGTCTTGTTCAGTGGAACGAAACATCACAATAAATGTCATAAACTGTATGTTGTCTTGTTCAGTGGAACGAAACATCACAATAAATGTCATAAACTGTATGTTGTCTTGTTCAGTGGAACGAAACATCACAATAAATGTCATAAACTGTATGTTGTCTTGTTCAGTGGAACGAAATATCACAATAAGTGCTATAAACTGTATGTTATCTTGTTCAGTGGAAGTTCTTCCGTACCTTTATGACATGCTACTCTCTCACTTCTACTTGAGCACCAGAGACAAATTTTCCATATCCCTAGGATGGTTGTCTTCACCTATGCCCGCTGGAGCCGCGCTGTATAGCGTTTGTGGTTTAGCGCTTCTTTTGATTATAATAATAATAATATGCCCACTGGAGACACATAAGGCCGACATATATTAGACCGGGATGCCATTCATAACATGCAAGAATGGAGGAACACTGCAGTAGGCTAAATTGCCCATGCTAGGCTAGTCCAACACCCACTCATATATATATATATATATATATATATATATATATATATATATATATATGCCCGTGCATCTTACATTTAAAGCTACCCAGATTTCATGCCTCAGTGATGCTAACCCCGGTTTTTTGTTCAGCTGATATTCTGACGCTATGTACCTAAACCAAGAGATGTACTTTTCAGCACGTGTATACTTTAATCCCTGATTTAGGGTTTAAAATATTCTTGTGGTGAAAAGGCCCCTCAAGGAAGGTTCCTTGACGTTGGTGAGGGGCTCTTGATCTAGGGAATTGGATCTGTGCTCCAGTTCCCTGAATTAAGCCTGAATACCTTCCACATCACCCCCACAGGCGCTGCATAATCCTACGGGTTTAGCGCTCCCCCTTGATTATAATAATGTGGTGAAAAGGTTACGTGTAGCCTTTCTTCACACCATAGGAACACCAAAGTTTAAACTTTTTCTTTGCTTATTTTTCCACTGTCGTAAGCATTCTACACAGGTTTTGCAAACCATATGGGGAACCCAAGACTTGTTCTCCAAGCGCCATTTACAGATTTTGTAAAACAAGCAAGATATGCTTGTTTTACAAGATCTGTGATGTTTTTTCTTCGCTTTTGCAAAGAGTATTCACCACAAATGCAGCAAAGTGCATTGGGATTGTTTAAGCAGGTTCTTCGTTGTTGATACAACTCCTTTCGTTAAATATTAAATAATTTAAAAATAAAATTATAATCTTTATTAAAACTATCTGTATATACAAATTGTCACTACATATACATATACAGGCGTTATGGTTAATTCCCCTGTTAATTGAAGGTAGATATGCAGTATCTTACAAATTAGAGCCAATTTGAAAAACCTACTGCTACTTTCGAATTCAGCATCCCCAAAATACCCTAAATACCTTCAAATATCTTTGGCAACGATTTTTTTTCTGACCAGTGATCATGAGGAGCGATAACCCTGAAGGATTATACAGCACCTTTAGGGAGGGAATGGAAGGCATTCAGGTTTAATTCAGGGAATTGGAGCACAGACCCAATTCCCTAGATCAAGAGCCCTCACCAGCATGAAGGAATCTCACTTGAGAGATAGAAATATAAATCATTATCAATCAGCTGATAGTCTGCGGTTTTAGAGGGAAGCCGGTTACTGACTCGGGAGTTGTGCGTTGATCTGTTCTAATTAGAAACTTCTTGTTCACGATTCTAATTTTTGAAGGGAACTCCTGTGTTCCTTTCATCGACTATCTAGCTAAAAATTTATTTCCTAGCCACCAGAGCAAGCTCGATCCTTTGAACCCCCCTCCACCTTCAAAAAGACAGGTGTTTTTTATATACATCGACATGTACTGTATATATCTTTATATAGAGATGAATATATCGCAGCTTATTCATATCGCGAGGTGTATTAATATCCCATTGTATGTATGCCGACATGTGTCTTAGAGTTAATTCCCATTTTTTTTATTTTAAAACATTCCTAGTCGCTAATTTGCAACCCATATGCAACCTTTAGTTGATTTTTCTGCGAACCCATTTTAGGTTAGGATTAAATAACGTAAAATATACAAATTTATCCAATTATAACATAGATTATGGAATAATACATAAGCGCATATCCTACTGTAACTTCTAGTTCTCGTGACATTTGTGTTCATTGTTCATCAATAATTTGGCGTGTGTAGAAAGCCTCGTATATTTGCAAATATTGCATATAGTACTAGTTTTGTTGAAGAATATATATGTAAATCACACAAGTTACTAATTTCTTCCTTCTGTTGTTTGTAGCAGAACCAGAGGTGCAGCCACGAAATAGGGGGAAGGGGTGGCTAATGGGGTGCCCCCCCCATATGCTAATACATTTTTATTTTATTTTCAATTATTGGCTAATTTTTTACTGTATTATATCGAACAGTGACCGCGATAGCAAGAGCGATTACTAAAATAAACATGTTTTTAAAAACGATTTCTCTGACTTTTTCTGCAGCATCTTATGATTTTTAAGAGCCCCCATATTTTAAATCCTGACTACATCACTGAACGGAACCAACTACTTCCTCCTACAACAAAAGTACCGGGTGATGAATAAGACACACCGGAAACACTTGGGTACTAGTGAAAATTCCCCTGGATTACTCTCCACTTTACAGCCTATTTCCAGGCGCATTCCACTTTTTTCTGACTCCTGAAATTCAGTTTTTATGGCTTCTATTATCACTGTGGAGTGGTTTGTGGCTGGCAGGAGCCCTCACCCGCTACCACCTGCATCCCCCAGCCACATGGCTTTATGGCTTACATATATATAAGAAGACATTTGCTTGTGTGTGTGTGTGTACGGTATCAACACAACCACTGCTACCGACCAAGCCGGCATTTATAGCAGTCTCAGCAACCACTGAGTGAAATAGGAAGGGGAGCAGAGGAATGGGGTGATAACGGTGATAGTGATGGTGACACGGCGGGGAAATGGGGCAGATAAGAGTAAAAAGAGGCCGTAAAATGTGGTATTTTTCTCCAATGAAGATGGGTGTAAGATTGTAGAATTTGGTATTTCGTGTCAGCTTAAGGTGATAATTATATACTAGGCAAGACTAGTATTGATAAGTAAAACGCATGCGCAACAGTTGGGTATCTATTCCGAAACGTTTCGCCTACACAGTAGGCTTCTTCAGTCAAATACAGAGGGAGCAAAAGCCTACTGTGTAGGCGAAGCGTTTCGGAATAAAGATACCTAACTGTAGCATATGTGTCTTACTTATCAACTTCATAGTATTGAATACCATTATCATATTCAGGACTAGTATTAGTTGTAACATTAGTGGTAGTAACGGTAAAACATAGAACGAAATGTAGTAGTAGAGAGAGGTGGGGACGGATACCGAGACCTATCTTTGATGACCAGAGGTCTGTGATGGTATTTTAGAGAGAGTAACCGACCGGATGAGCTGTGGAAGTATATTAGGATATCAACCCCAGGTTAGTTACCCAGAATAACCCAAGAAAACCAGGCAGAGTGGCTTATTCCTATTGGGGCCCCTTAGATCCCCTTCCCCAGAATGCGACACACAGCAGTCGGGTAACACCCAGGTAACTACTAATTTCAAGGTGAACAGGGGTAACAGGTGTGAGGAGACATGTCCACCGTTTCCACCCGCCCCTAGATTATACCCAGATGCATCGATTGTGAGCCGTAGGCGCTATCACTCGGATGATGATTCACTGTTCTGCAGTGAAGGACCAGTGAGTCATTATCCGAGGTCCGCCACTTTTCAACCTGCTGCCAGAAGATACCAGGAACATTGCCGGGAACAAATGTTTAAGGTTTCAAGAGGAAACAGGACCACTACAAGATGCAAATGTCTGATCAACGAGACTGGTGGCTATGTAGACCTGCGGGTCGCTAGTAGTAACAACCTTGTTGATCAGGGAGGACTAAGACAAGAGTCTCAGCAGTGGTTCAGATTCGACGAATTGAGGCTTAGAAAGGATATAGGAAGGCACTGGTTTTCAGTAGAGTTGTGGGAGTGGAATAAACTGCCGAGTAGCGCCACTGAAGAAAATCTTTGGGTAGTTTTAAGAATGGGGTTGGACAGATACATAAGTGTGGTTGGGCGTGAATTGGACATGCCTAGCTTGGGTCAGTAGGGCTGAAGTGCTCTTCTTCATGTTGTGACATGTTTTATCTATAAAGAGAAGCTTTGGTTAGGTTGGTTAATGGTTTAAAGTCTCTCCACTACAAGAGGGTCATTAAGGCTGCATGTCACCTGTTCACCTCCAATCAAGAATACTTTATCCCTGTTAATAGGGATTAAATTTAGCCCTTACTGTATATACACTGAGACAAACACCTCTATCAGTATACATATCTTGCGAGAAGCATTTATGATTTCCTTGAAGGGTAAAAAATAAGTAATATGCAAGAAATACTAATGTTGAAAAGGGTATAAAATACCGACAAGTTGATGATTAAGACACATGTGCAACAGTTGGATATCTTTATTGATGAAACGTTTCGCCTACACAGTAGGCTTCTTCAGTATTTTACTGTTGCACGTGTCTTAATCATCAACAAATACTATGTTGCTACCTAGAGTATATCTAGAACAAGACACTAACATTTTTTCTATTTTTTTTATTTAATTAAAACCAGTCCTACTTCTCAACCCTTCTCAGAAAAAAATGTATCTTGAGCGAAATAATTTGAGATAAATTACCATGATAAAATATAAAGTTAAACTATCTACTATCTTCTTCCAGAGGCCCACACATTTCTCTCGTTTTCTTTGTCCTTTTTTTTCGTTTTCTTATTCCCCACCGCCCTACCGGGAAGAGACGTTTATATCTCAATTTATTGTCGGGTTGATCATTAAATCCTGGCTGCTACCTGGCTACCGGAGCGACATGGGCCATGCAGTCTTTTTTTTGTGCTGGGCTTTGGGGGGAAGGGTGGACGAAGCTGTATGTTTGCGTGGGCCTGTTATATAGCTCCCCCAGTGTGTCTGCCACACCATTGTTTCTATAGTTATGAAAATTCTATGACTGCCGTGGGTGTGTATGTGCGTGAGAGAGATAAATACATTATCTCATTGTAGGTTAGGTTATTTAAGGTTTGTCAGGAAACAAGTCAATTGTTTCCTGACGAGGGTCTTAGTCGTACGATGACCCGAAGCTGGAGCTTTTGGTCATCTGATCGAGGCCTTCCACTGGCTTACCCCTCCACTTCTTTAAAAATTACGGTTATAATTATAACAATTTACCTGTTTGTAGCTACAGGAGCAGACCTATGCTAATAATTTGGTCATATATATTTTTTTACATCTTTAATGGTTTTAGCATTTACATTCTTGGTCTTTTAAAACCATGACAATGGTCATCCACTCTGCGAAGAAAAAATTGAGTATTCGTACGGCTTCATTTTTCCTCAATTTAAAAGTGTGGCTTTTTGTCCCACTTTCTAGTTCCCTGGCCTCCCGGTTGCTGGCCTGATCAACCAGACTGTTTATACCAGTCACACACAGTCCAACCTATGCACCACAACCTGGCTGATCGGGAAATGACTTCAGAAACTTACCAAGATCCCTCTTGAAGACAACTAGGAGCCTGTTAGTAATTCCCCTTAGGTATGAAAGGAGAGTGTTTAATAGCTTTGGTCTCTTAGTGTACACATTGCATCCCTGCTTTTCACTTGAGGTATTTTGCACCATCAACAAGCCTTCTACTTTCATACTTTCATTTTGCTCTACAGAACGAAATTTTCCCACTACAACCTCGTTCTACAACATACCTTTCTTTATTATTGTCGGCAGTATGACATTTTGCATCCAGTGTGGAAGGCAAAGTGCCTACAGGTAGGATCACACACAGCCGTATATCAAATCATGCCCTTTATTAGAGGTTTAATAAAGCGTCTGTGTTACCCTGGAGGGGGAGGGGGAAAGTAAAGGGTTCCCAAGGATCAGTAGTCGTATACAGGCTGTTCTAATAACGTGTGTGGAACCCGCCAAGAGAGACAAAAACTTTATTCTCTGTATCTCACACACACACAAAGAAATTAAAAACGGAAGAGGACTTACAAAAAAAAAAAAACTACAAGTTGGAGGACTTGCCCGACATGTTTACTCGGGCAATGGCCACACATTGTCAGGTATTGTGAGTGAGGATGAGAGAAGAGGTATGGTAATACAGTAGTAGAATATACTGGCAGTATGTAAATAAGTGACTTTATGAAATGATAAAGTCCCTGGTGGGCGAAACGTCTTTACATAATGCCATACCCTGCATGTTGTGTCTTTAAATACACGAGAGAGAGAGAGAGCTGGCGAATTCCTACAAACTGTTATGAAAGCTTCTGCTAAGAGCGGGAGAAACACACTTAGGACACCTTAATTGAAGACATTTCGGTCCTGAGTCCTTCAACACCTCAAATACATAACAAGGTCCCATGGCCGAAACGTCTTTAATAAAGGTGACTTCAGTGAGCGTTTTTGTCTTTTCATCAAGTTGTAAGGATTCATTACCTTCCTGCCATTTACTGAGACATGAAATCCTTCAAGGGGACAACCTTGATGAAAAGTTCTTGATCCAGGGCACTGGAGCTACCCCTCTCCTTATAAGTTTGGCATTACCGAACACAAATACTTTAATAAGATATAGAGAATATAAGAATACTGTACTGGCCCATTCTAGGCAGGTCCAACTGACACATAACTACATCCACGCATAAGAACATTATAATGTAGTAGGCGTATGAAGATTATAAAGCAATGTAGTAGGCTTACTGGATATTAATAAAAGTGTTCTATTATTAATAAGAAAACACAAATGTTTCTTTTATTGAGCCCGCACTGCAGTTTATCCCACACACGCGACATTACTAAAGACTAGGGAACCCAGAGTAGTAGTCGCAGTCATGTACTATTCCCCCACGTATTAGTTGTACTTATGTCCTTTTACCTAACCTGTTGTGGTAATTCTACCAACATTATTACTATTCCTCCACCAACAGAAAGAAACTCAAGACAAGAATATGAGAGCAACACAAGATAGCACTACAGGTGCACACGAAGTTGATAATATATATAAATGTCAACAAGGGATCACTTGAAGTCCTATACAGTGTACAAGACTATACAGTGTATGGTATACACCAGATTTGTGAATACACAGCGCCATCTTGCACATCATATCACCTGAAGCCAGCAGGATGGCTCAGAGCAGTTCATAATTTTGCTACTGACTAAATTTCTAAGATAGTCTCAGATCATTTCTGACATAATTTCTCGTTTCTTCCTAAGATCAGTCATGATTACCTCCCATTTCTCTGTGACCCTCCTAAGAGTTTCCTAAGAGTCACATTTAATGACTGAGAGTCAAGTACGATTCTTCAACCCATTACCAACCATTACTATCCATTCCCACCATTTCCACCCATTACCAAACATTATCCAGCCATTACTCTTTTTCATGACGACATCGCCATTTCCTCCATCGCCTTAACCCCATTTCCCCCTTCTCTCCCTTTTCCCTCCCTCATTTCTTTCACCATTATATAAGAAAACACATTTTCCTTTACCATCACTTCTAACGGTCACCATCACCACCAAAACAACACCACACATCTCCCTCTCCCTCCCTCATTTCCCCCCTCCTGCCCTCACCACACAAATCATCTCCCCCACTATCACACCCCCCTATGGAAATGCAGTCACTCTCTCTGTCGTACCAGAACGCCCTGGTAGAACGTCCCGTGAATGAACGTAAGTCACCCAGGTGATAGTAGCCTCCGTGTGCCATTCATCACCGTGCTCCGTTCATTATTGACACGATGGATGACCCAACTCAGGTGAGCCAGGAACCAGGTAATTGCCCCCCATATCCCCTCGTAATGAAGCAAGCACGAGGGACGGGAGAGGAGGACGAAGAAGAGGAGGAGCAGCATTAAGAGGGTAAGCGGAAGACATACAAGTGAAAGACAGATAGCAGACGTCTTGGAAGTCCACACCGAATCTATCTCCTGAGATAAACTATCTTCTACCTAGATTAAGGATTATATATTGTCTGTGTGTGTGTTTGTCAAAGATAGAAAAGCATGGAGAAGTATGAGGAAGAGGAGGAGGAGCAGGAGCAGCAAGAGAAGCAGGAGCAGCAAGAGAAGCAGGAGCAGCAAGAAGAGCAGGAGCAGAAGCAGGAGGAGGGGCAGAGGATGAGGTATTCCTTGAGCCCTCTAGGTGATATAAGGTTTGTTACCAGGGGGTAGTTAGAGATATTGGACCACCATGATGCTGGGACGTACGTGTGTATGTGTGTATGTCTGTACTCACCTATTTGTGGTTGCAGCGGTCGATTCATAGCTCCTGGCCCCGCCTCTTCACTGATCGTTACTGGGTCTTCTCCCTGCTCCATGAGCTTTATCATACCTCGTCTTTAAGTTATGTATGGTTCCTGCCGCCACTACATCACTTGCCAGACTATTCCACTTCCTGATAACTCTATGACTAAAGAAGTACTTCCTAGCATCTCTTTGACTCATCTGAGTCTTCAACTTCCAATTATGACCCCTTGTTTCTGTGTCCCATCTCTGAAATATCCTGTCTCTGTCCACTTTGTCCATTCATGTGTGTGTGTGTGTGTGTATGCATGTCCTTGCTCACCTATATGTGGTTGCAGGGGTCGTGTCATAGTTCCTGGCCCCACCTCTTCACTGGTCGCTACTAGGTCCACTCTCTCCCGGCTCCAAAAGCCTTATCGTACCTCTTCTTAAAACCATGTATGGATCCTGCCTCTACTACTTCACTCTCCAGATTGTTCCTCTTCCTGAGAATCTTAAGGCTGAAGAAATACTTCCTAACATCTCTGTAACTCATCAGTTTTCAGCTTCCAGTTGTGCCCTTTTGTTCCTGTGCCCCATCTCTTAAACATTGAGCTCCTGTCCCTTAACCTCTCCTCATAGAACATACCCCTTAGCTCCGTGTGGGGGGGGTGGGGTAGGAGGTTACAACAACAGATCTATAGTTGCGTTGCATCTTTTGTTAATTTATCTTTATAAGCTTTTAAAAGCCCCAATAGATTTAGGAGACATTATTTCTTCTCTGATTTCATGCCAGCCATTTAACTTTTGTGAAATAAAAAAAACGTACATTACTTCTTATTTAGCTTGATGGCGTCTTCTCCACACTGTTCTTATCATCGTCTACTTGTTCACATTCTCTTATGAATGTTCATGGTATATACACTTCTTTCTATCTTCCAGCTAGAACATTTTCAGTGGATTTATTATTTATTCATACTTAATACTTTTCACTTAGGTAGAATGACCCCCTAAACAATTTCAGAGTGACCTATTTCCAACGGGGTCCTTTGCCACTGATAAAACAGACAGATTACTGTCATGAGCATCTTGAGAGTGGCTGTAAGCTATATATTACAGTGTATGCTTCACTGAATAACAAATCATGAAGATTTTGCGCATTTTCCCCATAAAATGCAATTTAAATTAAGGATTTTTAACTATATTTATCGTAATTTTAGTATATAACCTTGAAGTTACGTTACTAAAAAAATAATTGTTTGCCTACCACTACGCATGCGCAGTATGACCTCCAAGAGGTTTAGGTCTTTCTTCCGAGTGTAGTAGTAATACCACTACTACTACTACTACTACTATCACCACTATTACCACTGTTACTACTACTGAAGCAAACGCAGGTACTGAAGCAGACACAAGTACTGAGTGAAACGCAGGTACTGAAGCAGACACAATACTGAGTGAAACATAGGTACTGAAGCAGACACATGTACTGAAGCAGACAGGTACTGAGTGAAACACAGTTACAGAAACAGACATAGCACAGACAGTTACAGAAATACAAAAAGACAGGCACAGATACAAAATCAGGCACAAAAACAAAAAGAGACAACCCCCACCCCCCCACACACAAACCTGACGACACTGGAAGACAGGAGAGATGGGGGGATATGATAACTACATATAAAATACTGAGAGGAATCGACAAGGTGGACAGAGACAGAATGTTCCAGAGGTGGAACACAGCAACAAGGGGTCACAGTTGGAAGTTGAAGACTCAGATGAATCACAGGGATGTTAGGAAGTATTTCTTCAGTCACAGAGTTGTCAGAAATGGAATAGTCTGGGAAGTGATGTAGTGTGAGTGGAGGCAGGATCCATACATGGCTTCAAGAAGAGGTACGATAAAGCTCATGGAGCTGGAGCAGGAAGAGTGACTTAGTAGCGACCAGTGAAGAGGCGGGGCCAGGAGCTGTGACTCAACCCCTGCAACCACAACTAGGTGAGTACACACACACAGCGAAGAGGCGGGGCCAGGAGCTGTGAATCGACCCCTGCAACCACAACTAGGTGAGTACACATACACACACACACAGCGAAGAGGCGGGGCCAGGAGCTGTGAATCGACCCCTGCAACCACAATTAGGTGAGTACACACCCACACACTTACAAACACACACAAAAACACAGGCAAGAAACACAGACAAAGAGGCAAGGAAAAACAGCCCGTGAGTACCTCTCTACATACAGTGAATTATATATTCACCTTTAATACACGATGGGAAAAACACAAGCCACCGGGTCATGCATCAGCACCGGCAGCACCAGTAGCAGCAACAGCACCAGCAACATCAGCAACAACAGCACTAGCAACAGCACCAGCAGCAGGCAGGAATCTTGAGTGATTACCAGATGGAATCACCGTTGTTACCCATAATGGGAGCGTCTAACTCCTTATATACAAGGCGTCAGATTAGCCTTAAATCCGGACTGCATCATCCAGTGTAATCTTCCTTAATTTGCCTTAATACAGGCGTCATGGGAGCCCTTAATTACAGTGGTTTCAAGGCATCAGCTTAGTAATGAAAGAGTTCGTTCATGCTTCAAGTATGCCGCTGTCAGGTTGCTTACCACACAGGTAAACATCAACCAGGTCTTGTGAATGTCTGGTTACGGCAAGATGACCACTATTTTGCGTAGGGAATGCCATGTTAGGACAAGACAACCACCATTTAGGTACGGAATGCCTTGTTAGGACAAGACAACCACCATTTAGGTACGGAATGCCTTGTTAGGACAAGACAACCACCGTTTAGGTAGGGAATGCCTTGTTAGGGAAAGACGACCACTATTTAGGTAGAGAATGCCTTGTTAGGGAAAGACGACCACTATTTAGGTAGGGAATGCTCTGTTAGGACAAGACAACCACCATTTAGGTAGGGAATGCTCTGTTAGGACAAGACAACCACCATTTAGGTACGGAATGCCTTGTTAGGGCAAGACAACCACCGTTTAGGTAGGGAATGCCTTGTTAGGGAAAGACAACCACCATTTAGGTAGTGAATGCTCTGTTAGGACAAGACAACCACCATTTAGGTAGGGAATGCCTTGTTAGGGAAAGACAACCACCATTTAGGTAGGGAATGCCTTGTTAGGACAAGACAACCACCATTTAGGTAGGGAATGCCTTGTTAGGAAAGACAACCACCATTTAGGTAGGGAATGCCTTGTTAGGGAAAGACAACCACCATTTAGATAGGGAATGTTCTGTTAGGACAAGACAACCACCATTTAGGTAGAGAATGCTCTGTTATGAAAATATTATTTTTTTCTTTTCCTTTTCCGTTTCCTCGTTCTGCTTCGTGCTGCTTCTGTTCCTGTTCCTTCTGCTGCTGCAGCTACTGCTGCAGCTGGTGATGATGGTGATGCTGCTGCTGCTGCTCCTCCTCCTCCTCCTCCTCCTCCTCCGCTTCCTACCCCCTTCCCCAGAAAGTGACTCATTCAAACCTATGATACGTGAACTTCTTCCTCCTCATACTATTCACTCTCAGTTCTTATTGCTTTCCTCCTCTCTTGCTATCTTTGTTCCATCCCTGGTCATCTGAGCAGCTCCTCTCTTGCTATCTTTGTTCCATCCCTGGTCATCTGAGCAGCTCCTCTCTTGCTATCTTTGTTCCATCCCTGGTCATCTGAGCAACTCCTATATTGCTATCTTTGTTCCATCCCTGGTCATCTGAGCAACTCCTATATTGCTATCTTTGTTCCATCCCTGGTCATCTGAGCAACTCCTATATTGCTATCTTTGTTCCATCCCTGGTCATCTGAGCAACTCCTATATTGCTATCTTTGTTCCATCCCTGGTCATCTGAGCAACTCCTATATTGCTATCTTTGTTCCATCCCTGGTCATCTGAGCAACTCCTCTCTTTCTTACAGCAAAAATATTCTGCATATTTCTGTACACATTATGTACATTTCTGTGCAAATTTCTAAACTATGTGCACATTTCTATTCACATGTACATTTCTGTACACATACACATTGCATGTACATTTGTTTGCACATTTCTATACACATGTGTACATTTCTGTGCACGTTTCTGTACACATTTATATATTTCTTTTTTTATATCTTTATTTCTACAAGTACATGTACAATATATACAGACCATAGCTGACATCAGTGACATACTACTATATAGAAAGCCGCTTGTTATGCTGAGCATTTCCCGCAAATTAGGTCAGTTTTGTCCCAGGATGCGACCAACACCAGTCCACTATCACCCAGTAATGTAATTACTATTATTGTCTTTAGTGGCGTAATTAATATATGTTCGTGTCATCATTATTTATCATAACCAGTCGAAATGACTAATATCAGTCACATTCATTGTCATTAATCACCAAAAGCATAAATAATAGCAGAAGCAGCAACAAAAACAGTAGCAATAGCAGCAGCAGCAACATCAACATTAACTGTATCAGTAACAGTAGTAACATTAACTGTATCAGTAACAGTAGTAACATTAACTGTATCAGTAACAGTAGTAACATTAACTGTATCAGTAACAGTAATAATATTAACTGTATCAGTAACAGTAGTAACATTAACTGTATCAGTAACAGTAGTAACATTAACTGTATCAGTAACAGTAGTAATATTAACTATCAGTAACAGTAGTAACATTAACTGTATCAGTAACAGTAGTAACATTAACTGTATCAGTAACAGTAGTAATATTAACTATCAGTAACAGTAGTAATATTAACTATCAGTAACAGTAGTAACATTAACTGTATCAGTAACAGTAGTAACATTAACTATCAGTAACAGTAGTAATATTAACTATCAGTAACAGTAGTAATATTAACTATCAGTAACAGTAGTAATATTAACTATCAGTAACAGTAGTAATATTAACTATCAGTAACAGTAGTAACATTAAGTGTTTCAGCAACAGTAACTCCTCTTCCTCCTCCTCCTCCTCCTCCTCCTCCTCTTCCTCCTCTTCCTCCTTCTCCTCCTCCTCCTCTTCCTCCTCCTCCTCCTCCTCTTCCTCTTCCTCCTCTTCCTCCTCCTCTTCCACTTCCTCCTCCTCTTCCTCCTCCTCCTCCTCCTCCTTCCTCCTCTCCTCCTCCTCCTCCTCTTCCTCCTCCTCCTCCTCTTCCTCTTCCTCCTCTTCCTCCTCCTCTTCCACTTCCTCCTCCTCTTCCTCTTCCTCTTCCTCCTCCTCTTCATCTTCCTCCTCCCCTTCCTCTTCCTCCCCTTCCTCTTCCTCCTCTTCCTCCTCCTCCTCTTTCTCTTCCTCTTCCTCCTCCTCTTCCACTTTCTCCTCCTCTTCCTCTTCCTCTTCCTCCTCTTCATCTTCCTCCTTCTCTTCCTCTTCTTCCTCCTCCTCCTCTTCCTCCTCGTCGTCTTCCTCCTCCTCGTCTTCCTCCTCCTCCTCGTCTTCCTCCTCCTCTGAGACAAACAATCACTCTCAACTATGGCCTCATCCACTATGTGAAATCTGATCTCCTTCTCACCAACTTTATTGTATTTAACCCTGAGTTTTTTTTAATCATATTCTTTTTCTTCCTTTTCCTTATCTCTTTGTGTCCGTTGTTACATTATTATTTCTTCATATTTTCCAGTTTTTCTGTTTTCTGTTCTATTTTCTTGACTGTTATTTTGTCTACAATGCTTTGTAGTTTTATCCATATATGGGGAAACGCTCTTGGTTCAAGGAAGTGGAGTGGAGTGGATTAGCACATATGCACATGCTGTGGATGATCCCCCTACGGGTTTAGCGTTTCCCCATAAGTGTAATAATGCAGGAAAACTGAGACGGTGCCTAAGTGGTCAAAAAAGTGGCTAGTGGACTTCAATCCCAAGGTTCTGCCAGTCTGGGAGGTTACCTGTTGTTTACCTCAATTCCGGGAGGTTACATCTTGGTTACCTCACTTCCGGGAGGTTTCCTGTTGGTTACCTCACTTCCGGGAGGTTACATCTTGGTTACCTCACTTCCGGGAGGTTTCCTGTTGGTTACCTCACTTCCGGGAGGTTACATCTTGGTTACCTCACTTCCGGGAGGTTTCCTGTTGGTTACCTCACTTCCGAGGTTTCCTGTTGGTTACCTCATTCCGGGAGGTTTCCTGTTGGTTTACTTTATCTGTTATTCTTCCGAGGTTACCTGTTGGTTACCTCACTTCCGGGAGGTTACCTGTTGGTTCCTCACTTCCGGGAGGTTACCTGTTGGTTCCCTCACTCGGAGTTACCTGTTGGTCTCACTTCCTGGAGGTTACTGTTGGTTACCCTCACTTCCACGGGAGGTTACCTGTTGTTTACCTCACTTCCGGGAGGTTACATCTTGGTTACCTCACTTCCGGGAGGTTTCCTGTTGGTTACCTCACTTCCGGGAGGTTACATCTTGGTTACCTCACTTCCGGGAGGTTTCCTGTTGGTTACCTCACTTCCGGGAGGTTTCCTGTTGGTTACCTCACTTCCGGGAGGTTACCTGTTGGTTACCTCACTTCCGGGAGGTTACCTGTTGGTTACCTCACTTCCGGGAGGTTACCTGTTGGTTACCTCACTTCCGGGAGGTTACCTGTTGGTTACCTCACTTCCGGGAGGTTACCTGTTGGTTACCTCACTTCCGGGAGGTTACCTGTTGGTTCCCTCACTTCCGGGAGGTTACCTGTTGGTTCCCTCACTTCCGGGAGGTTACCTGTTGGTTCCCTCACTTCCGGGAGGTTACCTGTTGGTTACCTCACTTCCGGGAGGTTTCCTGTTGGTTACCTCACTTCCGGGAGGTTACCTGTTGGTTACCTCACTTCCGGGAGGTTACCTGTTGGTTACCTCACTTCCGGGAGGTTACCTGTTGGTTACCTCACTTCAGGGAGGTTTCCTGTTGGTTACCTCACTTCCGGGAGGTTACCTGTTGGTTACCTCACTTCCGGGAGGTTACCTGTTGGTTACCTCACTTCCGGGAGGTTACCTGTTGGTTACCTCACAACTTCTGGTTGTTGACCTGATCGACCAGGAAAGAAACTACAAAAAATGTGCACACAGAAGGGTCTGGGAATTAACATTACACCGATCATATCTCATGGAAGCGTGATGTGTGGGTTATAACTTAACTATCTGTTACGTTACAGTTTATACTGTAGCGGTGATGATGAAATATAACACCAGCCTATCCAACTGAGATGGAATTTGAGGGAGCCAACTCTCTTTTTTATAGTGTGTAATTATTTTACATTAAATTGACTTATTATACAACTGGAAAGTCACTTCCTTCCAGTGGAAAAAAACTGAACATCTCCCAGGCGCTTTATAACTCTGCGCTACACCATGTATATAATAGTAATAATAATAATGAAGCTTTATATCGAGGAATAGCCTGAGGTGGACGTTTGATGTGACGCTGGTGTTATCGCATTGATGTGCTGCTTGGGAGATAACTTAAGTGTGTTATCTACCTCAGGTCCTGTGATGCTGGTGTTATGTTGATCTTTGGGAAATAACTTTGTCGTGTTGTCTACCCTCATGTTCTTTGATCATTGCCAGTAGCTGCTTTTCCTCTAAATGATACGTTGTTCTTTATTCTCCTATCCCCAGATCACATTTTTATTACTTGTTCACTCTTTTTTTCCCCATGTACCTTCCTTTCATTTTTCTCTATTCCTTTTCTTCCCATTCGTCAGTTTATTCTCCCTTCACTCTCTTCTCCATGTCTCCTATCTCTTTTCTTTAGTGCCCTTATTCAATTCACTTATCTCTACATATCCCCTCTGCCCACACCTCACCTATCCTCTCATTCAGTCCCCACCTTTCCCCCTATTATCACTCCCCTCCTCTCCCCCCTCATCACTATGCAGGCAGCAACACCCCTCAACATCAGATGTCAAACAAACAAACAAGACAACAACAATAGGCCATCGTCCCATCCGGGGGGTCAGACTCGAGTTATAACTCAGCGAGTCGAGCTTAAATTGTACTTGAGGAACTTGAAGCCGATCCTCAAGGAGTAGAACTTAGGGCCTGCTCAATAATACTTTAATTTGTTTTGAACTCTAGACTCTGTACGTCAGTCATGTGTGTGTGTGTGTGTCTATACTCACAAATTTATGTACACAAACAGTAATCATATAGCCTGCCCTACTAGTACTTACTGCTCTTACTATTACTACTACTATTACTTCATAAGATCTCTCCGGTGTATTGGATAGGTCATCCTGAGAGATGGTATATCTCAAGTGATAGTAACTCCAGCTCTGCCGGAAGGAAGTCTTTGAAGCTGTCGTAGTTGATGAACCTTTAGTGGAATACTTGACGATGTCCTCATTGCTCTACTGAAGTCTCCCACCTCAGACTGACATATTTCAACACCTTGTATGAGCCTTATCCTGTGTGTTGGAATGTGACAGGGAAACAGTTTTTGTTCCTACTGTTTACCTGTCATAGAATAGAGTAGCAGCACACTGCTGATGTATTCATTTTTGTTTATTAAAAAAAAAAAAAGCAAAGCCACTCTGAACACTGGTCAGTCTATTGGTTTTATAAGAACAGAAGAAAGGATGAACACTGCAGCAGGCCTACTGGCCCATGCTAGGCAGGTTCTTCTCAAACCCAAACCCACTAATAAAAATATTTGCCTACACTACCTTTTCCGGAATTCAGTCACAGAACCACTCTAAAAACACAGGCTTCAGGTTGCGCAACATTGCTAGCGCACAGCTCACACATTGAGGCCCGTGGTTCGATCTCCGGTACGGGTGGAAGCGTTAGGACGTGTTGCCTTAGGACACCTGCTGTCCATGTTCACCCATCAGTATAAAATGGGTACCTGGGTGTTAGTCGACTGGTGTGGGTCGCATCCTGGTGACAAAATTAACCTAATTTGCCCTGAAATGTTCTGCATAACAAGTAGCTTTCTATATAGTAGTATGTCATTGATGTATACCTGTATTCCTTGGAGACAGAAGAATCAGTGAAGAGGTATAGATGATGATATCAGTGCATGAACATTGTTCTTGTATGATCGTATATGTTATCAGTGTATGAACCTTGTTCTTGTATGATCGTATATGTTATCAGTGTATGAACCTTGTTCTTGTATGATCGTATATGTTATCAGTGTATGAACCTTGTTCTTGTATGATCGTATATGTTATCAGTGCATGAACCTTGTTCTTGTATTATCGTATATGTTATCAGTGCATGAACCTTGTTCTTGTATGATCATATATGTTATCAGTGTATGAACATTGTTCTTGTATGATCATATATGTTATCAGTGCATGAACCTTGATCTTGTATGATCATATATGTTATCAGTGCATGAACCTTGTTCTTGTATGATCATATATGTTATCAGTGCATGAACCTTGATCTTGTATGATCATATATGTTATCAGTGCATGAACCTTGTTCTTGTATGATCATATATGTTATCAGTGCATGAACCTTGTTCTTGTATGATCATATATGTTATCAGTGCATGAACCTTGATCTTGTATGATCATATATGTTATCAGTGCATGAACCTTGTTCTTGTATGATCATATATGTTATCAGTGCATGAACCTTGATCTTGTATGATCATATATGTTATCAGTGCATGAACCTTGTTCTTGTATGATCATATATGTTATCAGTGCATGAACCTTGTTCTTGTATGATCATATATGTTATCAGTGCATGAACCTTGTTCTTGTATGATCATATAAATATTTAGATACATGTGAGGCCCCATTCAAAACATGAACACGCGGTGTACACACGCACCCTCGTGTACACCCTCGTGTACACGTGCGTGACTGTGTATGTTAATTCATGGAAGTGCATGCGTGTCTATTTCTGAGCCGGTGGACTCATCACTGTCTTCTAACTATCTATTTTCCACTCGCTGTCAATCAAGAGGACATGAACTCACCTGTCTACATCTACAATTTATAACAATTTAACATTACACGCTTGTTATCTCTGGAACGTTCACATACACACGTACAAGGCAACACACACACACACACACACACACACACACACACACACACACACACAGGAGCTATGATTCGACCCCTGCAACCACAACTAGGTGAGTACACACACAAGAAGAGGTATGATAAGGCTCGTGGAGCAGGGAGAGAGTGAACCTAGTAGCGATCAGTGAAGAGGCGGGGCCACGAGCTATGACTCAACCCCTGCAACCACAATTAGGTGAGTACACACACACACACACACACACACACACACACACACATTCACACACACTTGTTGCAAAGGTTTGCAACAAGACTAGTCCCGGAGCTAAGGGGTATGTCCTACGAGGAGAGGTTAAGGGAAATCGACCTGACGACACTGGAGGACAGGAGAGATAGGGGGGACATGATAACGACATATAAAATACTGAGAGGAATTGACAAGGTTGACAGAGACAGAATGTTCCAAAGATGGGACACAGCAACAAGGGGACACAGTTGGAAGTTGAAGACTCAGATGAATCACAGGGATGTTAGGAAATATTTCTTCAGTCACAGAGTAGTCGGGAAGTGGAATAGCTTGGGAAGCGATGTAGTGGAGGCAGGTTCCATACACAGCTTTAAGAAGAGGTATGATAAAGCTCATGGCGCAGGGAGAGTGACCCAGTAGCGGCCAGTGAAGAGGCGGGGCCAGGAGCTATGTCTCGACCCCTGCAACCACAACTAGGTGAGTACTCTCTCTCTCTCTCTCTCTCTCTCTCTCTCTAGCCTTAACTTTTGTCATCCTTCATAAAGCCACTGGCAAACCCAGAAAAACTTGGTTTAAATTTTGTATAGTCAGTGAAATATCCATATATTTTTCAGCTTAATAAGCTTAAGGTAACTTGATCTCTCGTTTCAGATGTTTACATAATCGTTCTGGTTTTCTCTCGTTCGAAAAGTAATTTTAATTTTATCAAGTTATAATCGATGAAATATTAGAAGTTTTAAAAAATATTTTGCCAAATTTTTAAATATTAGTAATGAATCTGTATGACCCTTGTGGGTTTAGCGCTTAGTTTTGATAATAATAATAATAATAATAATAATAATAATAATAATAATAATTAGTAATGAATCACATTTTATTTTTACCGTGAGATCTGTGAATCATGGATTCAAGGAAGCATTTTTTTTTACAATGGTGTTTCGCTAGCATTGTTGATAAATGATTCAGAGAACCGACAGGTTGATAAATTAGACTCCAGGCTGAGGGACTGACTACCTCAAACTCTTTCTGATCTTCACCATTCTTCTTTGTATAGGACTGATGAAGCCACTGTGTCGACGAAACGTTGTCAATAAAGACTCGCATAATACTGCACTTGTGTTTATTTTCCATTGTGTCGGTATTTTATACCATTTATCTCCAAGAAGTTTCACACAATCAGAGAGGACCTGACCAAGCCTTGTCTGGTAGAAGCAGTGATGCTTGTCCTTGTCTGGTAGAAACAGTGATGCTTGTCCTTGTCTGGTAGAAACAGTGATGCTTGTCCTTGTCTGGTAGAAGCAGTGATGCTTGTCCTTGTCTGGTAGAAACAGTGATGCTTGTCCTTGTCTGGTAGAAGCAGTGATGCTTGTTCTTGTCTGGTAGAAACAGTGATGCTTGTCCTTGTCTGGTAGAAGCAGTGATGTTTGTCCTTGTCTGGTAGAAGCAGTGATGCTTGTCCTTGTCTGGTAGAAGCAGTGATGCTTGTCCTTGTCTGGTAGAAGCAGTGATGCTTGTCCTTGTCTGGTAGAAGCAGTGATGCTTGTCCTTGTCTGGTAGAAGCAGTGATGCTTGTCCTTGTCTGGTAGAAGCAGTGATGCTTGTTCTTGTCTGGTAGAAACAGTGATGCTTGCCATTGTCTGGTAGAAGCAGTGATGCTTGTCCTTGTCTGGTAGAAGCAGTGATGCTTGTCCTTGTCTGGTAGAAGCAGTGATGCTTGTCCTTGTCTGGTAGAAACAGTGATGCTTGTCCTTGTCTGGTAGAAGCAGTGATGCTTGTCCTTGTCTGGTAGAAGCAGTGATGCTTGTCCTTGTCTGGTAGAAGCAGTGATGCTTGTCCTTGTCTGGTAGAAGCAGTGATGCTTGTCCTTGTCTGGTAGAAGCAGTGATGCTTCCTTGTCTGGTAGAAGCAGTGATGCTTGTCCTTGTCTGGTAGAAGCAGTGATGCTTGCCCTTGTCTGGTAGAAGCAGTGATGCTTGTCCTTGTCTGGTAGAAGCAGTGATGCTTGTCCTTGTCTGGTAGAAGCAGTGATGCTTGTCCTTGTCTGGTAGAAGCAGTGATGCTTGTCCTTGTCTGGTAGAAGCAGTGATGCTTGTCCTTGTCTGGTAGAAGCAGTGATGCTTGTCCTTGTCTGGTAGAAGCAGTGATGCTTGTCCTTGTCTGGTAGAAGCAGTGATGCTTGCCTTTGTCTGGTAGAAGCAGTGATGCTTGTCCTTGTCTGGTAGAAGCAGTGATGCTTGTCCTTGTCTGGTAGAAGCAGTGATGCTTGTCCTTGTCTGGTAGAAGCAGTGATGCTTGTCCTTGTCTGGTAGAAGCAGTGATGCTTGTCCTTGTCTGGTAGAAGCAGTGATGCTTGTCCTTGTCTGGTAGAAGCAGTGATGCTTGTCCTTGCCTGGTAGAAGCAGTGATGCTTGTCCTTGCCTGGTAGAAGCAGTAATGCTTGTCCTTGCCTGGTAGAAGCAGTGATGCTTGCCCTTGTCTGGTAGAAGCAGTGATGGTTGCTCTTGGGGAAGAACAAGCTAGACAGATGAACCAGATAGTAAACACCATAGTGAGAAGCTTGTCTCTGAGATGAGGATATTTTTGGATTAAGTAGCTGCTGCGACGATAACAAGAACTATTTTACGCTTCAGCTGGACGAATCCACAGGTGTTGTTGTGCCTTGTGCATAACTACTTGTTTATGACTCACGAAAGTGTAATAATAAGATTGTAAACAAACCACGGAACGGGTGGTGTTTGAACTAATCGTGAGTGAGTCGTAAGATTTATCCAACTATTTTGGATGAATCTTATTGTAGCCAGCTGGCCCAGTGGTTTACGCACTGGCCGGAAGCTTTTCGACTCACTTGCCATGACTTCAAATTCCCACCCGTTCCGTGGTTTGTTTTTTTCAGTGCAGGAAGGAGCCACGAAGCTGTCAATAGTTCGAGTTCTTTGCCGGGGAAAAGATAACACTATGAAAGTAGACTTTCAGGAGTTTTGACCCAGCAACCTACGTAAGTTCATAAATATTTAAAGGGGGGGGGGAATATACCTTTAATGGAACCGTTTTGGTCCTGGGACCTTGATCACTACCGGTGAGGCCCCAGAACCGAAATGTTTTCAACAGAACCTTCATAAGTATATTCATCGGTGTAATTGTTTCTCCAGGTCTAGGATGTCAGCAGTTATTGCCTTCTTTTTCTTCTTCTTTTTCTTCTTCTTGTCTTCTTGTCGAGAAAGTGAGTGTTTGAGAGAGAGAGAGAGAGAGAGAGAGAGAGAGAGAGAGAGAGGGAGGGAAGGGTGAGCATGTGAAGAATCACTTACATGTCCTTACTCGGCGTTGTGGTTATTCGCTTTAATGGGTAATGGAGGCGAACAAGGAATAAAGGGAGGGAGGGAGGAATGGAGTTAAGGGGAGAGGGGGGAAGAACTCGTGATAAATGACTCGTAGAGATGAGTTCTCACCTTGTAAGATGCCGCCTCCCACACCCCCGGCTTCTGCTTTCCCTGCTGCTTCTGCTGCTCCTGCTGTTGCTGCTACTATTAATGGTGATGCTGCTGTTACTATTGCTATAATTGCTGCTGTTGCTGCTTCTCCTATTGTTGTTAATACTGCTGTTTCTGTTACTGCTATTAATACTGCTGCTGCTTCTATTAACACTGCTGCTGCTAACATTAATGCTGATATTAATAGCTACTTCTGTTGAATCTAATATTTATATTAATGTTTCTGCTTGCGCTGCTACTTGTGCTCCTGATTTTTCATCTTCACGAATAAGTAACTACCAAATAGGCTCCTCTGCCTCTGTTCTCTCCTATTTATTATGTGGTATCCTCTAGGGAATACTATATTATTTATGATACCTGTTATGAGTCCTCTCTGTTTATTCACGGTTTAAGAGTCCCCTTGTATTCATATAGTTAACCAGTTTTACTGTAGCTGGCTTAGAGGATGGTGATGGTGGTGGTTGTGATGGTGGTTGTGATGGTGGTGGTGGTGGTAATAGTTGGGGTGGTGAATGGATATGGAAGTATGGTGTGAAGGAAAATAAGAAAGGGTAGGAGGGTTAGTGGATGAGGGTTGAGGGATGGAGAAGATAGAGAGATGAGAAAAGAAAAAAATGTGGAATGAAAAGGTTATGTGAGAGAGAGAGTAGATACAGGAGTAGAGCTGTTCAGAGTGTTCTGTCTACTTTTATTAAATTCTTAAAACTGTTTTCAAACGTTTCAGATATTTTTATACACACCACTTCCTCCTCTTTTCCTCCTACTCTTCCTCCTCTTTTCCTCCTACTCTTCCTCCTCTTTTCCTCCTACTCCTCCTCCTACTCTTCCTCCTATTCCTCCACCTTTAGCTCAGTTTGTCAAAAAATGCAATACTTCCCTTAATCTCTTTTTTTATGGAGTTTCTTCCTGTATGTTACCTGTAGTCTCTCCCGGAGGTCACAGCCTCCTGGTTGCTGGCCTGATCGATCAGGCTGTTGTTGCCGCAGCCCGCACTCCAACGTATGCACCACAACCCGGCTGATCAGGAGCTGATTCGAGGAAGCTGACGAGTTCCTTCTTGAAGACATCTAGAAGATAGTGTGTCCTCCGGCCCTTCCTGCTGCTCATCCCGGGAGATTTGCTTATCTTTTTCCTCTTAGCCTCTGGTGACCTTACACGTTGTTATCGTCTTCTCTTCCTCCTTCTCCTTGTTTCTGGTGACCTTACACGTGGTTATCGTCCTCTCTTCCTCCTTCTTGTTTCTGGTGACCTTACACGTGGTTATCGTCCTCTCTTCCTCCTTCTCCTTGTTTCTGGTGACCTTACACGTAGTTATCGTCCTCTTTTCCTCCTCCTCCTTCTTTCTGGTGACCTTACACGTGGTTATCGTCCTCTCTTCCTCCTTCTCCTTGTTTCTGGTGACCTTACACGTGGTTATCGTCCTCTTTTCCTCCTCCTTGTTTCTGGTAATCTTACACGTGGTTATCATTCTACCTCTTTCTTGTTTCTGGTAATCTTATACGTGGTTATCATTCTACCTCTTTCTTGTTTCTGGTAATCTTACACGTGGTTATCATTCTACCTCTTTCTTGTTTCTGGTAATCTTACACGTGGTTATCATTCTACCTCTTTCTTGTTTCTGGTAATCTTACACGTGGTTATCATTCTACCTCTTTCTTGTTTCTGGTAATCTTACACGTGGTTATCATTCTACCTCTATCTTGTTTCTGGTAATCTTACACGTGGTTATCATTCTACCTCTATCTTGTTTCTGGTAATCTTATACGTGGTTATCATTCTATCTCTATCTTGTTTCTGGTAATCTTATACGTGGTTATCATTCTACCTCTATCTTGTTTCTGGTAATCTTATACGTGGTTATCATTCTATCTCTATCTTGTTTCTGGTAATCTTACACGTGGTTATCATTCTACCTCTTGTCTGCTAAAATTATAAGATCAAATGTTTTTCTTCATAGTTCAAATTTCATAATTTTTCGACCCACTTTGGGTTTCTCAATTACTTGGTTTGCTAGTCAATGTTTTCTTTGGCACTGATGCCAGTGACCCTGACCTACTTCAGTGTGCTTAATTTAGTAAAGCTACATCGTTAAGTCTTGTACCCAGACGGAAAATTAATTCTCTTGTAATTAAAATGTATATTGGGATGGGCTCCGAGGTGTAGGAAAACTCTTGGAACTCATCACACTTGAAACTCATCAAACTTGAAACTCATCACACTAAAAACTCATCACACTTGAAACTCATCACACTTGAAACTCATCACACTTGAAACTCATCACACTTGAAACTCATCACACTAAAAACTCATCACACTAAAAACTCATCAAACTAGAAACTCATCAGAAGTGTCATCATGTCATAAAGTGTAGGGTACCAGCTTTGTTGTTGACGAAGACAACCAACTCATCGTTATTAATAATAAGAATTATCAACTTGTAAATTTTCTATGACAGGCACTGTCATCAACCTTGTCTTCTGACACTCCACCAGGAACACTGTCATCAACCTTGTCTTCTGACACTCCACCAGGAACACTGTCATGAACCTTGTCTTCTGACACTCCACCAGGAACACTGTCAACCTTGTCTTCTGACACACACCACCATGAACACTCATCAACCGTGTCTTCTGACACACACCACCATGAACACTCATCAACCTTGTCTTCTGACACACACCACCATGAACACTCATCAACCGTGTCTTCTGACACACACCACCAGGAACACTGTCATCAACCTTGTCTTCTGACACTCCTCCAGGAACACTGTCATCAACCTTATCTTCTGACACACACCACCAGGAACATTGGCATCAACCTTGTCTTCTGACACACCACCAGGAACACTGTCATCAACCTTGTCTGCTGACACACACCACCAGGAACACTGTCATCAACCTTGTCTTCTGACACTCCGCCAGGAACACTGTCATCAACCTTGTCTTCTGACACACACCATCAGGAACACTGTCATCAACCTTGTCTTCTGACACACACCACCAGGAACATTGGCATCAACCTTGTCTTCTGACACTCCGCCAGGAACACTGTCATCAACCTTGTCTTCTGACACACACCATCAGGAACACTGTCATCAACCTTGTCTGCTGACACACACCACCAGGAACACTGTCATCAACCTTGTCTTCTGACACACACCACCAGGAACACTGTCATCAACCTTGTCTTCTGACACTCCGCCAGGAGCACTGTCATCAACCTTGTCTTCTGACACACACCACCAGGAACACTGTCATCAACCTTGTCTTCTGACACACACCACCAGGAACATTGTCATCAACCTTGTCTTCTGACACACACCACCAGGAACACTGTCATCAACCTTGTCTTCTGAAACTCCGCCAGGAGCACTGTCATCAACCTTGTCTTCTGACACACACCACCAGGAACACTCTCATCAACCTTGTCTTCTGACACACACCACCAGGAACACTGTCATCAACCTTGTCTTCTGACACACACCACCAGGAACATTGGCATCAACCTTGTCTTCTGACACACCACCAGGAACACTGTCATCAACCTTGTCTTCTGACACACACCACCAGGAACACTGTCATCAACCTTGTCTTCTGACACACACCACCAGGAACATTGGCATCAACCTTGTCTTCTGACACACCACCAGGAACACTGTCATCAACCTTGTCTTCTGACACACCACCAGGAACACTGGCATCAACCTTGTCTTCTGACACACCACCAGGAACACTGTCATCAACCTTGTCTTCTGACACACACCACCAGGAACATTGTCATCAACCTTGTCTTCTGACACACCACCAGGAACACTGTCATCAACCTTGTCTTCTGACACACACCACCAGGAACACTGTCATCAACCTTGTCTTCTGACACTCCGCCAGGAACACTGTCATCAACCTTGTCTTCTGACACTCCACCAGGAACACTGTCATCAACCTTGTCTTCTGACACACTCCGCCAGGAACACTGTCATCAACCTTGTCTTCTGACACACTCCGCCAGGAACACTGTCATCAACCTTGTCTTCTGACGCACCACCAGGAACACTGTCATCAACCTTGTCTTCTGACACACCGCCAGGAACACTGTCATCAACCTTGTCTTCTGACACTCCACCAGGAACACTGTCATCAACCTTGTCTTCTGACGCACCACCAGGAACACTGTCATCAACCTTGTCTTCTGACACACCACCAGGAACACTGTCATCAACCTTTTCTTCTGACGCACCACCAGGAACACTGTAATCAACCTTGTCTTCTGACGCACAACCAGGAACACTGTCATCAACCTTGTCTTCTGACACACACCACCAGGAACACTGTCATCAACCTTGTCTTCTGACGCACCACCAGGAACACTGTCATCAACCTTGTCTTCTGACGCACCACCAGGAACACTGTCATCAACCTTGTCTTCTGACGCACCACCAGGAACACTGTCATCAACCTTGTCTTCTGACGCACCACCAGGAACACTGTCATCAACCTTGTCTTCTGACGCACCACAAGGAACAGTGTCATCAACCTTGTCTTCTGACGCACCACCAGGAACACTGTCATCAACCTTGTCTTCTGACGCACCACCAGGAACACTGTCATCAACCTTGTCTTCTGACGCACCACCAGGAACACTGTCATCAACCTTGTCTTCTGACGCACCACAAGGAACAGTGTCATCAACCTTGTCTTCTGACACTCCACCAGGAACACTGTAATCAACCTTGTCTTCTGACCACCACCAGGAACACTGTCATCAACCTTTCTTCTGACACACACCACCAGGAACACTGTCATCAACCTTGTCTTCTGACGCACCACCAGGAACACTGTCATCAACCTTGTCTTCTGACGCACCACCAGGAACACTGTCATCAACCTTGTCTTCTGACGCACCACCAGGAACACTGTCATCAACCTTGTCTTCTGACGCACCACCAGGAACACTGTCATCAACCTTGTCTTCTGACGCACCACAAGGAACAGTGTCATCAACCTTGTCTTCTCTCGCACCACCAGGAACACTGTCATCAACCTTGTCTTCTGACGCACCACCAGGAACACTGTCATCAACCTTGTCTTCTGACGCACCACCAGGAACACTGTCATCAACCTTGTCTTCTGACGCACCACAAGGAACAGTGTCATCAACCTTGTCTTCTGACACTCCACCAGGAACACAGTCATGAACCTTGTCTTCTGACACACCACCAGGAACACTGTCATCAACCTTATCTTCTGACACACACCACCAGGAACACTGTCATCAACCTTGTGTTCTGACGCACCACCAGGAACACAGTCATGAACCTTGTCTTCTGACACACCACCAGGAACACTGTCATCAACCTTATCTTCTGACACACCACCAGGAACACTGTCATCAACCTTATCTTCTGACACACCACCAGGAACACTGTCATCAACCTTGTCTTCTGACACACCACCAGGAACACTGTCATCAACTTTATCTTCTGACACACCACCAGGAACACTGTCATCAACCTTGTCTTCTGACACACCACCAGGAACAGCAAATGATCGATGAGCTAAGTTAAGTGATCTTTCTAAATGGATAAGTTAACAGTTCTTTTTAAATTAATTTGTTAACTAAACTCATCAGTCATTTACTGTTACTAGTGATTATTAAGGGTGGATATGCCAGGTTTTATTCTCCTAGTACTTGTTAGGCAGTTAGTTTAGTGAATATTAAGACACTTCCGTGGCTGAAACAGTACACAAATAACCCGCTTGTTGGTGACTGAAATTTAGGACGACGTTTCGGTCCCTAGTTAATGGTACGAGTCGGACTGAAGCGTCGTCATACGTTTGAGTCTCATTTAATCTCCTATATTTATATATGTGTACAGTTTGTGTAGTATTAATGTAGAGATGGCAGTCTTTCTCTCTCTCTCTCTCTCTCTCTCTCTCTCTCTCTTTCTCTCTTTCAATTGCCAGAAACCAGCCAAGGTTCAAACCGTCACCTTGTGGGGACACGTGTGACACCAGTTTGGGGATGACCCTGAGCCTAGATGTTATCACTTTACACCATCTCCACTTAGTGTTATCCACCACAACACAACCCTCAAGATAACACCTTACTCTCCACCGCAGTCACCGCCGGTAAAGCGACACCAATATTATTCTTTATTGTTGTCTTGTAGGAGGACGGGGGTGGGGAGAGTGTTGGTGAGGATGTATGTACCGGAGGTTTCTAGTGGGCGGGGAAGTTAGTTGCTTGGCCAGGGTGTTGGGGTAGCGGGAGGGGTTTATTGTGGGGTGTTGGGGGTTTTGGGTTGTAGCTGTAGGAGGGTTGGTTGTGGGTGTAGGAGGGTTGGTTGTGGGTGTAGGAGGGTTGGTTGTGGGTGTAGGAGGGTTGGTTGTGGGTGTAGGAGGGTTGGTTGTGGGTGTAGGAGGGTTGGTTGTGGGTGTAGGAGGGTTGGTTGTGGGTAGAGGTTAGAGGGTGTGAGGTGTGTGGGTGTAGGAGGTTGGTTGTGGGTGTAGGAGGGTTGGTTGTGGGTGTGAGGGTTGGTGTGGTAGGAGGGTTGGTTGTGGGGTAGGAGGTTAGTTGGTTGGTGGGTGTAGGAGGGTTGGTTGTGGGTGTAGAAGGGGTTGGTTGTGGGTGTAGGAGGGTTGGTTGTGGCAATATGAACATCAGTTACAAAAGCAAAAACAAAAGCAGCAGCAACAATAAGAACAACAACAGCAGCAGCAGTAACTAACAACAACAGCAGCAGCAACAGTAACAACAACAGCAGCAGCAGCAACACTGGGAGAAGCATCAATACCACGTGAGTGCCAGAGCAGCACCATCACCTCTCGCACAAGCAGCACTACTGGCAGAAGCACCACCACCACACCAATACCAGCAGCACCACCGCCATCAACAACAACAACAGTATCACCACCTCCGGCACCACCACCACAACATCAACACAGGCAGCATCACCACTACCACCACTGGCAGTAGCTTCATCAGCACTACCAGTACCAGACATACAAAATCTCTGATACAACGCTGCTCCACAAAGGTGCCAGTAAAGTAATTGCAGTTAACTATAGAGTCTAAACCGAGAACTCTGACGTCCCATATTATCAACATTTTTGAAAGGGTTTTAAGCATCAAGATTGCCTGCCACATGGAATCTCAGCAACTGCACGACCCATGGGTTCAGAACAGGTCTCGCCTGCCTCTCGCAATAGCTAGACCCCTACAACATAGTCCTGGACACACTGGAAGACAAGCAAAAAGTAGGTATAGCGAACTCCGACTTTGCAAACGCCTTTGACAGGAGTAACCATGGAGTAATTTCTCACAAAATGCGTGCAAAATTAATGACTGGAAAGGTAGGCAGATAGATATTTAACATTCTAAAATCTAAATAATAGAACCCAAAGGGTAGTCAACTAACAATGAAGTCAGGATTGCTATAGTGAAAATTTATTCCCTAGCGTACAGTACTCACCCCACTTCTCTTTTTCATTATCATATCTGACGTAGACAAGGATATGAACCACAGCACTGTATCATCCTTTTCAGACGATACTAGAATCTGAATCTGAGCCTCCAAATTAATATCAACCAAGTTTTCCAGTGGGCTACCGACAACAATATGATCAGTTCAGTGAGAACAAATTTCAGTTGCTACGTTATGGAAATATTGAAGAAATAAAAAAAAATCGGAGTACAAGACAAACTCAAGTCACTCCTTAGAGCACAAGTCTTAATGTGAGAGACCTGTGAGTGATAATATAAGATCTGAAGTTTAAGTAGTACAGCAATGTCACTATTGCAGCTGAAAGGGAACTGATAGGATGGATAGCTAGAACCTTTAAAATTTAAAACAAGAGATGCCATGAGTGATGACACTCTTCAAGTCATTCGTTTTCTCTAGGCTGGAATATTGTTGTGTAATAGCGGCCCCTTCAAGGCAGGCAAAATTACTAAGCTACAAAATCTAGATAACCTTCACAGCTCGTATTAACTCATTCAAGAGATTATTTGAGTCTGCTTACTTTAAGTACTTAGAACTCAATAAGTTTAAAGGGTCTACGACTCTTCAACACCCTCTCTTCATGCATAAGGGGAATTACCAACAAATCCCCGGCTGTGTTCAAGAGGGAACTCTACAAATTCCCCAAGTCAATTCCTGATAACCCGGGTTGTGGTGCATACGTTGGACTGTGTTGCAACTGACATTAATGACGTGGTCTGGGATCGGGCCGCGGGAGCGATTACCCAAAAGCGACTACAGGTAACCTATAGGTAACCACCACTGGCAGAAGCACCACCACCACCTCCGGCACCAGCAGTAGCACCACATTAATACCAACAGCAGGAGCACCGCCATTAACAACAACAGTCTGACCACTTCCCACACCAACAGCAGCACCACCACTACGTCAAAACCACCACCACTGACAGGAGCATCACCACCACCCCCATGTCAGTTCCGGCAAAAGCAACAGCAGGAAACAGTAACGTGGGCAGCAACGCGAGGGAGACAAACAGCATTAGCGTGACCGCCTGGGGAGCACCACGCCCTAGTCTCATTGCGCGTGCCTGGACAAGGTCCTGGTGGAGGGAGAGAGGGAGGAGTGGAGGGTACTGAGAGAGTCTTGGTGCTACGCCAGTGTTGTTGTGCAGGCTCGGAGGGACTGCCGTCACTCTTCTTCCACTCCTGCTATTCCACAATCCGTGTCTCTACTATATGCAGTGGTGGACGTGTGTCTTCCGACCCGACTCTTGTGGGTGTAAGGAGGTCAGGGAAGGATTAAGTCTCGTGTGAGGTGCCGGAGGCTGCACACCTGATCTACACCACAACACATGTTTACAAATCGTGTAGTGACACGTGCTTGGAAAAAAAAAGAGTAAAATTGTAAAGAAAAAATCAGAGAATAGTTTCGTGTGTGCGCATGACAAGAAGTGTGCCGCGACCTGAGAAGTGTCGGTCAAACCACGAGAGGAAGAAGGTAAGTACTCACGATTGTCACTCTTTTCTCCTAACAGGTTTTGATAAGCAAGTGGGTGAGTTAGATGTTAGGAATGGAGCTGTTGTTTGTAAGCAAACTTGAGCACATCCACAGTGTTGTGCGCTATCCTGTCCCATTGCAGGATCACCCGTAGCGTGTGGTTACCATATGCTATACGAGTGTTTACACTGTGGGAACACGGTTTGGTAAGGTTCGTCAGGAAACAGGACAAGTGTTTCCTGACGCGGGTCTTAGATGATGACCCGCCGTTGGAGCTTTTGGTCATTTGACCGAGGCCTTCCGCTGGCTTACCGCCTTACATAGCGGAAACCAAGGCTAGCTTGGTTTCCCTGCCGTAGTCCATCTCACAGGACGGATTTCTCATACAAGGGGACGCAAATTTGACCTTTTTGGGTGTTATTCTAGGTAATCAGTCTTTCAGCCTGAGGGACTGATTACCTCAAACTCCTCCTCTTCTTCCACCGTCCTTCTTTGTGTTGGACTGAAGAAGCCACTGGCTGGCAAAACGTTTCCTCAATAAAAATTCCCAAGTGTTACACAAGTGTCTCATTTTTCAACTTGTCGGGTTTCCAAACCATTTACATCACAATGTATGATCATTGTACTTAAGTGTGCCTGGGCCTAAATACACTTACAATGCTATCAATAGCTACAAGAGCTTCCTAGGTGTACTTCCAGCACGTCTGGAAGTTACTATTTCTTGGGAACTATCTCAAGATGACTATCGTACTCACAGGAGAAATATGTAAATTGTGTGCAGGGAACAGTGTCTTATAAGAAATGAGAAAAATGATTATACCCAGATGACCGACTTTTCATCCATCTACACCACCTGCGTCTTAGTGGGTGATGCACCACCTGCGTGTCAGTGGGTGATGCACCACCTGTGTTCTAGACTTTGCTCACCTATATTCTAGACTGTGCTCATCCGTGTTCCAGACTATGCTCACCCGTGTTCCAGACTATGCTCACCCGTGTTCCAGACTATGATCACCCGTGTTCCAGACTGTGCTCACCCTTGTTCCAGACTGTGCTCACCCGTGTTCCAGACTATGCTCACCCGTGTTCCAGACTATGATCACCCGTGTTCCAGACTGTGCTCACCCGTGTTCCAGACTATGCTCACCCGTGTTCCAGACTATGCTCACCCGTGTTCCAGACTATGCTCCTCCGTGTTCCAGACTGTGCTCACCCGTGTTCCAGACTATGCTCACCCGTGTTCCAGACTATGATCACCCGTGTTCCAGACTATGCTCACCCGTGTTCCAGACTGTGCTCACCCGTGTTCCAGACTATGCTCACCCGTGTTCCAGACTATGCTCACCCGTGTTCCAGACTGTGCTCACCCGTGTTCCAGACTATGCTCACCCGTGTTTCAGACTATGCTCCTCCGTGTTCCAGACTGTGCTCACCCGTGTTCCAGACTATGCTCACCCGTGTTCCAGACTATGATCACCCGTGTTCCAGACTATGCTCACCCGTGTTCCAGACTGTGCTCACCCGTGTTCCAGACTATGCTCACCCGTGTTCCAGACTATGCTCACCCGTGTTCCAGACTGTGCTCACCCGTGTTCCAGACTATGCTCACCCGTGTTCCAGACTATGCTCACCCGTGTTCCAGACTATGCTCACCCGTGTTCCAGACTATGCTCACCCGTGTTCCAGACTGTGCTCACCCGTGTTCCAGACTATGATCACCCGTGTTCCAGACTGTGCTCACCCGTGTTCCAGACTATGCTCACCCGTGTTCCAGACTATGCTCACCCGTGTTCCAGACAATGCTCACCCGTGTTCCAGACTTTGCTCACCCATGTTCCAGACTATGATCATTTTTGCTACAATTCTGTCATCTTCCTGCGCTTACGGGACTACACGTCGTCGTGCTGGTGAAGGCTCTTGATCCCAGAAATTGGAGGTATCCACCCACTCCCATGGATCAAACCTTATTACCTCCCATAAACCTGGCTCCTTGTGACTTACAGGTTTAGCGCTTCTCTACGGCCCTAATAACCTCAGGTACTACAACATGTCCATTCCAGAACGTGTGAGAGATCTATTCCTCAATCTATTGCGTCTATTCTTTCAGTGGTTCGCTGCACCCGTTCTAGCCTAGTTAATTGTGGATGGGGGAAAGTTGATGGGGATAGATTGCAGTCATTTAGGTAAGACACGTGGCTTTAATGAGAGCCATGGCTCAGGTGACTAGAAAGAACAGGTAAGAGGGAGACAGGGAGAGGATTTGTTGTGGTTCTCTAACGAGTGGGGAAGAGGGGAGGGGGAAGAGAGGGGGGAGGGTGTTTTGTCTGTCAGGTAAGAGTATGGTGTCTCCTGAAGCTGGTTTTTAAAACATTCGTAGGAGGGAAGGATGTTTTTGTCAGGAAAGACTATCTCCTGATGCTGTCTTTAAAAAACCGTAGCAGGGAAGGATGTTTTGTTCGTCAGGAAAGAATATGGGTGATTTTTTAAACTATCTTGCTGTCGAGGTCACCGCTCAATACATTAAAAAATGATTCATTAGTTGAACAAATACAAAGTATACTGGAACCTCGGTTTTCGTATGCCTTAGTTTGTATGTAAAACTATAGTTATTCTCTATAAAATTTATTTTTTGTTAATATTTTTGGGTGTCTGAAATGGATTAATTGGATTTACATTATTTCTTATGGGAAATATTAAAAAAATACATTTTATAGAGAATAACTGATTTAATACATAATGTCACGGTCGTCCATTTCTGTAGCTTCGTGTATTTGCGTTATTTGCTTCAGTGTTTAAGCTGTGCTATTACGTGTCTTAACATTATTAGCTAATCTGTTCCAGTCTTTTTCACCTACACTATATAAAATGTATATGATGCATGGCTGCATACAATGGTTACATCAAAATTAGGTTAATTTTCCCTAAATAATTAGTTTCTCGAGGTAAGATTACTTTGCAAAATTTGGTAATTTTGTTGAAATGGTTTAGGCGGTTTTGAGAGATTTATATTTTTTGCGAATGCAAGTGATCTAAGAAGCATTCCTAAGTTATTTAGTTATCTCTAAATAAAAGGTAAACACTAACTTGACTTAACCTCATGTAACCCAAACCTAAATTATTGTTGGAAAATTCGTAATATTTATATTTAGTCGTATTTAAACCAGTAAATAAAACATACTGCCTGGATAACTCTGACATCGGTAATTTGAAAAGATTGTGATGTTGCCTGATACCTTCCATACCTACCCACCTACCCACCTACCCACCTACCTACATGGAGTGTGCTACACTGGTCAGTGCACCCCACGTTCAGGATAAATCTTAGCATCCTGTTTTGGATTGCTCTCAGACTTTTTGGTTAGAGCTGATTACCACAAGGAGTAACCTACACGACACTGTGAATGAACCAGAGGTTTGCATGTCTTGCATGGCAAGCACTGTGCCCGAGACACTCTTAGCACAGTGGTAGAGCATTCAACTCACTACTCAGATAACCCGGGTCGAATCCTGGGAAGGGAGAGATGTATAGGTAAGTCTAAAACCTCACTAGCCGTATCTAGCTGTAAATAGATGAACACGAGTTATGAAAACAGTGAAATTTTGTATTATATGTTAGTTGTACGTATATTATAAACAATTCACCTGTCCGACAAGAATCTAAGGATATCCCTTGATATGTTTCATTTAAATTACCATAACTTCTGTGTGCAAAAAAAAGTTTATTTTCCACCCACCATCAGCAAGTTATCCAGGCGGCAGGTTTAGTGACTAAAATATAACCACAATATATATATATATATATATATATATATATATATATATATATATATTCAAGTCACCATGGACAGCTATACACTTGCTTTAAGTTACCATGAACAGCTATATACTTGCTTTAAGTCACCAGAAACAACTATACATTTGCTTTAAGTCACCATGGACAGCTATACACTTACTGGAACGTTCAAGCTTCTCTAGTCCAATCAAAAATATAAATTAAAAGGTTTTGTCTTGCTTATGGAGCCCTGGTTTTGTATCTGCCCTGAGGTTATCACTCTCGTAGAGCGTCCTACGGAGGCTTATCTTTAATTTGGGGAATAGGATGGACGCGACTTCTCAAATCCAGTCTGGTAGAGCCGCAACCCGTGAGCAGGAGCTTTGTCGTGAAGGAGCTGGGGTATGGTAGACAGCTCTCCATGTTTCATTCCCGATTACAGATCGCTGATTAAAATTGTTCTCAGTCCAGCTTCAACTCAAGATTCTCCTCCGAACATCACATCCGGTTTGTCTTCATTTCGGAAGTCAACATTTTCGGCACCCGACGAACACAGACTTTGCTTATATACAAGTGTTGGTGGAGAGCGATTTCAACTGTGCCATAACTGATCCCCAGAGTGTCCGCTACCTGACGCACCGTCACGCTTTGATCCTATATCACAATTCGCTCCGCGACCTCAATGTTTACCTGGTTTATTGATGTGGAAGGTCTGCCAGACCTGGAATAGTCTTAGATTTCCTGCCACGACGGAATTCTGCATCCCAGCCCACCTTTGAGTGTAGAATATGAAGGAGACTGGTCCTGGTGATTCAGATTTAGATTTTGCCACCGAAGTGGCTAGTTTATTGTGCATCCCATATCTATCCTGTGGACGGTAGCTCAAGAGCATATGGTTACACAAAAGGCCTAGGAACTAGGCCCCAAAAGGGTATCAGGAGTACATCTGGATTTATATCTACAGTTCGCTTATCAGTAACAACCCTAGTCCTGGTGAGCAGTGATCAGGTCAGCATCAATCTCTACCTGGAGTCTACCTGGAGGGTGGTCCGGGGGTCAGCGCCCCCGCGGCCAAGTCCTTGATCAGGTCTCCCGGTGGATCAGGGCCTGATCAGTCAGGTAGATTTTTCTCTAGTGTTAAAAATTATGACAGCACCGGTGTTTAATTTTCATGTTTTCAAGTTAGACACGTGTGCAACAGTTGGGTATCTATTCCGAAACGTTTTGCCTACATAGTAGGCTTCTTCAGTCTGGAACAATGTTCCAGACTATAGAGCAAAACTCTTCTCCAGGCTGAGGCTAACCACCTCAAAACTACGTCTTCGAGGGTGATGGACTGATTACATCGTCTTTACATCTTTACTGCTTCTGCCGCCTCCTCTACTCAACTGAAGAAGCCTACTGTGTAGGCGAAACGTTTCGGAATAAAGACACCTAACTGTTGCATCTGTGTCTTACTGATCAACTTGTCGGTATTGTATACCATTATCATATTCAAATTAATGTTTTCACTCGAATCTGAAACATCAAACTTATGCAATTAATCATAGAAGCTAGAAACCTATAATCAGTAGGTTTTAATACACTTTACTTGTTGATAAATTAGACACACCTGTAACACTTGAGTATCTTTATTGTTTCCTCAGTAAAGTCTAATTTATCAACTTGTCGGTTCTCTGAACCATCTATCTACACTTCACTTGTATTTCAAGACATTAAAAATTAAAACTACAGAATTGCCCATTTAGGGTTAAGCTCAGAACTATGTGATCTTCCCTCGTATGTGTTCTTTGTCCAGCTTTAAGTAGCCGGGCTGGCGAGTCCTGCTTCTGGTAATGAGCGTGCTCGATATTTGCCAATTTTGTGTTCCGTGTTGTTGTCGAGGGGACGGGGGAGGGGGCTCCACTCGATCCAGTGGACGTTTGGTGACAGTCCTCTTGAAGTTATAGGATCTACGGTGCTCATCCCTGCTCCTAGACTGAGGGACTGATTACTTCGTCTTTTGTATATACTTCTGCAGTCTTCACATCATGTCCTTCTGTTGTATTGATAAAGCCACTGGAGGGCGAAACGTCTACAAATTAGAGATACCCAGATGTTGCATATGTTCTCATTCTTCATCAGGTGTACAGTGTGTAGGTGTGGTGTGTAATATGGATGTTTAGGGTGAAGATGTATCATGTAGATGTGTAGTGTGTAGATGTTTAGTGTGTACATGGGTAGTGTGTACATGTGTAGTGTGTACATGTTTAGTGTGTAGATGTTTAGTGTGTACATGTTTAGTGTGTGCATGTGTAGTGTGTACATGTTTAGTGTGTACATGTTTAGTGTGTACATGTGTAGTGTGTACATGTTTAGTGTGTACATGTTTAGTGTGTGCATGTGTAGTGTGTACATGTTTAGTGTGTGCATGTGTAGTGTGTACATGTGTAGTGTGTACATGTGTGCTATGTAGTTTGGAGTAATAAAAAAAGAGAAAATTCAGGCAACCACTTAAAAATACCACTTCAGAATAATAATAATAATAATAATAATAATAGTGTGTACTCACTTATATGTACTCACCTATATATACTCACCTATATGGTTTAGAAAAACACGTGACCGAACACTAGGACATATTAGGAAACGTTTCGGTCCTGGGACCTTGATCACTTCTAACCCGAAGTGATCAAGGTCCCAGGACCGAAACGTTTTCTATTAAATATGTCCTAGTGTTTGTTCACGTGTTTTTCTAAACCAATTTGTGGGTATCTATTACCAAGGTTTATACTCACCTATATTTGGTTGAAGGGGTTGAGTCTCAGCTCCTGGTTTGGTCTTTTGGCTGGTCGCTACTAGGATCACTCTCTTCTGGCTTCGCGAGCATTATCGTACTTCTTCTTAAAGCTGTGTATGGATCCTGCCTCTACCACTCCATTTTCCAGGTCGTTCCACTTACTGACTACTAAGACTGAAGAAATACTTCATAAAAGCCTTGTGACTCACCTGTGTTTTCAGCATCTAACTGTGTCTTCGTGTTCCTGCTTCCCGACTCTGATATAATCTGTCCCTGTCTACCCAATCATTTCTCAGTATTTTGTACGTTGATATCATATCACGTCTTGTCTTTATTTTCTCTAGTGTCCTCAGATTAAGTTTTTTTAATCTCTCCTCATAGGACATAGCCCTTAGCTCCGGGACTAGTCTCGTTGCAAACCGTTGTACTTTCTCTAATTTCTTGAAATGTTTGACGAGGTGTGGGTTTCATACTGGTGCTGCATACTCCAATATGGGCATGACGTACACTGTATTCAGTGTCGTGAATGTGTGTGTATGTGGCGAGGGATGGCACCTCACTATTCCAGGGTCGACCAGAGGATATATTGATTCCTGGCTGGGCAAGGTGCCAGCCTGTCTGTGCTGGGAGCCAACCATTCGTATGTGTCCGTCTTCTCTCTCTCTCTCTCTCTCTCTCTCTCTCTCTCTCTCTCCCAGCGCCAAACCGCCAGCACTCGCCATATTACAGCAATATTATTGTCAATGGAAGAGTATATAAGTGAGATCAACATACCGCATAGAAACCAGACAAAATTTCAACATAATTGTCCACTGTAGTTACTACTTAACATACATACGAGTCTTGAGAATCAAACAATTTCACTAGCCTCACCTTTTCCTCCGCTCAGGATAATGGTCAGACTGCACAGGCTGAATGACTGATTTCCTCAAACTTCTTCTGATCTTCACCATTCTTCTTTGTTTAGGACTGATGAAGCCACTGTGTGGCAAAAAGTTTCCTCACTAAAGGTATCCTAGTGTTGCACATGTATCTAATTTATCAACTTATCGGTTCTTTGAACCGTTTACATACATGCAAATAGTTAGATACTAGTACCTAGAAATAAAACAGACCCCTAAAATGTTAATTTATATGAGAGCAGGAAGAGCAGACGAGTCCTGTCGTTGGTTGGTTTCTGCTTCTAGGTGGTAGTAAAACATGATACTCCTGCAGTGGAGTGGGGCAATCTTTGTTTGGGACCACGGCGAGGCTGATATGGCGACTGCAAAGCACTGTTTACCGATATATTCCAGCCGTCTAGACCGATGTCTTGTGGGTTTGATGATAATCCGGGTACGGGGAGGTGTTTAGCTTGCACATGCAGATCTTCAGTTCGAAGCCTTCACCTTCCCGTGGATTGGTTGGCAACGCTGTCTTCACACACTGAGTGTCCGTGGTTCGATCCCTCACACGGGTGGAAATGTTGGGCATATTTCCTTACACCAGTTGTTCCTGTTCACCTAGCAGTAAGTAGGTACCTGGGTGTTAGTCGACTGATGTGGGTCGCATCCTGGGGGACAAGATAACAGCACCCTAGTGGAAATAAGACAGACATTCTTCGATGATGCACTGGTTATCTTGGGTAGCTATCCCTCCTCCGGGCTAAAAAAATCCGAACAAATCTTATCTTCTGGGATGAACAAGACGTTGAAGTTTCTGAACGATTCAAGGACACACTAGGTCATCTTAAGTAACTCCTTGGGCTCACAGTGAAGTCTCGTGTATGTACGTTGCAATCACAGCCTGGTGCTTGATATCAGGGACAGGAGAAAATAGTCGTTGAGTGGGTCACGAAATCCTAATATTTCTATTGCAAGCAAACCAGGGAACGGGTGGGGATCGAACCCATGACAATTGAGTGGTACAACTCCAGGCCAGTGCGTAAGCCACTGGGCCAGCTGGTTGCAATAAGATTCATCCAACTAGGTATATTTATACACCATAGGGAGGTTACCATGGGCCTCACTATGACCACAAATGTAAGTTTTTACAGATGAATCTCCCACCAGCGTGGCTGGTGGGAGTTTCATCAAGGACCTTGATAATATGAGAAATCGCGAAAGCGCTTTGAAGGTCACTATTTTTTCTCATTGGTTGTTGTAATTTACACTATGTATGATAATTGTACTTATGTGTACCCGTGCCTAAATAAACTTACTCATTTACCCAGCATGCATCACGGAAAGCTGTCGGACCGAAACGTCGTCGTAAGCTCCTCTCTCCTATGTGTGGGTTACTTGTGTATCGTTTGAGATTTTTCTGTCTTGAAATGACATACAGCATGTCCTAAATGGGACGTCGTGGCCGATCTGTGGTCCTAGTGACTTGTGATCATACTGTAGCCAGTAGGATCACTACCGCCAGAGACTTCCGACATACGCGAGGTCCACGAATATTCCTTGACATTTTGGCACATTACTCTCATATATGATCTACCGCTGGATTTGTAACGACGTAGCTGAATCTGGGATCTGCTTCTAGTTTGCCATGCAAATTTGATGTATTATTAGTATCAGAGAAGCGAAAAAGTTCTTGAACATTGCCTTTGTAATTGATTTAAGATAGAAATTTCCTGTTAGGTAAGAGGACACAGATACAACTAATGTGGCATTTTATTGTGGCAACGTTTCGCTCTCCAGGAGCTTTGTCAAGCCGGCTTGACAAACCTGAAGAGTGAAACGTTGCCACAATAAAATGTGACAGTTGCATCTGGAGTATACTTGGAGGGTGTTCCGGGGGCGACGCCCCCGCGACCCGGTCCTTGACCTGGCCTTTTGTCAGTAATTCCACCACTGGTACAACTTCCTTGTATGAGCTCTTTGAGAGAGCTTTCAGATGCGTGACAATAAATGAATACTGGTTTCATGAAGGAGTAAAATGCTCTTGTCTATAATAACTTCCATACAGGTTATAAAATTATATGTAATTGCAAGATTTATGGTGACAGGGGTCTGTTATTTTCTCGACATTTTAAAATACCAAATACAGTGTTAGTTTCAATTATATCACTGATACTAGGAATACCAAGCTTCTTCCTCATGTTAAGAACCTTGGTAGTTTTAGGGCAGCCAAGAATAATTCTGAGGGCTTCATTTTGTGTTGGAAACTGTGAACCGTGACAAGGAAGCAGAGACAGTCTCCACCTGCCTCTGACTCCTGGCTTTGTTTTGTGTTGGAAACTGTGAACCGTGACAAGGAAGCAGAGACAGTCTCGACCTGGCTCTGACTCCTGGCTTTGTTTTGTGTTGGAAACTGTGAACCGTGACAAGGAAGCATAGACAGTCTCGACCTGGCTCTGACTCCTGGCTTTGTTTTGCATTAGCTCCACGGACTGCAGAGATTTTTCTTTAGCTAACATTAACGTGGGAGCAACATAAGTGTGCTGTGTGGTGTCGAGTGTGTGTGTGTGTGGCGTAGTGTATAGTTTGTGTAGTGTATTGTGGTGTAGTGTGGTGTGTAGTGTGATGTAGTGTGGTACAATGTAATGTAGTGGTATAGTGTAATGTAGTGTGGTATAGTGGAATATAGTGTAGTATAGTGAAATGTGTCGTATAATATAATGAAGTGTAGTATAGTGAAGTATAATGTAGTGTGGTATAGTGAAGTATAATGCAGTGGGTGTAGTGTAATGTAGTGTGTGGTTAGTGTAATGTGTTGTGTGGTTACCTTTAGTCTCGCTTCTAAAACCTTGACAGAGAACCGAGGATATTTAATTTGACAGATAACCTGTTATCCAACTGAGTAGGTTACCACCGGTATTTATTTTGGCTAGCTCATGTAAGATAACTGATCTGCTTGTGTTATCAAATGCAGATTATAAATCAAGAAATTGGGTAAACCCACTAGATGTGTGTGCTGTAAGCATGGCGGTAATGCAGTTCTGCATACTTTTCTTGTTCATAACACCAATGAGAGAGAGAGAGAGAGAGAGAGAGAGAGAGAGAGAGAGAGAGAGAGAGAGAGAGAGAGAGAGAGAGAGGGGGGAGAGGGAGAGAGTCTGACCCAGCGGAGCGTGAAAGCTGTCAGCTCGAGATGTGAAATACAAATTGCTTAGCATATTGGAAAGGCATCGAAAATCCCATCCCTCCAGCCTCACGCCCCACCTCCCTCTTTTCCCCTTTACCCATCCCTCTTCCCCCCCCCCTTTACCCATCCCTCTTCTCTTTTTCCTTCTCTCCCTCCCTTCTCCTCTTTACCCATCCGTCTATCTTTTTCTTCTCTTATTTCCTCCCCCGCCAAGTAAATAACTGACGTCAGTCCTTTTTTTTTACCATTCTCTCTCAACCTCTTCGTTATCTCTCTCTTCCTCTTCCCACGTGTCTTAAATATTTCTTCCCTTTCTTAATCTTTGCCTTATCTCACCGTCTCCCTTCACAAGAGCCTCCCTAAAACTTTCACTTCCTCTCTTTATTTCTTACCTTATGCTCTCTTTTACCCACCTCCAGTCCTCCATTACCCACTTCCAGTTCTCCCTAACCCACTTCCAGTCCTCTTTTACCCACCTCCAGTCCTCCATTACCCACTTCCAGTTCTCCCTAACCCACTTCCAGTCCTCCTTAACCCACTTCCAGTCCTCTTTTACCCACCTGCAGTCCTCCATTACCCACTGCCAGTTCTCCCTAACCCACTTCCAGTCCTCCTTTACCCAATTCCAGTCCTCCCTAACCCACTTCCAGTCCTCCTTAACCCACCTCCAGTCCTCTTTAACCCACCTCCAGTCCTCCTTAACCCATTTCCAGTCCTCCTTTACCCACCTCCAGTCCTCCTTAACCCACTTCCAGTCCTCCTTTACCCACCTCCAGTCCTTTACCCACCTCCAGTCTTTTACCCACCTCCAGTCCTCCCTAACCCACATCCAGTCTTCCCTAACCCACTTCCAGTCCTCCCTAACCCACTTCCAATTCTCTCTTACCTCGTATTCTCCCTCTTCTACCGTGCCTCTTCTCCCTCATCCACCATCTCCCCCTCCCCCTTACTCACCTCCTCCTCATTACCCACCTCCCTCCCTTCCCTTGTTCACAGTTGTCCTCTTCCGTTTGCCTCCCCTTATCCAGCCAATTTTTGACACCCATCACGTATATTTTTAACCCAGCCCCCACCACCCTTACTCCAACCATCCCACCCCCTCACCATCCTCCCATTCTCCCCCATCTCCTACCCCTCACCATCTGCATTATAAATATTTGTTATTCCACTTCATCCAGTTATGAAATGAGATTGAGAATCAAGTGTCCATCCCATCTGTCATCCACTAACTCTCTCCCCTTCCTCCCTCACTTCCTCCTTCCCATTCCCTCTCAACCCCTCGCCACCCCCAATGAGGGGAAGAAAACAAAGAGACCGCTAGCACAATATTTTTTTAATTTACTTTAATTCATTGGCGGTGTATTGTAATGATAAGAAAAGAGGAGATAAGACAAGAACAGATGAGATAAGACAAGAACAGAGGAGATAAGACAAGAACAGAGGAGATAAGACAAGAACAGAGGAGGTAAGACAAGAACAGAGGAGATAAGACAAGAACAGAGGAGGTAAGACAAGAACAGAGGAGATAAGACAAGAACAGGGGAGATAAGACAAGAACAGAGGAGATAAGACAAAACAGAGGAGATAAGACAACAGAAAGTATAAGATGCAATATTTTGCCGCCGAAGTGGCTAGTTTATTGTGTACCTCATATCCATCCTGTGGATGGTAGTGGCTAGTTTATTGTGCACTCATATCCATCCTGTGGATGGTAGTGGCTAGTTTATTGTGTACCTCATATCCATCCTGTGGATGGTAGTGGCTAGTTTATTGTGTACCTCATATCCATCCTGTGGATAGTAGTGGCTAGTTTATTGTGTACCTCATATCCATCCTGTGGATGGTAGTGGCTAGTTTATTGTGTACCTCATATCCATCCTGTGGATGGTAGTGGCTAGTTTATTGTGTACCTCATATGCATCCTGTGGATGGTAGTGGCTAGTTTATTGTGTACTCATATCCATCCTGTGGATGGTAGTGGCTAGTTTATTGTGTACTCATATCCATCCTGTGGATGGTAGTGGCTAGTTTATTGTGTACTCTCATATCCATCCTGTGGATGGTAGTGGCTAGTTTATTGTGTACCTCATATCCATCCTGTGGATGGTAGTGGCTAGTTTATTGTGTACCTCATCCATCCTGTGGATGGTAGTGGCTAGTTTATTGTGTACCTCATATCCATCCTGTGGATGGTAGTGGCTAGTTTATTGTGTACCTCATATCCATCCTGTGGATGGTAGTGGCTAGTTTATTGTGTACCTCATATCCATCCTGTGGATGGTAGTGGCTAGTTTATTGTGTACCTCATATCTATCCTGTGGATGGTAGTGGCTAGTTTATTGTGTACCTCTATCCATCCTGTGGATGGTAGTGGCTAGTTTATTGTGTACTCATATCCATCCTGTGGATGGTAGTGGCTAGTTTATTGTGTACCTCATATCCATCCTGTGGATGGTAGTGGCTAGTTTATTGTGTACCTCATATCTATCCTGTGGATGGTAGTGGCTAGTTTATTGTGTACCTCATATCTATCCTGTGGATGGTAGTGCAAGAATACATTGATATACAAAAGGCCTAAGAACTAGGCCCCAAAAATGTTTAATAGGAGTACGTCAGATAAGAGAAGGTAAGAATAGAGAATATAAGAGAAGAAGAGAGAAGATAAAATAAGACCATAAACATAGAGAATAGGATAAACTATTGAGGACAGTGTTATGACAGTGTACAGTGTTATGACAGTGTAAAGTGTTATGACAGTGTACAGTTGTATGACAGTGTACAGTAGTATGACAGTGTACAATGTTGTGACTGTACAGTAGTATGACAGTGTACAGTAGTATGACAGTGTCAAGTAGTATGGCAGTGTACAGTAGTATGACAGTGTACAGTGGTACGACTGTGTACAGTGGTGCTGACGGCACACAGGTTTATATTTCAACTTTCGCTACATAATATACAATGTGTTTTACCTACATGGGTATTTACCTTGCTTTGTAAGGGTTGAATTTGGTTTATATTGGTTTACAATGCTTTAAGCATTGTATTTGTTTGTTATAAATCAATGCCTTAAATTGGTTTACATCTATTTACACCTGTTCGTATCGGTTTACAATACGTTAAATTGGTTTACAGTTTCTTACACTGGTTTACTTCCATTTAAATTAGTTTACATTGATTAGTATTATAGATCATACTATACAAATATACTAGTATCATACTATACACATATGCTTGACGAATATGTTTGAATCATACTATAAAGATATACTTGTATCATATTGATAAAATAAGAATTTCGAATGTATGAATGTGGTTCCATACCAATTATTTAATCCCGTGAGCCAAAATAATATTTTCGACCGGGGGGGGGGGGGGGAAATTGAGTAGAGGGGAGAGACAGGAGGGGGGGGGGAGATTGAGAATGAAAACAAAGCTCACGTGATGGCAACGCTTCCCATCCTCGGCGATCAATACAGAGCAAAACAAAAGTGTACTTGGTGATGACTTGGTCCGTGGACCGTGGCGGTGATTTGGTCCGTGGACCGTGGTGGTGATTTGGTCTGGACCGTAGTGATGATTTAGTCTGGACCGTGGTGGTGATCTGGTCTGGACCGTGGTGGTGATTTGGTGTGGACCGTGGTGGTGATTTGGTTCGTGGACCGTAGTGATGATTTGGTCTGAACCGTGGCGGTGATTTGGTCTAGACCGTGGTGATGATTTGGTCTGGACCGTAGTGATGATTTGGTCTGGTCTGGACCGTGGTGGTGATTTGGTCTGGACCGTGGTGGTGATTTAGTCTGGACCGTGGTGGTGATTGGTTCGTGGACCGTAGGGATGATTTGGTCTGGACCGTGGTGGTGATTTGGTCTGGACCGTGGTAGTGATTTGATCTGGACCGTGGTGGTGATTTGGTCTGGACCGTAGTGATGATTTGGTTTGGACCGTGGTGGTAATTTGGTCTGAACCGTGGCGGTGATTTGGTCTGTGGACTTTCACACGTTTTTCTTTTTCTTTTCATCAGGTGTTGCAGGCTTGTTAGGTCCTAGACCGAGAAAACCATTCGTGGAGAAGCGTTTAATATTTAAAATATCCTATTACTGCTATTGCTACTTTTACTACTTGTATTAATGCTATTACTGTTACTTGTATTAATGCTACTACTGCTACTACTACTATTACTACTGCTACTACTGCTGCTACTGCTACTACTACTACTACTACTACTACTGCTACTGTTGCTACTGCTACTGCTACTACTACTACTGCTGCTGCTGCTACTGCTGCTGCTACTACCACTACTGCTGCTACTGCTACTACTACTACTACTGCTGCTGCTACTACTACTACTACTACTACTACTACTACTACTCTTCTACTACTACTACTACTGCTACTACTACTACTACTACTGCTACTACTGCTACTGCTGCTACTACTACTGCTGCTACTGCTACTGGTACTACTGCTACTGCTACTGCTACTACTACTGCTACTACTAACTGCTGCTACTGCTACTACTACAACTACTACTACTACAACTACTACTACTACTATTACTACTACTACTATTACTACTACTAATACTACTTCCCAATATATACTGGCTCATTCTCTTCTGTCTATTATACACATTGGTTATAATAACCATGATATTTAAAGGGGTGAAGGGGTAAGCTCAGTGGAAGGCCTCGGTCAGATGACCAAAAACTCCAGCTGTGGGTCATCACATGACTAAGATCCGCGTCAGGAAACACTTGTCCTGTTTCCTGACAAATCTAATACCTACCATCTCTTCTGTCAGTGTAACTTGTAAATGATGCAAGTCGGACCGAAACGTCGTCATAAGCGGGTTGTAGGTAAAAGGACACAAGTGCAACTAATGTGACATTTTATTGTGGCAACGTTTCGCTCTCCAGGAGCTTTATCAAGCCGTTACATTAGTTGCACTTGCGTACTTTTACCTTCATATTGTGAGTAATTCTACTATTATTCTTAGTTATGTTTACTAGTATTCTTAGTTATGTTTACTAGTATTCTTAGTTATGTTTACTAGTATTCTTAGTTGTTGTTTACTAGCATTCTTAGTTGTGTTTACTAGTATGCTTAGTTATGTTTACTATTATTCTTATTTGTGTTTACTAGTATTCTTAGTTATGTTTACTAGTATTCTTAGTTGTGTTTACTAGCATTCTTAGTTGTGTTTATTAGTATTCTTAGTTATGTTTACTAGTATTCTTAGTTGTGTTTACTAGTATTCTTAGTTATATTTACTAGTATTCTTAGTTATGTTTACTAGTATTCTTAGTTATGTTTACTAGTATTCTTAGTTATGTTTACTAGTATCCTTAGTTGTGTTTACTAGTATGCTTAGTTATGCTTACTATTATTCTTATTTGTGTTTACTAGTATTCTTAGTTATGTTTACTAGTATTCTTAGTTGTGTTTACTAGCATTCTTAGTTGTGTTTACTAGTATGCTTAGTTATGTTTACTATTATTCTTATTTGTGTTTACTAGTATTCTTATTTATATTTACTAGTATTCTTAGTTATGTTTACTAGTATTCTTAGTTATGTTTACTAGTATTCTTAGTTATGTTTACTAGTATCCTTAGTTGTGTTTACTAGTATGCTTAGTTATGCTTACTAGTATTCTTATTTGTGTTTACTAGTATTCTTAGTTATGTTTACTAGCATTCTTAGTTGTGTTTACTAGTATGCTTAGTTATGTTTACTATTATTCTTATTTGTGTTTACTAGTATTCTTATTTATATTTACTAGTATTCTTAGTTATGTTTACTAGTATTCTTAGTTATGTTTACTAGTATTCTTAGATATATTTACTAGTATTCTTAGTTGTTTACTAGTATTCCTAGTTGTGTTTACTATTATTCTTAGTTGTGTTTTCTAGTATTCTTAGTTGTTTACTAGTGTTCTTAGTTGTGTTTACTAGTATTCTTAGTTGTTTACTAGTATTCTTAGTTGTTTACTAGTATTCTTGTTTACTAGTATTCATAGTTGTATAATAATATTCTTCTTGTGTTTTCAAGTATTCTTGCATTATCATTATGTTCTCTGTCTCTGTCTGTCTGTCTCTCTCTCTCTCTCTCTCTCTCTCTCTCTCTCTCTCTCTCTCTCTCTTCCCTCTTCACCTCTCACCCTCTAATCCTTTCCTTCCACCCCTATCCTCCTCCGTCTTATCCTAAGTCACGCCTTAACATTCTTTCTCCTTCAAATACCCTCTACGGCGTCTACGCTATCTCCATTCCCCATCCTCTCTCTCACCCTCTCCCTCCCTCCCTTTCCCTACCATCTTCCTCTCCCTCCCTCGTCCTTCCCTCTGTTCGTCCTCTCCATCTCGTCTCCCTCTCCCTCTTCGCCACCCGTCTCCCTGTCTCCGTCCTCCCCCCCCCACCTGTCAATAACAGGTCACGTGATGAATCAGAGAGGGTTGAGAGTGTAGGTGATAATCTTTACGTTTCTCATTAAAAGTCAGTCCCGGAGGGAGCACCAGTCAGCCCCTTCCCCTAAACACACACACCTGGGGTGGCAGTAGTAGTAGCAGCAGCAGTAGTAGTAGTAGTAGTATTTGTGTAGTAGCACTAGCAGCAGTATTAGTAGTAGTAGTAATAACAACAACAGTAGTAGTAATAGCAACAGCAGCAGTAGTAGTAATAGTAATAGCAACAGCAGCAGTGGTAGTACCTATGGTACTAAGAGTTATAGTAGTAGTAGTAGTAGTAGTGGTAATAGTAACAGCAGTAGTAGTAAATACATGCTACTTACATATGTATATCACACAGGGCTCACAAATACATGCTACTTTACATACGTATCTCACACAGGGCTCACAAATACATGCTACTTTACATACGTATCTCACACAGGGCTCACAAATACATGCTGCTGACATATGTATCTCACACAGGGCTCACAAATACATGCTGCTGACATACGTATCTCACACAGGGCTCACAGATACATGCTGCTGACATATGTATCTCACAAAATACATGCTGTTGACATATGTATCTCACACAGGGCTCACAGATACATGCTGCTGACATATGTATCTCACAAAATACATGCTGCTGACATATGTATCTCACACAGGGCTCACAAATACATGCTGCTGACATACGTATCTCACACAGGGCTCACAGATACATGCTGTTGACATATGTATCTCACACAGGGCTCACAGATACATGCTGCTGACATATGTATCTCACAAAATACATGCTGTTGACATATGTATCTCACACAGGGCTCACAAACTTTAATTGGTACAATCTACATGTGTCTGATCTTTATTTCTTAATTATTGAAGAGTTTTCTTACTTTATCATTACTTTATTAACTTTTTCACTCTCATACAGTCATCCAGTGTTGGTGGTGGTGTTTATGGGAAGGGACACGAATGCTCTATAGTGGCCATCCTTTACTGACAACGTTTCGCCCAAACAGTGGGCTTTTACAGGTCACAGAGAGGTGTGACTCGATAAGGTTCACTCCGGAAATAAATGGTATAAAATACCGACACAATGGAAAAATAAACTCATAAGCAGTATAATGTGATCCTTTATTGACAACGTTTCGCCCACGCAGTGGGCTTTATCGAGTCACAAACAGATCTGTTTGTGACTTGATAAAGCCCACTATTTGGGCGAAACGTTGTCAATAAAGGATCACATTATACTGCTTATGTGTTTATTTTTCCAAGGTTCACTCTGAGCGAAACGTTGTCAGGAGAGGATCGCATTATACTGCCTTTGTGTATATTTTGTCAATAGTGTTGGTATTTTATACCATTTATCTCCATGTTGCTCTTCGTGACAAATGTTCTTATTTATATATTCTTCTATCAACATACATTCTTAAACATAATGTTTGAGTGTGTACACGAGACATCTTCCATGTTTTAGCCACTGGCCCAGTGACTGGCACGTCGGTCTGGAGATTTATGACTCTCTGATCGCGGGTTCTAACCCCGCCCTAACATCGCCACCACATTCCCAGTAATATTGTCGCTAAATCTCAGTCTCGTGTAGACTGAGTCTTTTCGAGTTCGTTTTCTTCTCCACTGTGTAAAAAAAAATGAATTGGAAGGCACTTGCACGTAGTGGTTTGTGTTGGTTGTTAGTATTATGGGCGATCTATATATAATCTGTGAGGTCCCTGCTGATTCATTCTTATCAAAGTCTTCACGTAACTGAGATAGAACGTGGACATATCGTGGACCTGTTTTTCTGTGCTTCTCTTTGCTATGTCTGGGGTATTCATTATTATACACATGTGAGGGTAGTCGCATTAACTTAACCTGATGCATGTTTTTATTAGTTTCACTAATAAGGTTCCTAAACTTATATTTTGTTCTGTTAACTTGGCCTTTTACTGTTAAGGTAATTTAAAACGCCTCTAATATGAGTTAATATTAAGATTTTGCCGCCGAAGCGGCTAGTTTATAATGCACCCCATAGATGGTAGCGCAAGAGCGGATGAAGGTACAAAAGGCCTAGGAACTAGGCTCAAAAAGGATTAACAGAAGTGCATCTGGATATATTAATGCAAACATTTTAATTCTTATCTATTTTTTTTTTTTTTTTTTTTTTTTTTTTAAATTTCCGTCTGGGTTGAGGAGACATTGTGAGAAAAGGCAAGTCTTGTCTTGGTGTGTGTTGTCGATGTCAGTGTATTCTCTGACTACCACTACACATGCAGTCTTACCATTCCTAGCTGCTGAACCATCACAGTATACGTGTAACATCCCAAGTTTAGACAGTTCTCGTCTAGTACCACCACATGTTGCTTCTAACTCTCCCGGGTCGTATATTAACTTATTAATTGCCAAGGAAATTATTTTCACATCTACATTTTCCATTTCCTACGGTGGTGATTGTTTCTTGTTCTGTAGTGGTAAACAGTCTCGTGGCTCATTATATTTAATGTTATCATATATTACCCAAGTTTCTGCATTGTAGTATAATGTAACCTGCGTAATATCATGCATAAGGGAACTCTCATTATATCATCGGTATGCTATACCAGCCAGTAGACGAGTACCATACATCTGCTACACTTGGGTACCTTTATTGCCAAACCCGTCAGGGGAGGTTCCTTGATGCTGGTGAGGGGCTCTTGATCTAGGGAACTGGATCTGTGCTCCAGTTCCCTGAATTAAACCTGAATGCCTTCCATCCCATCCCCCATCCCTCACAGGCGCTGTATATAAGCGCCAGTCTTCATGCCTGTGCTTCAGGCATAGTTATGTCTACCACGCTCCGTGGTTATATATTTTCTATATATATATATATAATATGTTATTGAATGTTCTGGTTTTGTATATCACGTCTCTTACTACACTTTCTCTTACATATTTCGTTAAATTTCTCGTTATCTTTTGTCTTGGTCCCTCGTTCACCTCCACTGTTATGGAAATGTAACGAAGAAGCGAGAACTGGGCCCTCGTTATCTCCCAGATCCTGTAAGATAACTCAAGCTCCCGTCAGCGTTGTGGAACACACCTCTCTCTCTCTCTCTCTCTCTCTCTCTCTCTCTCTCTCTCTCTCTCTCTCTCTCTCTCTCTCTCTCTCTCTCACGCGCACCAATCAACAGCATTCTTCCAGGGTTCAGCCTGATTCTGACACTGATGAAATAAATTACGTGTTGAAACTAAGTCTTCTGTGTTCCTGGTGTGGTGGTCACGAACTCACTTTACTCCCCACATCCTTTTTCTAACCCTTTCTTTCGCCACTCTGTCTCACATCATCTCTAGCGCATTTTTTGTTTAATCTCCCCTTCTCTTTTTCTGCTTATTCTTCAGTACGTCATTCTATTTTCGTCTCTCGGAACTTTGGCTCGGCTTATAATACTCTTGTGTGTATATATATATATATATATATATATATATATATATATATATATATATATATATATATATATATTTCTTCAGTCCCTGTGACTCATCTGAGTCTTCAGCTTCCAATTATGTCCACTTGTTGCTTTGTCCCATCTCTGAAACATCCTGTCCCTGTCCACCTTGTCGATTCCTCTCAGTATTTTATATGTTATCATGTCTTTCCCTGTCCCTCCTGTCCTCCAGTGTCGTCAGGTCAATTTCCCTTAACCTCTCCTCATAAGACATGCCCCTTAACTCCGGAACTATTATCTTTGCAAACCTTTGCACTTTCTCAAATTCCTTGACGTGCTTGGCCAGGTATGGGTTCCAAACTGGTGCTGCATACTCCAATATGGGCCTGATGTACACGGTGTATAGAGTCCTGAACGACTCCTTACTGAGATGTCGGAATGCTATTCTTAGGTATGCTAGTAGCCCGTATGCCGCAGCAGTTATTTGGTTGACGTTCGTCTCAGGAAATGTGTTCGGTGTTATACTCACCCCAAGGTCCTTTTCCTTGAGTGAGGTTTGTAGTCTTTGGCCCCCTAGACTGTACTCTGTCTGCAGTCATCTTTGACCTTCCCTGATGTGTGTGTGTGGTGAGGATAATATAGGGGAAAATGAACAGAAAATAGGCATAAGTGATAATAATAATAATAGTAATATTATTAATGGTAATAATAATAGTTATAATAATAATAATAATAATAATAATAATAAATAATAATAATAATAATAATAATCGTAAATAATGGCATATATATCTGAGACTGTCAAGAATCAATCATGGTCTCGTCAAGTTCACTGTCATTGTCTGGAGCACAGGTCAGGGGAGGCCTCTTGACAGGTGCGTGTCACACGTTGACATTTGCGTGTCATACGCTGAGGGACAAGCATCGAGAATGTCGACGATGATGACTGTGATGATGATTACGGAAGGGGGGGAAAGGAACTTTTTTTGTACGTGGATGTTGCCAAAATGTTGTGATGGACACCCTTGTGTAATAAGGTTGTGTGTTGGGTTATGTTGTAACGTTGTGTGATGGGTTATGTTGTAACGTTGTGTGATGGGTTATGTTGTAACGTTGTGTGATGGGTTATGTTGTAACGTTGTGTGATGGGTTATGTTGTAACGTGTGATGGGTTATGTTGTAACGTTGTGTGATGGGTTATGTTGTAACGTTGTGTGATGGGTTATGTTGTAACGTTGTGTGTTGGGTTATGTTGTAACGTTGTGTGATGGGTTATGTTGTAACGTTGTGTGATGGGTTATGTTGTAACGTTGTGTGATGGGTTATGTTGTAACGTTGTGTGATGGGTTATGTTGTAACGTTGTGATGGATTATGTTGTAACGTTGTGTGATGGATTATGTTGTAACGTTGTGTGATGGATTATGTTGTAACGTTGTGTGATGGATTATGTTGTAACGTTGTGTGATGGGTTATGTTGTAACGTTGTGTGATGGATTATGTTGTAACGTTGTGTGATGGGTTATGTTGTAACGTTGTGTGATGGGTTATGTTGTAAAGTTGTGTGATGGGTTATGTTGTAACGTTGTGTGATGGGTTATGTTGTAACGTTGTGTGATGGGTTATGTTGTAACGTGTGATGGATTATGTTGTAACGTTGTGTGATGGATTATGTTGTAACGTTGTGTGATGGATTATGTTGTAACGTTGTGTGATGGGTTATGTTGTAACGTTGTGTGGTGGATTATGTTGTAACGTTGTGTGATGGATTATGTTGTAACGTTGTGTCGTGGATTATGTTGTAACGTTGTGTGATGGGTTATGTTGTAACGTTGTGTGATGGGTTATGTTGTAACGTTGTGTGATGGGTTATGTTGTAACGTTGTGTGATGGGTTATGTTGTAACGTTGTGTGATGGGTTATGTTGTAACGTTGTGTGATGGGTTATGTTGTAACGTTGTGTGATGGGTTATGTTGTAACGTTGTGTGATGGGTTATGTTGTAACGTTGTGTGATGGGTTATGTTGTAACGTTGTGTGATGGGTTATGTTGTAACGTTGTGTGATGGGTTATGTTGTAACGTTGTGTGATGGGTTATGTTGTAACGTTGTGTGATGGGTTATGTTGTAACGTTGTGTGATGGATTATGTTGTAACGTTGTGTGATGGGTTATGTTGTAACGTTGTGTGATGGGTTATGTTGTAACGTTGTGTGATGGGTTATGTTGTAACGTTGTGTGATGGGTTATGTTGTAACGTTGTGTGATGGGTTATGTTGTAACGTTGTGTGATGGGTTATGTTGTAACGTGTGATGGATTATGTTGTAACGTTGTGTGATGGATTATGTTGTAACGTTGTGTGATGGATTATGTTGTAACGTTGTGTGATGGATTATGTTGTAACGTTGTGTGATGGGTTATGTTGTAACGTTGTGTGATGGATTATGTTGTAACGTTGTGTGATGGACTATGTTGTAACGTTGTGTGATGGGTTATGTTGTAACGTTGTGTGATGGATTATGTTGTAACGTTGTGTGATGGGTTATGTTGTAACGTTGTGTGATGGGTTATGTTGTAACGTTGTGTGATGGGTTATAATGTAACGTTATCATTGACGCCATGAAATAGAGGAACTGTGTGTGGTCCGCTGTGTACGTTCAATATTGCTGTTGGTCCTGTTGCTGTTACCCTGTTGCTGCTACCCTGTTGCTGTTGCTCCTGTTGATGCTACCACTACTGTTATTGCTCCTGTTGCTGTTGCCACTGCTACTGCTTCTGCCTCTCCTCTTGTTGCTGTTGCTGCTTCTGAATCTGTCACTACTGCGAATATTATGATAACTATAATATAAATATAACAGTAATAATTATAATAAATATTGCACAGATATTTGTAATGAAAAGAATTAGATAAACCAGTGATAACAATAATAACAATAGCAATAATGACTATTAACAAGTGACAATAATAATAATAATATAATAACAATAGCATTAGTGGCAATAATAATAGCAGTAATAACAATAATAGTTATAACACTAAACAGCAATGACAATAATAATAATAATAATAATAATAATGAAAATAACTATTATGATAATTACAGTAATGACAATTACAGTAATGACAATAACAGTACAGACAATATTACCAGTAATAACAATAATACACAACCCACACATAGGAGAGAGCAGCTTACAGCGACGTTTCGTTGTAAATGGTCCAAGTCAGACCGAAACGTCGTCACAAGCTCCTCTCTTCTATGTGTGGGTTATTTGTGTATTGTTTCAGTCACGGTGTTGCGCCTTTTTGTTATTTAATAAATACTAATAACAGTGATGACAGCAGACAGTGACAGTCAGAACATTCTTCTAAGTAGGGTACACAAGGGTGGAGGGTTTGAAGCCGATCAGATGAGGCTTTCTCAAGGTATCGCACGGAAACCAAAATCAGCAGTGACCTTATAAAACTGGGAAAAAATCACCTGTCCTTCCAGGATGTGTTCCTTGAGTCTTCTATTTATACTTTACCAGGTGGTGAGGGGCTCTTGACCTGAGGAATTGGATCTGTGCTCCGATTCCTCGAATCAAGCCTGAATACCTTTCATTCCCCATGGGTGCTGTATGACCCCTGGAGTTTATTTCTCCCCCATTAATAATAATAATAATAATAATAATAATAATAATAAAATATAAATAATAATAATAATAATAAAATATAAATAATAATAATAATAATAATAAAATATAAATAATAATAATAATAATAATAAAATATAAATAATAATAATATAGTTTACCAGCTTTTAAAATTTAGAGTTGATAATAGTAATAATGATAATAATAATAATAATAATAATAATAATAATAATAATAATATTAAAAATAATAATAATAATATAGTATACCAGCTTTTAAAATTTAGAGTTGATAAGATAAGGCGTTCTCAAGTTATAAATGAAAATTTTGGAGTAAGGCAAAAACTAGAGTTTATGACCGGCTTTATAATAGTTTGATAACACAATATTTAAGGGTTCACTAAACTCGCCAAACTTAAAAACGCAACAAAAACCAGAGTTTGAATACAAGTTTTCTCAGTTGTATTATGTTACAAATTCTCTACAGTCTTGTAGTATTATTTTTTTCTCTAAGAAACTGTTATTTTCAAATTGTTAGGTAAAAAGACACAAGTGCAACTGATGTGACATTTTATTGTGGCAACGTTTCGCTCTCCAGGACCTTATGGAGAGCGAAACGTTGCCACAGTAAAATGTCGCAGTTGCATTTGTGTTCTTTTACCTAACATATTGTCGATAATTCTACCAACATTATTACAATTTTCAAATTGTCACCGACACAGCCTACTAACAGTTCAAAACTTCATCTACGATAAATGTATCTTTAAGATACACCAGCATTTAGGGTTTGAAGACGATTAGAAGAAGCATTCTCCAGCTGTTGTGTGGAAGTCAGTCTCTATAATAATATTTGGGAAAATACAGTGTATTCAGCCCAGAATTACTGTATTTTCCGGCATATAAGGCGCGTTTTCCCCCCACAAAGTTGAAAAATCAGCCTGCGCCTTATATGCTCAAGGTCAGGCTTTGTGTTACACTTTAGCAGTTGTTTACTAACGTTACGTTACAACTGCTTGGTAACATCGTCTTATATGCTCGTGCGTCTTATATGCCGGAATATACGGTAGTGGGAACCTTTCTTTGTGAAGTTAATGGGAAGAAACATTCACCAGCTGCTGCTCAGAATACAACAATTTCATATTTATTTACTATGTTGGGAAATTGGAAAATTACACCTTCAGAACCAAAAATTGTGTACATCCTGTCCATAAGATGTATTAGACGTTAAAGACATTCACAAGTATACTAAGTTATTTAACAAAACTAATAAACTTATTAAGCAATAAACTTAGCAAATTAACACCTACACACTCCATTAATAATCCCAACGTTTGTCTAAGTAGTATGCACCAGTGTTGAAAGTTTGAAGCCGATCAGAAGAGGCATGCTCAAGTTACAGCATGGAAACCTAATCGGGGAATGATCTATGTAAAATGCCAATAGATACAGCATATAAGCATTGAAAATTTGAAGTCGATCGGATGAGGCATTCTCTTGTTATAAATGAAAACCTTGGAGGAAGAAAAAAAAAACGTCTAGTTGAAGATGACCTGGCTGTCTTCAAGAGGGAGCTGGACAGGCCCTAAGTCAGTTCCTGACCAGCCGGGCTGTGATTCGTACGACGTTTGGCGTGCGGCCAGCAGTAACAGCCTGCTTGATCAGGCCCTGATCCACCGTGAGGCCTGGTCATGGAGCGGGCCGCTGGGGCGTTGACCCCCGGAACACCCTCCAGGTATACTGCCTCTGCGGTGATACATATAATAATAATAATAACAGTAGCATCATAAACAACAATAAAACAGCAAGAATAACAACAACAGTAGCGAGATCACCAGGAACAACGACAAAAACAACAGCAAGTATTCCAGCCACGACAACAACAGTACAAACAATTGAACAACAAATAAAAGCTACCACGAAAAAAACACAAATAAAAAGGCGAGACAAAAGTCAGCACTAATTAGTATATGTGAATACACAAGCAACAGTGTATAAAATATTGGAAGTATATGACCAGGATAAATAAGATTAATGGAGCACTTGCTGCCACGGTTGGCACTTAGTTTAAATATTAAGTATAATCTTGGACCACATTCCTGCCTTAAAAGAAACTGGTGCGGCACTTCTCAAAGTAACCATTGGCGCTTATATTACCAGCACTTACCTGATTTATCTAGCTAAATTGGAGCCATCAGTAGTCTGGTGCTACACTTTTCTTGGTGATACTTACAGGGTGGGAGTTTCCTGTCATATTCCAGTACAGGATGGGGTTTTCTGTCATATTCCAGTCACACAGGATGGGTTTCCTGTCATATTCCATCACACAGGATGAGTTCCCTGTCATATTCCACACACAGGATGGGTTTCCCTGTCATATTCCATCACACAGGATGGGTTTCCCTGTCATATTCCAGATGGTCACACAGGATGGGTTTCCTGTCATATTCCATCACACAGGATGGGTTTCCCTGTCATATTCCAACACAGGATGGGTTTCCTGTCATATTCCAGCACACAGGATGGGTTTCCCTGTCATATTCCAACACACAGGATGGGTTTCCCTGTCATATTCCATCACACAGGATGGGTTTCCCTGTCGTATTCCAACACACAGGATGGGTTTCCCTGTCATATTCCAACACACAGGATGGGTTTCCCTGTCATATTCCATCACACAGGATGGGTTTCCCTGTCATATTCCAGTACACAGGAGGGGTTTCCCTGTCATATTCCAGTACACAGGATGGGTTTCCCTGTCATATTCCATCACAGGATGGGTTTCCCTGTCATATTCCAGTACACAGGAGGGGTTTCCCTGTCATATTCCAGTACACAGGATGGGTTTCCTTGTCATATTCCAACACACAGGATGGGTTTCCCTGTCATATTCCAACATAGGATGGGTTTCCCTGTCATATTCCATCACATTATGGGTGTCCCTGTCATATTCCAACACACAGGATGGGTGTCCCTGTCATATTCCAACACACAGGATGGGTGTCCCTGTCATATTCCAACACAGGATGGGTGTCCCTGTCATATTTCATCACACAGGATGGGTTTCCCTGTCATATTTCATCACACATGATGTGTCACATACATAGTGTTGAAATGTGTTAGTCTGAGCTGGGAGACTTCAGTAGAGCAACAACTACGACAGCTTCAAAGACTTCCAGCAGAGCTGGAGTTACTATCACTTGGGTATGACCATCTCTCAGTACGACCTAACCCATACACGGAAGAAATGGAACTTTTATGAACTTATCTTTCAGTTTACAGCTGTGGCTTCTTGTTGCTTCTGTTGTAGGTACCTAGAATTGTATATTTTTGAATGAAAAGAATAATACAACAACCCTGAACCACTTAAAGTCATACAACAGCCCCTAAGCCACTTAATACAACATCCCTAAACCACTTAAAGTCATACAACAGCCCCTAAGCCACTTAATACAACATCCCTGAACCACTTAAAGTCCTACAACAGCCCTAAGCCACTTAATACAACAACCCTGAACCACTTAAAGTCATACAACGGCCCCTAAGCCACTTAATACAACAACCCTGAACCACTTAAGGTCATACAACAGCCCCTAAGCCACTTAATACAACAACCCTGAACCACTTAGTCATACAACAACCCCTAAGCCACTTAATACAACAACCCTGAACCACTTAAAGTCATACAACAGCCCCAAAGTCACTTAATACTGCCGAAGTGGTTAGTTCATTGTGCACCTTATATCCATCCTGTAGAGGGTAGTGCAAGAGCATATGGGTACACAATAGGCCTAGGAACTAGGCCCCAAAAGGGTTTACAAGAATACATCTGAATTTATATCTACAGTTCACTTATTTCTTACAAACAAATTTATGAAATTTGCTTAATATATCTGGTATCTTATTTTTCATTAATAAGTTATCTTGACATATCACATGTTATTATACTATCTCTATATTCCTCAGTAAGTGGACAATTAAGCACATAGAGTTCAAGATAGTGACTATAGGACTGGCTACATACTTTTCATTTGGTTTGATCATCTGTATGATTTTTTTTATCAATTCTTTCATGTGCTTTTATAATATCGTATGTGGTTATCACGTGTCTGTTTTTGCCTTCGTCAGCCATGGTGGACATCTTCAATGTCTTCTCCCTTTCTCCATATCTCTTTATATTTTTTTTTGCTCTAGTAGCCATTTTGTAGCTCTTTGATTTTTTTTTATGTTGAGGGTGATGCAGCTGCTGTATATTCCTTCAGTTTCTTCCATTTATTTGAAAAGTATTTACACTGAAGCACATGAGTGTCTTGCAGTTTTTATACATGATCTTCCAGTGACATTTTTTTTAATAATAACTCTTAGGTCTCTCTCTCTCTCCGATATTTCCAGTATTTTGCCACTCAAAGAACATTGACTGACTTAATTTCGCATTCTTCCATATAAATTCCATAGCATTTATTTGCATTAAATACCATCATCTATGCATCACACAACTTGCTCAGTTTAACCAAGTTATCTTATAGAGATTTAGAGTCACTGTCGTTTAATTTACCTTAGATAACTGTATCACCCACAAACATATTCACCTTGTTGTCTTTTCTTTCTGGTAAGTGCTTCTTACTTTCTCGTTGCCAAAGGCATTTGTCGATAGACACTTGGCCTTTGTTTGTGTGTGTATGTTTATCTGCATCTATATATCTGCCTACTCACCTGTTTGTGGTTGCAGGGGTCGAGTCACAGCTCCTGACCCTGCCTCTTAACTATGGGTACACCTATGTTCCATGTAATAAATCATTTTGACACTTAGGTCAGTTTCGAAATAACACATTTCATCCTCTGAATACCATAAGAGTAAATAATAATAATAATAATAATAATAATAATAATAATAATAATTTGGACATTTAGAGAGGATCGAACGAAATAGAATGAGCTGGAGGGTATATAATTATGTAGTGGACGGAAGGCGGGGTAGGAGTCGGCCTAGGAAAGGTTTGGGGGAGGGCGTAAAGGAGGTTTTGTGTGCTAGGAGCTTGGAGTTCCATCAAGCGTGATGGAACTAAAAGTGGAGACGAATGGTTTTTGTGGCTTGACGTGCTGTTGGAGTGAGAGCAAAGAGTAACATTTAAAAAGGGATTCAGGAAACTGGAGGTGGGAAATACAGTGCTTGCACTTTGAAGGAGTGTTGATATGTTGTAGTTTTTTTTTTAACTAGTGTAGGCACGCCTCTGGCAAGACAGTGATGGAGTGAAATGTGATGAAAGTGTTTCTTCTTTTTCGGGTCACCCTGCCTTGGTGGGAAACGGCCGATATGTTAATAAAAATAAAAGTAATAATAATAATAAGTATATGTCAAATTAATGCACAGTCAGTAATTTTAATGTTTATAGTATTCACGGTATTAAATTTAGGGAAGATTTAAGAAACAATGATGAAACGAGTTGTCTCCTGTACCTTAAAGTTCAGCTAGTGTTGGTATCAGAGAAATTTAACTATTTGCTTCACTCTCTACAGCAGACAGAAATAGCGAAAAATATGTGTGGAATTTCGTTCGTCTTTAATGGAAACAACCGCTTGAGAGTCTGCCTCAAAAGCGGTCACATATTTAACACAAACGTCTATACGGTCGACCCACCACGATGATTTTCACCAGATTCCTTTCATGGCCACCCAAAACGGTGTCATTTGTGAGTTAAGAGACCTTGATTCCTTCGTACAAATCCTTCTCTGTCGCCCCTTTGTAGCACTAATGTCTGTCCAGCCGGCCTACATCCCACTGACCACCCGCCTTCCATTTTCCATTGGCCGAACTTCCCGTTTTTTCTTGTGCTCACTTCCGCCCGTCAGCCTGTGTGTTGGCGCTTCTGTTTTGTTCACTCAACCGCTGATGCATTGTTCCTTTTCTTGTATCTTCTTCTTGTTCCTTTTACACGTTCCTTTCTTTGCTTTTTTTTCATTTTCATGTTCTTTTCACGTTCTGTGAAGCCACTAGTTGACTGCTACTGCCCCTGTTGGTGGTCGGTCTTGGAATGGTTTTTCAGTACCAATCAGAGCTTCTAATAATAATATATCTTTATTTCTACAAGTACATGTACAAGGTATACAGGCCTACCTGACATCAATGACATCAGTACAGAAAGCCCCTTGTTATGCAGAGCATTAGGTCTGAACAAGACTGATCTAGAGTGTTGTTGAGCTGGGCTGGATAGTAATAGTGTGGATAAAGGCACTTATTTCCCGTTCAGGGTATTTATTAAAAGAAACGTTTCGCCGAGAATGGCTCTTTAGTCTTAAAGAAGCCGCATGTGAAGAAATGTTTTCGTTTAATAAATATCCTGAACTGTAAATAAATGTCTTCATCCAGAGTTTGGCGGTATCACCGTGCCATTTACAGCCAGTCTGGTCTGTGCTGAGGTGCGCTGGACTGGTCTAAATTTGACTGGACCAAGCGGCTTGAAGAGCCATTCACAAGTCGACCATTTCGTCATGCATTCTTGTGGCTTGAGGTGTGTGTGTTCCAGCCAGCAGCTACAATGGTCGCCCACTCATAAATAGCTGGAGTTGTCGTCTCTTAGAGATGAACTACAACCTCCTCTTTCTCTCTGGATGATGTACGCCGCGCACCGCTGACAACTGCACTCAGCTGGACCACTGGGAGCTGCTGCCTCTAAACTCTGTGTACTCTTAGAATTGTACCACTGGGTGATGCTGCCTCTTAGTTCTGTGGTCTCACAGAGTTGTACCACTGGGTGGTGCTGCCTATCAGTTCTGTGTTGTACCACTGGGTGGTGCTGCCTCTCAGTTCTGTGGTCTCACAGAGTTGTACCACTGGGTGGTGCTGCCTATCAGAGTTCTGTCTTGTACCACTGGGTGGTGCTGCCTCTCAGTTCTGTGGTCTCACAGAGTTGTACCACTGGGTGGTGCTGCCTATCAGAGTTCTGTGTTGTACCACTGGGTGGTGCTGCCTATCAGAGTTCTGTGTTGTACCACTGGGTGGTGCTGGCTATCAGAGTTCTGTGTTGTACCACTGGGTGGTGCTGCCTCTCAGTTCTGTGGTCTCACAGAGTTGTACCACTGGGTGGTGCTGGCTATCAGAGTTCTGTGTTGTATCACTGGGTGGTGCTGCCTCTCAAACTTCTGTGTTGTACCACTGGGTGGTGCTGCCTCTCACAGCTCTGTGTACTCACAGAGTTGTACCACTGGGTGATGCTGCCTCTCACAGATCTGTATACTCACAGAATTGTACCACTGGGTGGTGCTGCCTCTTACAGCTCTGTACTCACAGAGTTGTACCACTGAGTGATGCTGCCTCTCACAGAGTTGTACCACTGAGTGGTGCTGCCTCTTACAGCTCTGTACTCACAGAGTTGTACCACTGAGTGATGCTGCCTCTCACAGAGTTGTACCACTGGGTGGTGCTGCCTCTCACAGCTCTGTGTACTCACAGAGTTGTTGACAGTTTCTTCCCCTCAGTATGGCAGTGTTGGTGCTTGTAAAAGGCTCCTGTCTCAAGGAACCCCAGTTACTCTTCATTTTCTCCATTCATATATAAGTGTCTCCCATTCCCCCGGTGTTGTCTTGGTTTTATTTAATAATATTTGAAAATGAACCGAAATCGAAATTTACAAAAATGGGAAGGGTTATTATACAAAATTTATCTGAAGGAATATAAAAAAAAATGAGTTCTTGTATATTACCAGTATTTTTTTAATTGTTTCATAGATAATGAAGCTACATGTGCAAAAGTTCGAATAACTTTGGAGAGAAAGGCAAACAGAGAAAGACGTACCTGGTATGGGCCAGTAGGCCTGCGGCAGTGTTCCTCCTTTCTTATTTTTCTTAATGCCTCGTGTATCTTCAGATGACTCAGTTTTATCTTCTAGCCAGCCATCTTCGCCTCACAATTTAAACATATAAGCAAAAGCGAAGAAATAATGGACGAATGCCAGTTGTCAACAAGACACCAAATAATCCTCAAAAAACATGACATATGCTTCACAGCTTAGATATTATCGTGCCTAATTTAAAAGTTCCTATAACTCGGACTTTGAAAAATCGTAGAAGCAATATGGCAGACACGAGAAACATCACGTGACTGAAAATTATCAATATGCTAAACTGACGGAAGTACTTGTGAGCAAGACTAAGTCTAAGTCAAGGTATTGTGCCTTTTTTTGTTATTTAAGACTAACTACTACTACCTCAGTCTGTTTCATGGTGTCATTATCATCACCATCTTTCAGTCTCTCTCTCTCTCTTTCTCTCTCTCTCCTTCCCTCTTCCCTCGCCATTCAGCCTTCCATCCTTCTCAGGTGGTTGACCTCCCAGGTGGGTGGGTGGTTGGGTGTAAAGGTCAGGTCAGGTCACGTGTACGCCCAATTGGTTATGGATCCAGCTTACAGGAGACGACTCTCTTAATCCGCATGCGCGCGTGCGTGCACACACACACACACACACACACACACACACACACACAGTTTGGAACCCGCACCTAGCCAAACACGTAAGGAAACTAAAGAAAGCGTAAAAGTTTGCAACAAGACTAGTCCCGGAGCTAAGGGGCATGTCCTACGAGGAGAGGTTAAGGGAAATAAATCTGACGACACTGGAGGACAGGAGAGATAGGGGGAATATGATAACGACATATAAAGTACTGAGAGGAATTGACAAGGTGGACAGAGACAGGATGTTCCTGAGATGGGACACAGCAACAAGGGGACACAATTGGAAGTTGAAGACTCAGATGAATCACAGGGATGTTAGGAAGTATTCCTTCAGTCATAGAGTTGTCAGGAAGTGGAACAATCTGGAGAGTGATCTAGTGGAGGCAGGATTCATACATAGCTTTAAGAAGAGGTATGATAAAGCTCATGGCGCAGAGTGACCCAGTAGTGACCAGTGAAGAGGCTGGGCCAGGAGCTATGACTCGACCCCTTCAACCACAACTAGGTGAGTACACACACACACACACACAAACACAGAGTTCCTCACAGTTCGACACAGTTCCTCACGAGGATAATGCAAGAGCTAGAGGATCAGGCACGCATAACAGGAAGGGCACTGCAATGGATCAGAGAATATCTGACAGGGAGGCAACAACGAGTCATGGTATGTGACGATGTGTCAGAGTGGGAGCCTGTGACGAGCGGGGTTCCGCAGGGGCTATTCCTAGTGACTGCCAGTCTTAGGAATGGCCCTTGTGGAACTCAGAAGTGTTCCTGTTTACAGATGATGTGAAGTTAATGAGGAGAATTAAATCGGATTAGGATCAGGCAGGACTACAAAGAGGCCTGGATAGGCTACAAGCCTGGTCCAGCAACTGGCTCCTTGAATTTAACTCCGCCAAATGCAAAGTCATGAAGATCGGGGAAGGGCAAAGAAGACCGCAGACAGAGTATAGTCTAGGTGGCCAAAGACTTCAAACCTCACTTAAGGAAAAAGATCTTGGGGTGAGTATAAGACCGAGCATATTTCCTGAGGCACACATCAACCAGATAACTGCTGCAGCATACGGGCGGCTGGCAAACCTAAGAATAGCGTTCAAGACTCTGTACACCATGTACGTCAGGCCCATATTGGAGTATGCAGCACCAGTTTGGAACCCACATCTGGTCAAGCACGTCAAGAAAATAAAGAAAGTGCAAAGGTTTGCAACAAGACTAGTCCCAGAGCTAAGGGGATTGTCCTACGAAGAAAGGTTAAGGGAAATCAACTTGACGACACTGAAGGACAGGAGGGTTAGGGGAGACATGATAACGACTTATAAAATACTGCGAGGAATTGACAAGTTGGACAAAGACAAGATGTTCCAGAGATGGGACACAGCAACAAGGTGTCACAATTGGAAGTTGAAGACTCAGATGAGTCAAAGGGATGTTAGGAAGTATTTCTTAAGTCATAGAGTTGTCAGGAAGTGGAATAGTCTGGAAAGTGAGGTAGTGGAGGCAGGAACCATACATAGCTTTAAGACGAAGTTTGATAAAGCTCATGGAGCAGGGAGAGAGAGGACCTAGTAGCAATCAGTGAAGAGGCGGTGCCAGGAGGTATGACTCGACCCCTGCAACACAAACAGGTGAGTACCAATAGGTGAGTACACACTTGGAAACTGCAAAATATATGAAGTTAAAAAAATTACCAATTCTTGATATGGATGAGATCCTTCAAGAACCTGGATGAGTCCCTTGAGCCGAGGGTCTCTCATCCATCTGTCAGAACAAACTTGTAATCAAGAACACGTTTCTCCTATCAGGGGTGACATGTCCAGTGGTACTGGGAACCTGATGTTCGAAGCACTACAATATCGGGGGTTCGATTCCCGGCCAGTAGCAGTAATTTTACTTGCCTAACACCACTCGTTCGTGAATTCATTAAATAGCAACGCTCTTCTTGCCGAATAAGGCAATCGAAAATTTGTGTATGCAATAATTTCGCAAAAATTCTGAACCTAACGAAAAAATATATACATATGTGTTTATTATAAAATAATTTGTTTATTATTAAATTATTGTAATCTTAGTTGAATTAGGCTAAATTAAATTGCGCTTGTTATAATAAGGTTAGGTAAGTTTTCTAAGGTTCTTTTGGAACAAAATTTTTAATTTTTACATTAACATAAATGAAAAAAAATATATCTTTAAACGTATAAGAGAAAATTTTAGATAGGACTTAATTTTAAATGAATTCTTGCTAATTGACCAATTTTACCTATTCGGCACGACATATATATTTGCAAACAGTCGCAGACACCAGATAGCGCAGCAGGATAACCACAGTAAGTGCCGGGTACACAGACCTCACTGTACAGCAGGATAACCACAGTAAGTGCCGGGTACACAGACCTCACTGTGCAGCAGGATAACCACAGTAAGTGCCGGGTAAACAGACCTCACTGTGCAGCAGGATAACCACAGTGAGTGCCGGGTACACAGACCTCACTGTACAGCAGGATAACCACAGTAAGTGCCGGGTACACAGACCTCACTGTACAGCAGGATAACCACAGTAAGTGCCGGGTACACAGACCTCACTGTGCAGCAGGATAACCACAGTGAGTGCCGGGTACACAGACCTCACTGTACAGCAGGATAACCACAGTAAGTGCCGGGTATACAGACCTCGCTGTGCAGCAGGATAACCACAGTAAGTGCCGGGTACACAGACCTCACTGTACAGCAGGATAACCACAGTAAGTGCCGGGTATACAGACCTCGCTGTGCAGCAGGATAACCACAGTAAGTGCCGGGTACACAGACCTCACTGTACAGCAGGATAACCACAGTAAGTGCCGGGTATACAGACCTCGCTGTGCAGCAGGATAACCACAGTGAGTGCCGGGTACACAGACCTCGCTGTGCAGCAGGATAACCACAGTGAGTGCCGGGTACACAGACCTCGCTGTGCAGCAGGATAACCACAGTAAGTGCCGGGTACACAGACCTCGCTGTGCAGCAGGATAACCACAGTGAGTGCCGGGTACACAGACCTCACTGTGCAGCAGGATAACCACAGTAAGTGCCGGGTACACAGACCTCACTGTACAGCAGGATAACCACAGTAAGTGCCGGGTACACAGACCTCACTGTGCAGCAGGATAACCACAGTAAGTGCCGGGTACACAGACCTCACTGTGCAGCAGGATAACCACAGTAAGTGCCGGGTACACAGACCTCGCTCAGTGTGGTCCTCTTAATCTAGCTATTAAAAAGTTTTACTTGGGGAAGGACGGGGATTTTCCAGGTTCCTGAGTGACTATATTGATCTGCAGATTAAACGTTGTTTTGAGGTGAGGGCGTTCGTGGGGGGCCCCTGGAGGAGGACACAAAGACAAGGTGGGGAGAAGAGGAGGAGGAGGACGAGGCGGAGGAGAACAGGAGGAAAGAAGAGGTGGACGAGGAAGATGGGAAGGAGGATGAGATGATTAGCAGCAGTAGCATCACCTCTCCCTCCTCCTTCTCTTTCTCCTCCTCCTCCTCCTCCTCCTCCTCCTCCTGCTCCTAATCCTTCTTCTCTTTCTCCTCCTGCTCCTCCTCCTCCTCCTCCTCCTCCTTCTTCTCTTTCTCCTCCTCCTGCTCCTGCTCCTCCTCCTCCTCCTTCTATTTCTCCTCCTCCTGCTCCTGCTCATCCTCCTGATCCTCCTCCTCCTCCTCCTCCTTCTTCTCTTTCTCCTCCTCCTCCTCCTGCTCCTGCTCCTGCTCCTGCTCCTGCTCCTGCTCCTTCTCCTGCTCCTGCTCCTGCTCCTGCTCCTCCTCCTGCTCCTCCTCCTCACCACTGTCTACCTGTCAGGACAGGTCGTAACTTAACAATGGAACAATTTGCCTATTACTTTTCGCGATGACTTTGGTGAGTAGGATTTGTGGCGTTGTTTTGAAAACATTGGAATTCCTGAGGGTGGCAAGGAGCGAGACTGGTGGAAATGATGGTGGCAAGGAGCGAGACTTGTGGAAATGATGGTGGCAAGGAGCGAGACTGGTGGAAATGATGGTGGCAAGGAGCGAGACTGGTGGAAATGATGGTAGGAAGGAGCGAGACTGGTGGAAATGATGGTAGGAAGGAGCGAGACTGGTGGAAATGATGGTGGCAAGGAGCGAGACTGGTGGAAATGATGGTAGGAAGGAGCGAGACTGGTGGAATTGATGGTGGAAAGTTGAAATAGGAAGGAGTGAGAAGGATGGAATAAGAAGCGGAGAGGAAGGAAATTCTAAGAAATCTTGAGAGGTGTGCCCAGGGAAGCATGATATAGCGAGAGGGAGGATGAGGTAAGCTAGATGGAGAGGGAAGGATTAAGGTTAATAGGATGGTGTAGGAGGGATAGGCTGAGGTTAAGAAATTGAGGAGAGACGAAGGCAGGGGTGGATTAAGGTTAAGATGAGATGGGAGGAGGAAGAGAGAGTAAGGTAAGTGAGAGAGAGAGAGAGAGAGAGGAAGAAGAAATATCAGGAAAGAAAGTGAAGCAGTGAGTGACTTGTTATAAACTGAGCTCCACATAATGTTTACACCAAGGTGTGTGTGTTGACTGGTGTCTTCAACATCCTCATCAACATTAACACTGCCTTACTGCCATGACTGAGACCAAATATTTGATAGTTAGCAGAATGTATTTGATGATTAAGAAGGAATACTTGAGAATTGTACGGAGGAAGAACCTGGGATTCATCTCACACTCATTAAAACCCACTGATATAGCCCCACTCCACAAAGGTGGTATCAAAGAAATTACTAATAGCCCTGACGTTCCACATTATCAATATTTTTGAAAGGATTTTAAGAGGCAACATTGCCAGTCATATGGGATGGCAGCAGCTGCATAACCCAGGGCAGAATACATTCACAACACGTAGCTGCTGCCTCGTAATTGTTGAACCCATCGTGACATGATCTTGGATACACTGCAAGACAAGCTGCAAGCAGATGTAGTGTACACAGACTTTGCAAAAACCTTCAATAAATGCGACCATGAGGTAATTGCGTACAAAATACGTGGAGTAGAAGTAGCCGGAAGGTTAATAAGAGAACCTAAGGAGTAATAGCAAATGAAGTGAAATCAGGAGCTGCTGCAGTGAAAAGTAGGGGCGTCACTGGTACACTATGAGAAAACACAGTAAGTGTCCGGGGCCCAAGACTGTTCAACAGCCTCCCACCAGCCATAAGGGGCATTACCAGTAGACCCCTGGTTGTCTTCAAGAGTTGGACAGATATCTAAAGTCGGTGCCGGATCAGCCGGGCTGTGGTTCGTACGTTGGACTGCGTGCGGCCAGCAGCAACAGCCTCGTTGAGCAGGCCCTGATGCACCGGGGGCATTGATCCCCGGAATACCCTCCAGGTAGATAGGTAGACTCCAGGTAGATAGGTAGACTCCAGGTAGGCACAGTTCTCACCGCACTTCTCTTTCTCATTCTTATCTTTGATACTGAACGAAGACTTAAACCATAACACTGTAATACTTTACAGACGATACTGGAATCTGTATGAGAACCACATTCATGGAAGACATAACAACCTCCAAGATGATATCAACCAAGACTTCCAGTGGGCGACTGACAGCACTGTGATGCACAGTGAGGACAAGTTTCAGTTACTATGTTTCGGAAACATTGGGGAAATGAAAAGAAGATTGGAGCACAAGACAAACTCAAATAAATTACTGAGTAGAGTTCAAGTCTAATGTGAGAAACCTGGGAGCGATAATGTCAGATTTCACGTTCAAGGAACACAACAATGTCATTATCGCACATGAAACGAAAATGATAGGCTGGATAACTACAACTTTCCAAACAAGAAGAATGATAGGCTGGATAACTAGAACTTACCAAACAAGAAGAATGATAGGCTGGATAACTAGAACTTTCCAAACGAGAAGAATGATAGGCTCTCGATGACACTCTTCAAGTCACTCATTCTCTCTAGGTTGGAATATTGCTGTATACTAACAGCCACCTTCAAGGCAGGTGAAATTACACACCTGGAAGATGTATACAAAACTTTCACAGCTCGTGGAAACTGATTCAAACACATAAATTACTGGGAACACTTGAACACCCTCGAACTTCACCTCTTAGATCGTAAGCGCAAAAGATACACGATAATGTGCACTTGTAAGATCCTGGAAGGACTGGTCCCAGGTTGCACACCAAAGTCACTGATTACCTCAAACTCCTCGTCGTCCACTGTTATTTTCTGTATTGGACTGAAGAAGCCACTGCCTGGTGAAACGTTTCAACAATAAAGATTCCCAAATGTTGCATAGGAGTTTAATAATAATAATAATAATAATAATAATATCTTTATTTCTACAAGTACATGTACAAGGTATACAGTCCTAGCTGACATCAATAACATAGTATATAGAAAGCCGCTTGTTATGCTGAGCATTTCAGGCAAATTAGGTCAGTTGTGTCCCAGGATGCGACCCACACCAGTCAACTAACACTCAGGGACCCATTTTACCGATGGGTGAACATAGACAACCGGTGTAAGGAAACACGTCCGATGTTTCCACCCCTTCGCCGGAAATCGAACCCGGACCCTCACCGTGTGAAGCGAGAGCTATTGCCACCAGGCCATGGGGCACCACGGGGCATTCTTTAACTTGTTAGTTTTCAAAATCATTTACATCACACCAAAATCACTACATATGGAAGCAAGAGGCTTGGTAGACGGTGCAGAATACTTCCGGTGAAAAACAGGGAAGCAGTGAGTAGGGGCCACGACTCTTCAACATCCTCCCTTCATACATAGGGAAGATTACCAACAAACCCATAGATGTCTTCAAGAGGGAACTCGATAATTTCCTTAAATCATGCGCTTAGCAGTCTTATCGATCAGATAAGCAACTAGAAAGTCTGGTCTGGGACCGGGCCGCGGGGACGGTGATCTCCGGAAGTGACTACAAGTAATCTACAGGTATTGCAATCTGTCACTTGAAGGAGTCTTTATCTAGACTTCTGTGAGACACTGAAGTGAAACATCTCATTCTTATACCGTGGTTCATTATATGACTTGGACCACGTAGTGGTTCATCATATGACTGGAACCATGGAGTGGTTCATGATAGTTGAACCACTGAGTGGTTCATCATGTGACTGGGATCCGTGTCAGGAAGACATTTTTCCCACTTGTGCTGACAAACAAAATAATGTACCACCATTTCCTGGCCAGCCTCGCCTGATATATCCACCCCGTGTTTACCTCACATGTCAAGTTTGTTGACATTCTGATGCACAGCTGATCGTCAGCTGATGGTGAGTCACTTTAGTACCCCCTGAGGGAACCTTCCCGACCCCAGTGGTCTCCCCATCAAAATCTCCCTACTCCTTCAAAAGGGGGGCTACCTTTTTTGGGGAAGGGAGCCTCCCAAACAGCCTCTTCTCGCTCATTGCCTTTGCCCTCATCTGATAAATATGTTAGAACGAGGAATGATGATATGTTTCTGTTTCCATTGTCACGCTCTAACCACTCGCAGTATTTACCCTGGGAGGTTATGACTGGGTACTGGTCTCCAGGGGACACACACACACACACACACACACACACACACACACAGAAGAGGTATGATAAAGCTCATGAAGCAGGGAGAGTGACCTAAGTAGCGACAATGAAGAGGCGGGGCCAGGAGCTGTGACTCGACCCCTGCAACCACAATTAGGTGAGTACACACACACACACACACACGGAGCAGGGGAGGACTAGTAGCGGTCAGTGAAGAGGCGGGGCCAGACTGATCGACCCTGCAACACAAGGAGTACAATTGGTGAGTACACACACACACACACACACACACACTTTCTGTTTCACAAATGGGACACATCAGCAAAGGGTCACAACTGGAAGTTGAAAACTCAGATGAGTTACATGGATGTTAGGAAGTATTTCTTCAGTCACAGAGTTGTGGAAGTGGAATAGTCAGAAGTGATGTAGTGGAGCGAGGAAGCCAGATAACTTTAAAAAGAGTTTGATAAAGCTCACGGAGAAGGAGAGACGTACTTAGTAGCGTACAATAGAAGTTGAGACTATGATTGATTACGAAAGAACTAAGAGAGAGATTACGGCACATATAAGATTCAATTTATTGATTATCGTAGATAAATTATGAAATTTCACTATATAAAACATTGTTGGGTTTAAGTCGTAGGCTAATAAGATGTATCCTCTATCTCCTCTCTCTCTACACCTCACAGTTAGTGGGGTTTGCTGGTACACCTCATCTCTAAATGAACTATTGTAAGGATTCTTAGATCTTGGATTGAGATCTTAAAGAGAACCAAAGATGTTGGCGAGCCAGGGTCTTACGGTCTTCCTGAGAGAGAGAGAGAGAGAGAGAGAGAGAGAGAGAGAGAGAGAGAGAGAGGTGGAGAGAGAGAGTTAGCATATGTGCGTTCTGGCTAAAAATCATACATTATACATATTTACAGATGTAGGGGGAATGAAAGTATTGGGTGATTGGATTACACGTGTATAGCGTCACACAACTCCATTACCATGATGAACAAGACCCCAAACCATGACTCTAACTTAACTATTGCCATGAACAAGACCCCACCTTAATCCTAACTTAGCAGTTACCATGAACAAGGCTTCACCATAACCCTAACTTAGCAGTTACTATGAACAAGACCCCACCATAACCCTAACTTAGCAATTACCATGAACAAGACTTCACCATAACCCTAACTTAGCAGTTACTATGAACAATACCCCACCATAGCCCTAAGTTAGCAATTACCATGAACAAGACTTCACCATAACCCTAACTTAGCAGTTACTATGAACAAGACCCCACCATAAACCTAAGTTAGCAATTACCATGAACAAGACTTCATAATAACTCTAACTTAGCAGTTACTATGAACTAGACCCCACCATAACACTAAGTTAGCAATTACCATGAACAAGACTTCACCATAATCGTAACTTAGCAGTTACCATGAACAAGACCCCATCATAGCCCTAACTTAGTAATTACCATGAACAAGACTCCACCATAACCCTAACTCATCAGAGTTGTAGTCTCCTATAGAGTGTTATGAGCCCCAGTTAACAGTTTACTACTAGGAAGGTGACCAGTGGGCAGCAGGTGCAAGGAGGTTCTCTAATACATTGAATAATGCCCGGGCATGGAACCCAGGTCCTTGCCGCTTTGTGCTGAACATTCCGAGTCTCTCTGTGTCTGTCTTCTCTCTCTCTCTCTCTCTCTCTCTCTCTCTCTCTCTCTCTCTCTCTCTCACTCATGCGCAAAAAAACTGGGGTAACCGTGAGAGAGAGAGAGAGAGTACACTATGAAAGCGATCAAGAGGGACGAAGGAAGACAAGAGGGAGGAGGGGAGATGAAGGGAACGTAAGACAACAACAATAAACACTTAGGAGGGGAGGGGAGATATACTGCTTTGCTTTACCATCTAAAGCAATTTAAAAATATGTTATTCCTCGTCCAATCTCTTCCCCTCCCCTTCTTCCCCTTCACTTTACCCACTTCCTTCCCTTCTTCCCACCCTTCCCTACACACCCTATCATTCCAATCTTTCACTCACCTCCACTTCCATCAATTCTCTCTCCCTCTCTCTCTCTCTCTCCCTCCCCTGCTAGTTCTATATTTTCCCTCCAAGCGCCCGAACGAGTTTAGTGCACCATGGACTACAACAACTTTTTCTATAAATTGAACTTTATCTATTATTCTTATTCCAAGTATTCCTAGTATTTCTAGTTTTCCTATTCAAAGAATTTTTAGTATTACCAGTATTTCTATTCAAATTATATTCCCAGTGTTCCTATTCCAATTATATTATTTCCAGTATTCCTATTCAAATTATATTCCCAGTATTCCTATTCCAATTATATTATTTCCAGTATTACTATTCAAATTAGATTATTCCCAGTATTTCTATTCCAATTATATTCCCAGTATTCCTTTTCCAATTTTATTTCCAGTATTCTATTCCTAGAGAAAGAGAGAAATAGCTATAAACAGACTGGGATAATATGCACATAATATATATATATATATATATATATATATATATATATATATATATATATATATATATATATATATATATATATATATATATATATATATTATATATATATATATATATAGTGAATGTGTCAGTGAGAGTAACTAGCAAGACTTGTTGCCTCTGACATAAGTTATTTTCAGCATCGTATACTAAGTGTGGGACGAGGCCATTTACAGGTACAAAATATTCATGTTGTAACATATCTCATTTATAACGTGATATGTTGCAATGAGCAATGTGTGTGTAAATTGTAAATCAGTTTTCTCGCAAATGAACCACTGTGGCTGATAGTGTATGGCTTTGTGTATGAATATGTATAAGTATTTTTCTTTGTATACTGAGTAATTATTTGTTGTATGTTGTCTGTATATTTAGTGGCTGAGAATTGTCCGTCTGTCTGTATGCATATATATATATATATATATATATATATATATATATATATATATATATATATATATATATATATAAAATACAATGGGGAGTAAAACAACATAGATAACAACTCAGAGCTACATGTCAAATACTTCGTCCAACTCCCCGGCAGTGGGCCGCGTGCCCAGAATACTGCAGGCATTTCCCTCTGGATCGCAACACTGAGTCTCTGAAACAGGAAGCTGGTCGCCCTGTGGTCCTTGGTTTCTATGATGAGTTTTCCACCCAGCTCCTTGAGAAACTTTAGAGCACACTTGCCCCATGCTCCATGGGTCTCCGACCCTATTGGGATGAAGTTATAGCAAGAGGGAAGGTCTTCATATTTGCGGGTCTTCTGGGTCTCCCTGTGGCTGGCAGCTCCACCCCTTCGGCTAAGGAGTGTGGCAGGTAGGTGTCTGCCAATGTGGCAGCACAGGTGTAGTCCCAAGCAATCTGCTACCATCCTTCCAGGGTAGCATGGTGGCTCCATCAGGACGCTTTTGACTTCCATCAGACCTCTGCATCTTGGGGTTCCTGTTGAGCTGGGCAACGGGCTGTGGCGAGGCTTCTCTTTATGATGTCATTATATATATATATATATATATATATATATATATATATATATATATATATATATATATATATATATATATATATATATATATATATAAACTTACTTCAGGGAAAACTTGAGGTTCTCCCTGAAGCTGTTTGAATTTGTTTTCTCCTGCCACCCCCTATATTCTATATTCTGTGTAGACTATATTTAAAGACAAAATACATTGACAAAATGCAATAGGGAGTAGAACAATATAGATACTCACTCAGGGCTACATCTCGATACTTCGTCCAGCTCTCCGGCGGTGGGCCGCGTGCCCAGAATGCTGCAGGCATTTTCCCTCTGGATCGCAACACTGAGTTTCTGAAAGAGAAAGCTGGCTGCCCTGTGGTCCTTGGTTTGTATGATGAGTTTTTCACCCAGCTCTTTGACGAACTTTAGAGCACACTTATATACAGAACAACCACTGTGAAAAAATATAGCTTTCGTGACTTCTCACATTATCAAGGAACTATAAAAATAAAAGTTAACAGGACGGCATATAAGGACGAGACTACACCTCGCTTCCACCCCCAACAACACCTGACTTTTTATGGTGATAATGTAGGTAGGTAGTCAGTGATCCGTGTAACACAGCTTATATGCTACCCAAAAAATGTCTAGTGTACCTTAAATTCTTCCCAAATTTTATTAATTATTAATGAATCAAATTTATATAAACCAAAAGATATATTCATATTATTTTCAAAGCTACTTTTTATGAAACATGATTCTATTATATTCCTGTCGACCATGGACTTGTTTGATATAACTTTCTCAACCTTTTGAAAATCAATTGGATGGTTAAAATCTCTGACATGAATAAACAGAGCATTAGAATCTTGTCCACTTCTAATGCTATATTTATGTTGTTTTAACTTAAGTTCAAGACTTTTAACAGTTTGACCGTAATATACTTGATCACATATTTGACAAGGAATCTTATAGACATACCCGTCAACATTTTAAGCTACAGCTTAAGTTTTTGGTCTATCCCTGACTTTATACTCGTTGTACTTGTATGTTGTGGCCAGAGTATATTGTATTTGTGATTGTTATGTCTCTGATTAGTTCCTCGATGTTTGTGAATATAAAATCCAGTGTATTTTATTTTTTAGTGGTTTCCTTCATCCGTTGGTTCAAAGCAAAGTTTTCACAAAGCCTCATTAGTTTGTTGGTATGTACCTGTTATGCCAGAGTCGGCGGCTACGACGATGGTTCGTCCTTTGCGACGACAAACTAGACGAAGAACGACGGGACAAGGAGCGTCGTGTTGACTTGAGGACTTTCATTCTCTCAGTATTCCTGGCGCGCCGATCAAACTATTAAATTATTACTCGTGAGTGTGATCCCAGCGGCTATATCTGGTGCAACGCTGTGCTTTACCGTCTTCCACTTCATACTGGGGAGGTTCATATCTTAAAAGGATAATATTTGATGTTAGGTTTACAAGACTTTGAGAGCAGCTGTCTTTCTTATCTGCTCTGTGGATTCTTCCGCTGTTGTTGGCAGTGATTTATTTACAAAGATAATCACTAGATTTATATTTCACACTTTGATAACTTTTGAGGAATTAACCAGTTCTGTGCAACAAAATTTTTCTTTGATCTGTTTACTCTGTCAGTTCTATACATATTTTTTTATCATTATCTCACCGTCCATGTGTATGTTTCTGTGAATTCTCCAGAGGTGGCATTGGCTTCTGTGAGGAACGCACTAATATAACATTGTCATTTTTATTTGCTTTCAAATCCTGGATGTTTACAGATAGGAAGGTTGATCATATGAGTTTTAGTTAAGTGTGGATTTTGTTAGTACCACTGGTGACGTACACCACCTCGTATGTCCAAGTGTGGTTTTGCACTTATCTTGTTCGTTTGACCCTCTGCAGGTCAGGGCACAGTGTCGTGGGGTTCGCCAAGATGTAGGTGAAAGAATACACGCGTAGGATGTTCTAGGAGGCGTATAATGTGAGAGTGTTGAGGGGAAGCCCAGGCCTGCCTGTCGAGTCTGTGCTTAGCGTGGAACTGAGAGGGAAGCCTCTAGCTAGCAGCTCACATGTGAGGGGCTCGTGACGTCACAATTAGCCAGGGAGGGCAGGGCAGGGGCACAGTGCAGCAGAGCAGGGCACAGCGCAGCAGGGCAGGGCACAGAACAACAGGGCACATCACAGCATTTCACAGTAGGGTAGGGCAGGGCAGGGTATTGCAGTGGAGGACAGAGCCGGGCAGAGCAGTACCCACGAGCTAGTATGTCGGGTATGAGGCAGAAGAAGGTCAGGCGACCCGCCCTGACATGACCTTTAATTATGAACCTCTGATTCTCCCTCGGTGGTTCTATCAATCCCACCAAGCTTGAGTCTCATTACCCTTGCCACCATGTCATTATCAACCCACCAGCCCATCCACCCACCCACCAACCCACCTTTCAAATCTCATCAAACAACCCACCCACTTCGGTCACCCCCACTCACAGGTCAGTATTAAATCTACCTAATGTTGGATTATTCTAGGTTAAATCTACCTTATGTTGGGTTAGTCTAGGTTAAATCTACCTTATGTTGGGTTACCCTAGGTTTGTTAACACACTGGCCTGTCAATTTTTAGATTCACTTGCCATAGCCACTCGCAACAGGTTAAATTATTTTATGTTGGGTTATTGTAGGTTAAATCTACCTTATGTTGGGTTATTGTAGGTTAAATCTACCTTATGTTGGGTTATCTTAGTTAAATCTACCTTATGTTGAGTTATCGTAGGTTAAATCTACATTATGTTGGGTTATCCTAGTTAAATCTACCTTATGTTGTGGTTATCGTAGGTTAAATCTACATTATGTTGGGTTATCCTAGTTAAATCTACCTTATGTTGTGGTTATCGTAGGTTAAATCTACATTATGTTGGGTTATGTTAGGTTAAATCTAACTAATGTTCTTTTTTGTGTTAGTTATCATTTAGGAAAGTGTGTGTGTGTGTTAGTGTGTGTGTATGTGTGTGTGATTTCCAATTTGTAATTGCCTATTTATTAAAACCTATCTGTAGCTACAAGAGTTATGCCGGTGGTGTCTCGTCTTCAATACTCTGTTCATCACATATATTTTTAAAATTTCCTATGGTTGCAGCACTTACTAAGTTCGTATTTAATGCATTCCACTAGTCAACCACCCTGTTTGAGTAGACAAAATTCTTCCATCCTTTCTACTCTACTTTTTCTTAGTCTGCAACTGTGGCCTCTTGTTATTCCTCTTGCAGCTGCTAAGAAATCTTCTGCATCTATTCTTTCAAATAATTTAAAGACCTTATATATCATGTATCTTTTCCTGCTATCAGCCAACATGGACATCTGTAATATTTTCCTGCTATCATCATAGTTTATTTTGCTCAATTCTGGCTTCCATTTTGTAGCTCTCTGAACATGTTCTATTTTCCATTTTCTAGCTTCCTATATTAATTCTAAGTCCCCTTTTTTTCCTAGCTCTCCAATACCTTCCATTAAACCATTCTTTATTATTGCCTCTTATATCTGGAATAAACCGTTTTATTCCATTGTCATATACATTACAAAACTCTTTGTACACATTATTTATATGTGTTCCTTGCAGTACAATGTTCCATTAAGCTTCTCTAAAATACCGCTTTAAAGTATTGTAATTCCCTTTCTTATAATCTAATCTTTCCTCTTCATGATTCTCTTCTTCGTATTTTTATATTTCACTTAATATGTTGTTTCCAGTAGAACATGATCACTCTTTCCAAGTGAGTTTTAAGTACATGATCACTCTTTCCAAGTGAGTTTAAGTATAAGTTATTTTGAACATTTCCTCAGCTGTTCTAGTAAACACAAGTCTAATATTGACAGTGTGTTGGTGCCTCTCATTCTGGTCGCTTCATTTACATGTTGCTTCATTAGAAAACCTGTTATTATATCGAGGAAACCTGTTGACCCTTTATTTACATTTCCAACCTCATAAGCTGTACACACTTTATTTATTAATATATACAATCCTCAAGTACAATAAATTCTTCTCTTCACGGTCACTTGTCATCAATAATTCACTAAGGACATTATGTAATCCCTCAGTTTTCTTATGGTATTCTTTAGCTAATACAACCTATTGTTCAACCTCTGTGTTTTCTCCAGCGAATTTTACAACTGTCTTCAACCTTAGATTTATATTCTACTCTAAGGTTTTGTTTACACCTTCAGAAATACCCTGTGCTAGCTACACCTGCTGTTGTAATTCTGTATTATGCTTAATTATTCCTCCATAATTGTCTTCTAATTTAGTTTTAATTTCCTTCTCAATATTATCCTTATTTTTTTAGAGAACATGTCTAATGCATTTGCTGTACAGAGGCTCTTAAAATTTATATTTCATTTTATTAAAGTTGCATTTTCCTTATTTAATTTCTCTAATAATCCTTCTTGCCTTACCTGGTTATATTTATTTACAGTCAGTCTATACATTCATGCAATAGTTTCGTTGTGTGCAAGTATATAAGCACAGCTGTGTTTACACAGTCAACAAAAGCATCACTGTTGTGCTACTGTTTCTTTTTAATATGTTATGTACGTTATTGTTACCCCGGAAAATGTTCTACAATAATAATTTCCTTGTATTTCCTGGGAGGGGAGTGAGGGGACACCACTTGCATAAAACTCTGTACTAACTACACAGCAAAGCAGTCACAGTCCCTTTTATCCCACGATGAGGTGGCTGGCGGGTCTTAGTTAATATTTTTGTCAAAGGCACTTGTCGATAAGACACTTGGTCTGTTCGGTGTTTGTATGTGTGTGTGTGTGCTCACCTATTTGTGGTTGCAAGGGTCGATTCACAGCTCCTGGACCTGCCTCTTCGCTAGTCGCTACTAGATCCACTCTCTCCCTGCTCCATCAGCTTTATCGTGTGTGTGTGTTAATTACCAGTTGCCAGAGACACTTGTCGATAAACACGTGTGTGTGTAGGGGGGTGCATGCGTGCATTCGTGCGTGCATGCGCGCGTGCGTGCGTGAGCAGTTACCTAATTGCAATAACCAGTTCGTGTCTAGAGGAGCAGAGTTAAGCTTGTGGTGTTGCTCTATATTTATCATAATTATTATTGAACTTGGCAAAAGTTTCTGCAGCTTTCTCCACGAGGTCATTACACTCGTCACCTGCTTTATTTACACCAAAAACAAGCACCCTGCAGTGTTTTTTTTTTTTGCATAGGCTTTTCAGTAGATTCAGAGAGTGTGTTTGTGGCTCTCATCATTGAGGTCCTGGGATCAAAACCCTGGCCGGTGAGGAAGGGGACAGGTGAGGGAGGGGGCAGGTGAGGGAGGGGAGTAGAATGAAATTAGCTCTGAGGCACCCACACCATCGTATGTCCTCGATTCACTGTACAACACCTAGCTCTGCTGGGTGCGTGATCTTTGTAGGATTGGATGGGCCAGTGGGTTAGAGCATCGTGAATTTTCGCTCACCATGAGGCGGGCTAAAACAACCCCGGTTGGTCGCATTGTTGTTATTGATTAAATACCACTCTGTCGTGGTTACAATAATATATATATATATATTATTATATATTATTATATATATATATATATAATATATATATATATATATATATATATAATAACGATACATATAACTCTTATATAAAAGTTAAGCGTAATTACCCTTTCAACTGGGATATTAGAATCATTTGGTTAACAAATAATGAAGTTTGGAAATTTAAACTCGCTATTTTTTGGGTAAAAAACTTCGTATGTGCACTTGTGTCCTTTCATCTATATTGGCGTTTAACTTTTATTGTGGCGATGTTTTTCCATTTCTTTCTCAGTCATAATTGAATAACCTTTTCCAAAATGTTTCCTTGCTTCCTTTGTTCTTTACATCTCTATAATAATTTTTTAAGGGGTGGAGGGGTAAGCAGTGGAAGGCCTCGGTCAGATGACCAAAAACTGCAGTGGCGGGTCATCATGTGACTAAGACCAACGTCAGAAAACACTTATCCTGTTTCTTGACGAATCTTACCTAACTAACCTATGTTCCTTCGTAACGGTGTCTAGGCGTTCCACAGGGTTGGCAACACCTGGTGCCTACACCGTCGTGTTCTCGACGGGAGAGAGAGGTTACACGGGGTCGCCCATGCAAATGTGTTCCTCATTGCCACATTTTAATTATAAAGGAAGAGAGCCAGTGTAATGGAGCGTGGGTGAAGTACACACTGAAGGTGGGAGGGTAGGCTGAACCTGTTCTGTAACACGACCCTGTAATATAATACAGCGAGCTGGATAAGTTAACTCAGAAAGGCAGAGAATGGAGTGGAGATAATTTTATTTATCTGGCCGATATGCTGCTCATAACAATGGCCTTTTCCTTAGAATATGCTGTATAGTAGTTTCCTAAAACTAACCAACCTGTAACCATACAAACTGTAAAAAAACATCCAATGTTACCTCAATGTTTAAAATTGGTTTAGATTACCGATTACTGGATACATAAGACATATATGTAAGAGTTAGGTATCTGTATAACTAACTTCTGTACGTGTCTTACTTATCTGTAACTTCAATGTATTGTAATCTTTATTTATTGTGCTGTGAGAGGCAAGGCAGTTGCCATGTATACACGACCATTATCATGTATGCTGAGAATGCATGCCGAGTCTCTGTAGTGTATTTACACTAATGATGCAAAGTGGGATTGTATTTTAGAAGTGCAGGAAAGGATTTTGTTCGCATTATTAATCCGGAGGGTTAGTAACCCTTGGTAACCCAACAAAGCCACTACTATCATGCTTTCTGCCTCTGTTGATAAGCCTCAAAAAAGTAGTCATGAATATAAACTGAAGAAGGTGAGAAAATACTTGGACGTGAAAATGACGTACATATAAGAAAGGTCAATGGATCTGGGTCTCACTAAGAGGTCCTCTTCAAAGGGTCTGTGCCTGAGACCGAGATACAGAGACCTCTCTTACTCAGTCTTTATTTTCGGTCGAAGTGGTCTGGAATCTTTCCTCTGAAACCCTATTTCCCAATTCGTGTTTACTTATTGTATTTTTAAAATCACTCAAGCTTAAACCCATTATTTAGTGTTTTGTCACGAAACTGCATTTTCAGAACTTGTGTGTTTGAATGACTCCTTACTTACGTAGATGTCGAAACGCTATTCTTAGGTTTGCAAGGCGCCTATATGCTACAGCAGTTATTTGGTTGATGTACTCACCTAATTGTGGTTGCAGGGGTCGAGACTCAGCTCCTGGCCCCGTGACTCAGCTCCTGATGTGTGCCTCAAGAGATGTGCTCGGTATGATGCTTACCCCAAGATCCTTTTCCTTAAGTGAGTTTTGCAGCAATTGAACTCCTAGGCTGTACTCCGTCGGCAGTCTGCGATAACCACTTTATTAAACCCTCATCCAATTGCACACTTGCATCACTTAACCTTGCACTAAAGAATAGTTATAATTCCATCTACCTGGAGGGTGTCCGGGGTCAACGCCCCTGAGGTCCGGTCCATGATGAGGCCTCCTGGTGGATCGGGGCCTAATCAACCAGTTGTTATTGCTGATCAGGGACGGGCTTTAGAAACCTACCCAGTTCCCTCTTGAGGACAGCTTGGGGGTCTGTTGGTAATTCCCCTTATGTCTGATGGCTGGAAGAATTCGCAAATTGGATTTATTTTGGTCACTCCCAGAAAAACTTCTCAGCATTGCAGAGATAGAAATAGTGCAGAGTGCGGCATAAGTTTATAAGGCAGTTAAATATTAGCGTTGAATATCTGAAGCTAATCAGAAGAGGCATTTCCAAGTTATCACGTAGGAACTAATATCCCAATTTCTTCGATAAAAATATGAAATTTAAACATACACAGCCCAGATATAATTCAAACTTCCACTGAGAAACACCAACTTTAAAGCCAAACTGAAGAGACATTCTCTTGTTATCTCAGATAGACTTCTGCTCTGAAATACACCAGTACATTAAGCTTGAAGCTGCCCAGGAGTTACATTATCAAGTCATCAGCCGTTAAGGGTTGAAGCTAACCGGATGCGACACTCAGAAATTATGACAGGAAAACCAGTATTTCAATTTGTTTAATTTTTCTATTAAAAAGGCAAATTTGGATCGACACAGGCCATGAATCAGTCTAATTTTTCTCCAAGATTGATCAGCGTTTAATTAATTGTAGGTAAGTAATTAACTACTTACCCGTGTAAATACGTAATTAAATAAGTGTTATTTAGGTTCTGGGTACATGACATACACATGGTATATGGACACAAAAAATACATTATGAGGATTTAACTAAGAATAACTAATCAAGTCAAAGTCAGCTTTTTTATTATGCTAATGTTACAGAGAATATACAAAGCCTCCTTTCTTAGGATCAGCTATGTTAATATGGTATATGAATGGTATATAATACCAACAAGATGAAGAATTAGTTACTTGTGCAACATCTGGGTGTCTTTATTTGTAGACGTTTCGCCCTCCAGTGGCTTTATCAGTACAATACAAGACATAATGTGAATACTGTAGATCTATATACAAAAGATGAGGTAATCAGTCCCTCAGACTTGGAGTTAGTGAAGATCACTGTGGTTTTGAAGAATCTTGAGACTCCTCAAGACTACGGTGTTCTTCAACATCTCCAAGGCTGAGGGACTGATTACCTCATATTTTGTATATTGTTCCATATTCTTCACATTGTATTGATAAGCCACTGGATGGCATCCAGGTGGAGGTAAGACTGTGACAGGTGGTGACCTGGCAGGTAGAGGGGCGTGAGTAGGTGAATATAATTCTTCAGGTGAGTTAATCACCTGTGCTGACCCTTCAGTCAGACTTTACATTTATTGTTGTGCTTAGGTCTATCTTGTGGGCGTTTCTCAGTCCACTCTGACACCTGTCTCCACCCAACACTGACACCTGTCTCCACCCAACACTGACACCTGTCTCCATACCCCAACACTGACACCTGTCTCCACCCAACACTGACACCTGTCTCCACCCAACACTGACACCTGTCTCCACCCAACACTGACACCTGTCTCCACCCAACACTGACACCTGTCTCCACCCAACACTGACACCTGTCTCCACCCAACACTGACACCTGTCTCCACCCAACACTGACACTTGTCTTCACCCAACACTGACACCTGTCTCCACCCAACACTGACACCTGTCTCCACCCAACACTGACACCTGTCTCCACCCATCACTGTGACACCTGTCTCCACCCAACACTGACACCTGTCTTCATCCAACACTGACACCTGTCTCCACCCTACACTGACACCTGTCTCCACCCAACACTGACACCTGTCTCCACCCAACACTGACACCTGTCTCCACCCAACACTGACACCTGTCTTCACCCAACACTGACACCTGTCTCCACCCAACACTGACACCTGTCTCACCAACACTGACACCTGTCTCACCCAACACTGACACCTGTCTCCACCCAACACTGACACTGTCTCTCACCCACACTGACACCTGTCTCCACCCATCACTGACACCTGTCTCCATCCAACACTGACACCTGTCTTCACCCAACACTGACACCTGTCTCCACCCAACACTGACACCTGTCTTCACCCAACACTGACACCTGTCTCCACCCAACACTGACACCTGTCTCCACCCAACACTGACACCTGTCTCCACCCAACACTGACACCTGTCTCACCCAACACTGACACCTGTCTCACCCAACACTGACACCTGTCTCCACCCAACACTGACACCTGTCTCCACCCAACACTGACACCTGTCTCCACCCAACACTGACACCTTTCACCATGACACCTTCCACCCAACACTGACACCTGTCTTCACCCAACACTGACACCTGTCTTCACCCAACACTGACACCTGTCTTCCAACACTGACACCTGTCTCACCCAACACTGACACCTGTCTCCACCCAACACTAACACCTGTCTTCACCCAACACTGACACCTGTCTCCACCCAACACTGACACTTGTCTTCACCCAACACTGACACCTGTCTTCACCCAACACTGACACCTGTCTTCACCCAACACTGACACCTGTCTCCACCCAACACTGACACCTGTCTTCACCCAACACTGACACCTGTCTTCACCCAACACTGACACCTGTCTTCACTTAACTCCTCTGTCTTAACAGGTGTCAGAGCAGCAGGATGTGATAGATGTAGGCCACCAGCAGTAACAGCCTGGTTGATCAAGCAAGCACCAAACAAGCCTGGCCCAGGGCCGGGTTGCGGGAGTTGAAAAACTCGAAATCTCCTTCTCCTGTTCCTCCTCCACTTCCTCTCCTCTTCCTCCTCCTTCCTCTTCTCCTTTTCCTCCTCTGTCTTATTTCCTCCTGCTTATCCTACTCCTAGTCGTCCTCCTCCTCTTCCTTCTCTTAGTCCTCTTCCTCCTCTTTCTTCTCGTCCTTCTTCTCCTTCTCCTTAAGAAGCCATAACACTTTACAGTCTCAACGGTCTCTAGTGTAAACAAGACAGAGGCGGCCTTAGTGTATGGGGTGGTCTGTGTTCTCTCTCTCTCTCTCTCTCTCTCTCTCTCTCTCTCTCTCCTCTCTCTCTCTCTCTCTCTCTCTCTCTCTCTCTCTCTCTCTCTCTCTCTCCCATTTGAAACCATTTTTAAAATTAAAATTAAAAATTAAATGCCCGTTTACTATCCATCCATCCATAATAAATGTCGTGCCGAATAGGTAAAATTGGTCAATTATCAAGAACTCATTTAAAATTAAGTCCTTTCTAAAATTTTCTCTTATACGTTTAAAGATATATATTTTTCATTTATGCTAATGTAAAAATTAATAATTTTGTACCAAAAGAACCTTAGAAAACTTACCTAACCTTATTATAACAAGCGCAATTTAATTTAACCTATTCCATCTAAATATATTTTAGATAAGTTTACAATAATTTAATAATAAACACAATTAAATATATTGTTTTTCGTTAGGTTCAGAATGATTTTTGCGAAATTATTTCATACACAAATTTTCGCTTGCCTTATTCGGCAAAGAGCGTTGCTATTTAAGCCAAAATAGCAAGTTTTACCTATTCGGCTCGACGTATATATATATATATATATATATATATATATATATATATATATATATATATATATATATATGGATAGGTCCACCTCTGGTACAAATTGGGACCCATAGCCTCGGAAAGTGGATAAAAGGCTTCAAGGAAGATATTTGGATTTCTTCCTGATGCCATTTGAATATTCCACTTCCCTACCACCCATCTTTTAATTTTTTTTTTACCAATAGGTATATTTTATTACATAATATGGTAAAAAAGATTTGAGAGATACATTGTTGATATAAAGATGGCATATACAGTACACGAGGTGAGAGATACATGTCTAGTACATATTGTTACATCTTTGTCACTGATTATAATGCGAAAATCTCATCCAGCTCTTCCGAGCTGGTGCGCGTGCCAGAATACAGCATGCATTACCCCTCTGAACAGCAGCGCTGAGTCGCTGGAACAGAAAACTAGCTGCCCTGGGATCCCTAGTTACCCTGTTGAGTCTTTTGCCCAGCTCCTTGAGGAACTTAGATGCACTCTTTCCCCATGAGCCAAGGGTCTCTGAGCCTATGGGAACAAACATATAATGATGGGCAAGTTCTCCATATTTTCTCGACTTCTGGGACTCCCTGAAGGTGGCAGCAGCCCCTCCTTCCTCCCTGGTGTACTGGAGATAGGTATCAGCCAAGGTAGATATATATATATATATATATATATATGAGTGAATATATATTAGGGAAAGAGGTACATCACAGAAATGGAAGTTAATTAAAAGCAATAGGGTTATGAGGGAGTGCTTCTTCACCCTCAGACAATTCACAAAGTGGGATGACTTGAACAACGAAGTGGTAGAAGCAGGACATGTACACAGCTTTAAGAAATAGTATGACAGTGCTTACGAAACCTGGAAGTGTAAACCCAGTAGCAGCCAGGTGAGAGACAGGACAGGAGCTCAAACTCAACCCCTGGGACGGGACACACACACACACACACACACACACACACACACACAGCATTCCGACATCTTAATAAAGAATCGTTCAGGACCCTGTACACTGTGTACGTTAGGCCCATACTGGAGTATGCAGCACCAGTTTGGAACCCACATCTAGCCAAGCACGTGAAGAAGCTAGAGAAAGTGCAAAGGTTTGCAACAAGACTAGACCCGGAGCTAAGGGGTATGTCCTATGAGGAGAGGTTAAAGGAAATCGACCTGACGACACTGGAGGACAGGAGAGATAGGGGGGATATGATAACAACATATAAGATACTGAGAGGAATTGACAAAGTGGACAGAGACAGAATGTTAAAGAGATGGGACACAGCAACAAGGGGACACAGTTGGAAGCTGAAGACTCAGATGAATCACAGAGATGTTAGGAAGTATTTCTTCAGTCACAGAGTGGTTGGGAAGTGAATAGTTTAGAAAGCGATGTAGTCGAGGCAGGCTCAATACATAGCTTTAAGCAGAGGTATGATAAAGCTCATGACGCAGGGAGAGTGACCCAGTAGCGGCCAGTGAAGAGGCGGGGCCAGGAGCTGTGACTCGACCCCTGCAACCACAACTAGGTGAGTACACACACACACACACACACACACACACACACACACACACACACACACACGCCCCGATGGCATGGTGGCTAGCGCTCTTGCTTCACGCACGGAGGGCCCGGGTTCAATTCCCGGCGGGGTCCGAAACATTTCGAAGTGTTTCCTTACACACACACACACACACATATACAACAGGCCTAGTGTCTAATCGACATGTGCCTAGGACAAAATGGTAACTAACCAACTAACTAACAGCTTTAAGAAGAGGTATGATAAAGCTCATGGCGCAGGGAGAGTGACCCAGTAGCGGCCAGTGAAGAGGCGGGGCCAGGAGCTGAGTCTCGACCCCTGCAACCACAATTAGGTGAGTACAATTAGGTGAGTACATACGTCAACAACGCTGTAACAACAAAGCAGTGAAGCATAATGTCATTTCCGGGGGAAGAGGGAGGGGCTTAGGAAACCACGACACGCCCACCCATCACTCCCACCTGCCCGCCCTCCCATCACTCCCACCCATCACTCCACCTACAACACACGTGAATGACCACTAGACAGGTGACATCTAAATTAATAGAAACAGACAACCTCTTGATTGCTTTCTGACGTGTGTGTGTGTGTGTGTGTGTGCGTGTTAGTTACCAGCTGTCAAAGGCACTTGTCGATAGACACTTGGCCTGTTGTGAGAAGTGTGTGTGTACTCACCTAATTGTGGTTGCAGGGGTCGAGTCATAGCTCCTGTGTGTGTGTGTGTGTTAGTGTGTGTGTGTGTGTGTGTGTGTGTGAGTGTGGTGTGTGTGTGTATGGTGTGTGTACTCACCTAAATGTGGTTGCAGGGGTCGATTCACAACTCCTGGCCCTGCCTCTTCACTGGTCGCTACTCTCTCCCTGCTCCATAAGCTTTATCATACCTCTTCTTAAAGCTGTGTATGTTACCTGCCTCCACTACCTCACTTTCCAGACCATTCCACTTCCTGACAACTCTGTGACTGAAGAATTACTTCCTAACATCCCTGTGACTCATCTTAATCTTCATCTTCCAATTGTAGCCTCTTGTTGCTGTGTAACCCTCTATGGATGGAAATAGGACAGGAAAGGATATATGAAATTACTGGTTTGAAAATAGGGTAGTTGATGAGTGGAACAGTCTGCCTAGTAAGGTTATTGAAGCTAACAGCTTGGGTAGTTTCAAATTTAGGTTGGATAAATACATGAATGAGAAGGGTTGGATTTGAGTGGGACTTTCACATGAGTAAATAGATTTATCAAAGCTTACTGCTTGGGTACTCACCTATTTGTGGTTGCAGGGGTCGATTCACAGCTCCTGGCCCTGCCTCTTCACTGATCGCTACTAGGTCCTCTCTCTCCCTGCTCCGTGAGCTTTATCATACCTAGTCTTAAAGTTATGTATGGTTCGTGCCTCCACTACCTCACTTGCCAGACTATTCCACTTCCTGACAACTCTGTGACTGAAGAATTATTTCCTAACATCCCTGTGACTCATCTGAGTCTTCAACTTCCAATTGTGACCCCTTGTTGCTGTGTCCCGTCTCTGGAACATCCTGTCTTTGTCCACCTTGTCAATTTCTCGCAGTATTTTATATGTCGTTATCATGTCCCCCTATTCCTCCTGTCCTCCAGTGTTGTCAGGTGTGTGTGTGTGTAAATTGTGATGTTTATTTCTACTTGTCACTGTTGCCTTCTTCAGTAAACTAAATAATCTTATTCTTATTTTTTTATTCGTTAGGGAAAAATGCTTTCATGGAGGCTGTGGGCAACAAAATGACGGTTTAAAACCCATGTAAAAGGGTTTTAAACCCCTCTCCATAGGGTGGTTCCTAGTTAATGTTGTGGTTTGTTAATCTGCCATCCCAGTAGTTTCACTGGTGGGGGAAACCCTCATGTGTGCCGCTAGGTGAGTATTAAGGTGACACGATGGTCAGGTGGTAGTGGGTGATGTGAAGGACGAGAGCGAGCGAGTGAGCGAGCGAGAGAGACAGAGAGAGAGACAGAGAGAGAGACAGAGACAGAGACAGAGACAGACAGACTGAGACTGAGAGATTAAGATCATGTCATAGTGGTCCAGTTGTGAAAGGCAGCAGCGACCTGCTCTAAAACCATTCTGCCCTGGGTTGTGCAATTGTTGGGAATCCAAGTGGTTGGTGATCTTCCTTCTTAGAACCCTCTCAAATATTTTTATGATATGAGACGTTAGAGCTATCGGTCTGTAATTCTTTGTTATTGCTTTGCTGCCACCATTGTGGAGTGGAGGTATATCTGTTGTTTTTAACGATTGTGGGATGACCTCTGTGTCTAAGCTCTCTTTCCATAGCTTACATAGGCACGCGATAGGGATTTCTTGGGGTTTTTGATCAACACGGAGTTAGACGAATCTGAGCCCTGGGCCAGAGTGCTTGGGCATGTTGTCAGTGGCCTTTTCGAAGCCCAGTGGTGTGAAGGTTATGTCAGAAATTTGGGAAATGTTGATAAGATTCTGGGTCTCGTTCATAAAAAAAAATTTATTCGGAGTGTCAATCTTAAGTCTTTTTTACGTCTCACTAAACGCAGAATCATATTGAGACTTCAGTATCTCACTCATTTTTTTGCTGTCATCCGTGTAAGTACTAGTAATATCAGTCACTAGGCATATGGTAATCAAACAGGTTGACCGATTAAAGCAAAATAAATCCCTAGGCCTGATGAACTTTTTTAACGGGCTTGATACTGGATGTGGTTTTTGCCTTGTTTTTGGCATATGATAAAAAATATTTGGGATTTCTTTCAGTTTTATTTATGGCTTTTTATCTCTCCTGGATCCCATAAGATTCGTTTAAGTTCAATATTTTGTATTTTTCTGGTTAGTGTTTCCTTCTGCGTTTGATATAATTTTGCCCCTTAAAAAGCTCTGTGATTCTTCGTCTTCGCTTGTAAAGGGAGCGTCTGTCTAGTTTATATCTCTATATTTTCTTACGGGAGTATGCGTTGAAGATGCTTTTAGTGAAATAATGTGAGGACCTGGGAGTGGTAATGTCTGAGGATCTCACTTTCAAGGATCACAACAGTGCCACGATCACAACTGCGAAGAAAATGATAGGATGGATAATGAGAACGTTCAAAACAAGAGATGCCAAGCCAATGATGATCCTTTTCAAATCACTTGTTTCTCTAGGCTGGAATATTGCTGTACATTAACATCTCCGTCCAAAGCAGGTGAAATTGCAGATCTAGAGAATGTACAGAGAACCTTTACTGCACATATAAGTTCTATCAAACACCTTAACTACTGGGAACGCTTGGAAGCACTTGACTTGTACTCACTGGAGCGCAGGCGAGAGAGATATATCATAATCTACACTTGGAAAATCCTAGAAGAGATGGTCCCGAATCTGCACACAGAAATCACTACCTAAGGAAATAAAAGACTGGGCAGGCGGTGCAAAATACCCCAATGAAAAGTAGGGGCGCCATTGGTACACTAAGAGAAAACATCATAAGTGTCCGGGGCCCAAGACTGTTCAACAGCCTCCACCATGCATAAGGGAAATTACCAATAGACTCCTGGCTGCCTTCGAGAGGGATCTGGACAGATACTTAAAATCGGTGCCGGATCAGCCGGGCTGTGGTTCGTACGTTGGAGTACGTGCGGCCAGTAGTAACAGCCTGGTTGATCAGACCCAGATCCACCGGGAGGCCTGGTCGTGGACCGGGCCGCGGGGGCGTTGATCCCCGGGATACCCTCCAGGAGCACTCCAGGTAGGTGTCACAGAGTTGATCCTTTCTAGACACTGGTTTGGATCCATGTTCTTCAAGATATCTTGCAGTATGCTTCATTAAGGAGATGATTTATTTGATCCCAGTCGATGTTCTTGTTGGTAAAGTTAAATTTGGTGAAGGCAGTCTTATAACTGTAATAATATTGGTAGAATTACCGACAATATGTTAAGTAAAAGGACACAAATGCAACTAATGTGACATTTTATTGTGGCAACGTTTCGCTCTCCAGGAGCTTTCTCAAGCCGTTACAAGCGATAATGGACATAGTGGGTTTATATATACTCTCAAAGTGAGGTGAAATACTAGTGGTGGTAGTAGTAGTGATATTAGTACTACTAATATCACTACTACTACCACCACTAGTGTTTCACCACTACTAATATCACTACTACTACCACCACTAGTATTTCACCTCACTTTGAGAGTATATATAAACCCACTATGTCCATTATCGCTTGTAACGGCTTGAGAAAGCTCCTGGAGAGCGAAACGTTGCCACAATAAAATGTCACATTAGTTGCATTTGTGTCCTTTTACTTAACAGTCTTATAACTGTTTGTATCTCGCTGGTCACGGCCCCTGTGCATACCAGTCTGAACTTGGATTAGACTGTGATCTGAATTAACTGTCTTCGATACTGTTATGTTTTGTATCAGGTCATCAAAGTGTATCTTTCTGTCCGCTCCACTATTTACTGCCTTTAAGTGTATTAATTACAGCAGCTTATCTGAGGTGTTTCCTGGGATTATTTCTGCTATAACATTGTTTCCTACCACCACCACTACCACCACCACCACTACCACCGCCACCACTACCACCACCACTATTACTACCACCACCACCACCTCCTCCTCCTCTCAACCACAGCACCAACGTACCTCCCTCGTTATCACCCCTCAACCACTACCCTACCCCCACAACCACTCCAGCAACCAACACTACCTCCCACAGCCCTCGTCCCCACAACATCCGGGCATCTGTTGACCTCTGGTGACCCCTAGGGTGACCATGCGCTAACGACCTCATTTAACAGGTCAGTAAGTCCCCGAGGCGTGGAGGTGACGATGGTGTAACACCTTTAAGTCTTCCTCCTCCATCATTCATCTTTCACCCTCCATCACTTCTCCATCGCTCCTCCATCACCCCTCCATCACTCCTCCATTACTGCTCCATCACCCCTCCATCACTCTTCCATCACCCCTGCATTGTTTCTCATCACCCACTTTCAAGGGGCGTGTTGATAATCACTCTTATGTATGAAGAAAGGCTGTTGAAAAGTCTTGGGCCCCTTATACTTATTGTGTTATCTCTTAGTGTACTCGTGGCGCCCCCGCTATTTAATGGGGGTATTTTGCACTACCTTCAAAGCCACTTGCTTTCATGTGGATTGATTTCTGTGTCCAAATATGGGACCAATTCTCGAGGTGCATTCCTTCTTTTGAAGGTTCTCATTATCCATTGTATTATTTTCTTCGTAGTTGTGACAGTGACTGTTATGATCCTTGAGTGTGAGTTACTCTGACATTATCGTCCCTAAGTCCATCGCATTAGTTTTTCGCTCTGTTGTTTGGTTAGTCTTTATTTCCTCTATTTTTCCTTAAATGAGTAACTGAAAAATTTCCCCATTGAACAGCATATTTTTTTCTGTAGCGCATTGGAGATTTACTATGTCTTCAGCAATGCATACCACTCTTATACAAATTCTAGTGTTGTTTGTAAAGAACGACACGGTGCTATGATTTATGTCCCGGTTTACGTCGGATATGAGCATGAAGAAAAGGATTGGGGTGAGCACTGTGCCTTGGGGAACACAGCTTTAACTGTGGCAGTCTCTAACTATGTTTACTAATACTCTTTGTGTTGGAGAAGCCCTATATCTGTTGTTTTTAACGACCCTGGGATGACGCCTAGGCTTCCTCTCCATAGAATATTTAAGGGATTTCTTACTGTTCCTGATGAAAACAAAGTTCCATGAGTCTGGACCTGGGGTAGAGTGCATCACCATGTTGCCAGTATCTTTTTCGAGGTTAATGTTATATCGGAAATTTTGGAGATGTTGTGAAAGTCTTGAGTCTCCTTCATGAAAAATTCATTTGGATTGTCAACCTTTAGTCTGATTAACGGCTCGTTGAACACAGTAATGTTGAGACTTCAGTATTTCACTCATTTCGTTGCTGTCTTCTTTGTAATTTATTATCCAGTGTCAAGACCTTGCTTAGCAAATGTTTGATACTGGATGTGAATTTTGGCCTGGATTTTACATATGAGAAGAATTATTTGGGACTACTTTCTGTGTGATTCATTTAAATTACATTCAGCATCTTCTATTTCTCTAGCTCTTAGATATCTAGCACCTTTGATAAGTTCAGTGAGTCTTCCTCTGCTTGTAGAGAGAGTCTCTCTCTCTCTCTCTCTCTCTCTCTCTCTCTCTCTCGCTGGCATTCGTTATTCATTTCCCATTAATGGTATGTGCCTGGTGCACATATTTCAAGCGACACACACACACATTGCTTCGGATTTATGTTAGTCAAAACATCATCCCAGGATGTTAGGTTACTAACATGATTTACTTGGTCCCAGTTGATGTTCATGTTGTTTGAGTTCAGTTTACTGATAACTCCCTCATGGGTGTGTGTGTCACTGTCCCGGACTAGTGTGCATGCACGATTGTGCTTTAAGTAAGTTCACTTTCTATGGCACTGCTGTATTTCGTACCAGGTCACTACCAGGGGCGGTTCTATTATAAAAGTAATGAAGCTTCAGGGCCCCTAATCCCGGAGGGCCCCAGAAGCGAGTACAGTCTACATTGCTTAAATTTTTTTGGGTCTACTGTATGAGAAGGGATTTTTAAATAATAATATTAATAATATAGTGTAAATACAAAATAATAGTTAAAATAAAAATTAAAAGATTATTAAAGTATCATGTAGGCTAGCCGTTACTGGTTGCCAAGGTGACCCATAACCAGACGATTCTGGCCCATGGCCGGGCTCCGGGAGTATAGAAAGGCTCTCGAAACTCATCAGATGTATATTGAAGGTAAAGGTATATAAAAGTTCAAGCTTCAGGGCCCCAAAAATGTAGATCCACCACTGGTCGTCATGATATATATTATTGTAACCACTATCAATAGCACACTCAGCTCACACACTGAGGTCCGGAGTTCGAATCTCCTCCGGTACTGCTGGAAAACATTAGGGACGTGTTTCCATAAGACACCTGCTGTCCATTTTCACCCATCAGTGTAAAATGGGTACCTGGGTGTTAGTCGACTGGTGTGGGTCGCATCCTGGGATAAAACTAACCTAATTTGCCCGAAATGCTCTGCATAACAAGCGGCTTTCTATATAGTAGTATGTCATTGATGTCAGCTAGGCATGTATATAATGTACATGTACTTGTAGTAAATTAAGATATTATTACACTGCGACTAGCCGAGGACTTGAACCCGTGTCGTTTTGGCCCTCCTCATGGCGAGCGAAAATTCACGACGCTGTAAACCACTGGACCATACAATCCTACAAAGAACATGAGCCTAGCGAACTAGGCTTTGCTTCATGTTGCGGGGACATCCGATGGTGTGGTTGCCTCAGAGCTAATTTCAATAGTTCATCTGTGTAAGACTGCTCATCCCAGCTGCCTTCTTAGATTATCTCTACTGTTTAGTGCTTACTATATTTTTCCATGTTAAATGTAATAGTAATTGTAGTAGTAGTAGAAGTAATTATAGTAGTAGTATCTGTGTTGATGGTGATAACAGTTTTAATAATTGTGGTCAAATTAACAGTCGTAGTAGTCTAGTAGCTATTATTATTGTTGTTATTATTATTATTATTATTACTATTACTATTATATTATTAGTAGTAGTATTAGTAGTAGTAGTACTGTGTTATTATTATTATTATTATTAGTAGTAGTAGTAGTACTGTTATTATTATTAGTAGTAGTATTAGTATTATTATTAGTTATTATTTTTATTATTGGTAGTAGTGGTACTGTATTATTATTATTATTATTATTATTATTATTATTATTAGTTATTATTTTTTTATTATTAGTAGTGGTATGTATTATTATTATTATTATTATTATATTATTTTATTATTATTATTAGTGTTTATTATTATTATATGTATTTTATTGTTTTTTATTATTATTATTATTATTATTATTATTATTGTTATTATTATTATTGTTGTTGGTATTATTATTATTATTGTTGTTGTTGTTGTTGTTGTTATTATTATTAGTAGTAGTAGTAGTAGTTAGTATTTTTAGCAGTTGTGGTTGTAGCAATATTAGCAGTAGGTGTAGATGTAGTAGTTGCTGCTGTCGCATATATTTTTAGCAGTTGCAGTCCTAGCACTGTAATCCTTGCTGTTGGCTGCCCATCTTTCTTGTTGTGTAGAATCTCTCTCTCTCTCTCTCTCTCTCTCTCTCTCTCTCTCTCTCTCTCTCTCTCTCTCTCTCTCTCTCTCTCTCTCTCTCTCTCTCTCTCTCAGTGCCCGTGGCCAGTCTGACCCCAAGACTGACCCTTATGTCTGATGTGTATGTCTGCGCCTGCCTGACGAGGCAAGGTGAATCAGTAATGACACGCTGCTTCACTACACTAACCAGAGAGACAGAGAGACAGAGAGAGAGAGACAGAGAGAAGAGACAGAGACAGAGAGATGATTTAGGTAACAACTCTTAGCTTGTAAATAAAGTTAGGAATCCTTAGCCTAAACTTGTAAAAACCTGTTAAAGAGGAGAGAGAGAGAGAGAGAGAGAGAGAGAGAGAGAGAGAGAGAGAGAGAGAGAATGATGAAGGTAACAACTCTTAGTTGTAAATAAAGTTAGGAAACCTTAACCTAAACTTGTAAAACCCTGTTAAGAGAGGAAAAAGAGAGAGAGAGAGAACAGTTCCACTACAGTGTAATTTTGGAGAGGTCCGCTATGATTCCCTATTGATTTATTGGGAGGTGGGTGAGTGGGGGGCGTGTGGTTGGTGGGAAGGGGAGTGTGGTGGGGGATTGGGGTCAAGATTTATTTTTGACTGGGGAGTGGGTGGGTGTAGAGGATAGTTTACATGATACATTTTATAGACATTGCTGTTAATTATTATTGATGTTTTTCTTTGTCTTATGTTTCTTCTATCTTTCTGTCATCTTCTTCTTCTTCGTCACTATCATTATTATTATAATAAATTTTTATTATTATTGTTGTTAGTAGTAGTAGTAGTAATACGAGTAGCAGTAATAATAATAGTATTTTTTTAGTAATAGTAGTGGTAGTAGTACTAGTAGCTGTAGTAGTAGTAGTATTACTACTACTACTACTATTAATAGTAGTAGTACCTACCTGGAGGGTATTCCAGGGTCAACGCCCCCATAGCCCGGTCCATAACCAGGCCTCCCTGTGGATCAGGGCCTGTTCAACCAGGCTGTTACTGCTGGCCGCACGTAGTTTAACGTACTAACCACAGCGCAGCTGATCCGGCACCGACTTTAAGTATCTGTCCAGCTCCCTCTTGATGACAACCAGGGGTCTATTGGTAATTCCCCTTATGGCTGGTGGGAGGCTGTTGGACAGTCTTGGGCCCCGGACAATGGCGCCCCTACTTTTCATTGGGGGTATTTTGCATCGCTTACCCAGTCTTTAACTTTCGTAGGGAGTGATTTATGTGTGCAGATTCGGGACCAGTCCTTTTAAGATTTTCCAAGCGTAGATTATGATATATCTCTCTCGCCTGCGTTCCAGTGAGTACAAGTGCTTCCAGGCGTTCCCAGTAGTTAAGGTGTTTGATGGAACTTATATGTGGAGTAAAGGTTCTCTGTACATTCTCTAGATCTGCAATTTCAGCTGCTTTGGACGGATATGTTAATGTACAGCAATATTCCAGCCTAGAGAGAACAAGTGATTGAAAAGGATCATCATTGGCTTGGCATCTCTTGTTTTGAACGTTCTCATTATCCATCCTATCAGTTTCTTTGCAGTTGTGATCGTGGCACTGTTGTGATCCTTGAAAGTGAGATCCTTAGGCATTACCACTCCCAGGTCCCTCACATTATTTTTCCGTTCTATTGTATGATCAGAGTTTGTAGTGTACTCGGTTCTAGTTATTATCTCCTCCAGTTTTCCATAACGGACTAGTTGGAATTTGTCTTCATTGACATCATATTGTTTTCTGTTGCCCATTGGAAAACTTGGTTTATATCTTCTTGGAGGTTAACCGTGTCCTTAATAGATGACAGTCTCATGCAGATCCTAGTATCGTCTGCAAAGGATGACACGGTGGTGTGGATTACATCTCTGTCAATGTCTGATATGAGGATGAGGAACAGGATGTGGGCGAGTACTGTGCCTTGTGGTACAGAGCTCTTCACTATGGCAGCTTCCTAGTAGTAGTAGTAGTAGTAGTAGTTATAATAGTAGTGGTAATTTAAGTTTAATTACAGGTACACAAAAATACAGTTACACAAATTATCATACATAGTAACATATGTGTAAATTACCCAGGAAAACCAAAAGTTAGACAAAGTGACTTATTTCCACTGGCGTCCTTAGTAGTCAAACACCTACTGGGAACGCCTGGAAGCACTTGACTTGTACTCACTGGAGCGCAGGCGAGAGATACATCATAATCTACACCTGGAAAATCATAGAGTTACTGGTCCCTAATCTGCACACAGAAATCACTCCTTACGAAAGCAAAAGACGGCAGGCGGTGCAACATACCCCCAATGAAAAGTAGGGGCGCCATTAGTACACTAAGAGAAAACATTATAAGTGTCCGGGGCCCAAGACTGTTCAACAGCTTCCCACCAGCCATAAGAGGAATTACCAGTAGACCTCTGGTTGTCTTCAAGAGGGAGCTGGACAGATACCTAAAGTCAGTGCCGGATCAGCCGGGCTGTGGTTCGTACCTTGGACTACGTGCGGCCAGCAGTAACAACCTAGTTGATCAGGCTCTAATCCACCGGGAGGCCTGGTCATGGACCGGGCCGCAGTAGTAGTACTACTGCATCTACTAGTAGTAGCAGCATACCAAGTTCTTAAAATAAGTAATAGTTCCTGGCACCTGTATAGGAAGGTGGGAGGTGAGGGAAGAGGGTAGGAGGGAGGAGGGAGGGAGGAATGGAGTGGAGGGAGTGAGGGAGGTGGGAAAATCTTGTTGGGTGGTCCAGAGTTGCTCAACATTCCCACATCCGCCGCCTCATAACCACATGTTCAGAGGTCATGTTCTGCGGGGCATGTTCAGATGGCATGTTCAGATGGAATATTCAGATGGCATGTTCAGATGGCAGGTTCAGAGGGAATGTTCAGATGGCATGTTCAAATATTATATTCAGATGGCATGTTCAGATGGCAGGTTCAGATGGAATATTTAGATGGCAGGTTCAAATATGTTCAGATGTCATGTTCAGATGGCATGATAGTGGCTAGTATGTGCACTCCATATTCATCCTGTGGATGGTAGTGGCTAGTATGTGCACTCCATATTCATCCTGTGGATGGTAGTGGCTAGTATGTGCACTCCATATTCATCCTGTGGATGGTAGTGGCTAGTATGTGCACTCCATATCCATCCTGTGGATGGTAGTGGCTAGTATGTGCACTCCATATACATCCTGTGGATGGTAGTGGCTAGTATGTGCACTCCATATCCATCCTGTGGATGGTAGTGGCTACTATGTGCACTCCATATCCATCCTGTGGATGGTAGTGGCTAGTATGTGCACTCCATATTCATCCTGTGGATGGTAGAGTGGCTAGTATGTGCACTCCATATCCATCCTGTGGATGGTAGTGGCTAGTATGTGCACTCCATATACATCCTGTGGATGGTAGTGGCTAGTATGTGCACTCCATATCCATCCTGTGGATGGTAGTGGCTACTATGTGCACTCCATATCCATCCTGTGGATGGTAGTGGCTAGTATGTGCACTCCATATCCATCCTGTGGATGGTAGTGGCTAGTATGTGCACTCCATATAATTCCTGTGGATGGTAGTGGCTAGTATGTGCACTCCATATAATTCCTGTGGATGGTAGTGGCTAGTATGTGCACTCCATATCCATCCTGTGGATGGTAGTGGCTAGTATGTGCACTCCATATCCTTCCCGTGGATGGTAGTGGCTAGTATGTGCACTCCATATCAATCCTGTGGATGGTAGTGGCTACTATGTGCACTCCATATCCTTCCCGTGGATGGTAGTGGCTAGTATGTGCACTCCATATCCATCCCGTGGATGGTAGTGGCTACTATGTGCACTCCATATCCATCCTGTGGATGGTAGCGCGAGTATATGGATAAATAAAAGGCCTAGAAACTAGGCCCAAAAAGGATTAACAGGAGTACATCTGGATATATATTTACGGATTATGTCTTAACTTTTGCAAGTAAATTTAGAATATTTGCTTAATATGTCTGGAATTATTATTATTATTATTATTATTATTATTATTATTATTATTATTATTATTATTATTATTATTGTATATTTTAATTCAGGTATGATTGTTGATATTTAATAATTGATGACAATTAATATCTTCCATATTTTATTACAATAAAGTTTCTTTGATTTTTTGCAGGTATGTGAAACTTTGACGTCATCATTATTCTGAAGTCAGGTGAGTGTTACGACGTCATGATTCTGAAGTCAGGTGAGTGTTACGACGTCATAATTTTAAAGTCAGGTGAGTGTTATGACGTAATCAAGTGCGTCTCCTAGAGTGAGTATCGGGACGGTCTCCTCGAGTGAGTATCGGGACGGTCTCCTCGAGTGAGTATCGGGACGGTCTCCTCGAGTGAGTATGAGGACGTCACCAATTGCGTATCGTCAGATGAGTGTCGTGGCGTCATTAAATGCATATATTCAGAAAGGAGGGGGATGGGGAAGACAAGGTCTGGACGTTAAAGATACACATTTTGATTGAGGTGCTTAGTATCGTAAACAATGGAATTCCAGTGGTAATTGAACACTCAGACACATATTCCAAGTGCTCAGTTAGTTGTAGTAGTTGTTGTGATAGTTGTAGCAGTTGTAGTAGTAGTTATAGTAGTACTAGAAATAGTTATACTAGGAGTATAGTTATGGTCACAGACCGGGCCGCAGGGGCGTTGACCCCTGCTCTCTCTCTCCAGGTAATAATAGTAGTTGTAGTAGTAGTAGTTATAGTAGTAGTAGATGGGCTATAAGATGGTGTAGACGCGGAAGTTCAGATCTGTCAGCGCTCTATTTTCACTCAGTTCTTATCAGTTATCAGATCATAACAGAATAATAAATTCCCCCTTGTGTGAGGGAGAGAGTGAGGAAGCAGGGTTACAAGTTCCCTCTTGTGTGAGGGAGAGAGTGAGGGAAAAGGGTTATAAGATCTCCCTTATGTGAGGGAGGGAGCAGGGTAATAAATTCCCTCTTGTGTGAGGGAGAGAGTGAGGAAGCAGGGTTACAAGTTCCCTCTTGTGTGAGGGAGAGAGTGAGGTAGCAGGGTTATAAGTCCTCCCTAGTGTGAGGGAGAGAGTGAGGGACAAGGGTTATAAGTTCTCCCTTATGTGAGGGAGAGAGTGAGGGAGCAGGGTTATACGTCCTCCCTAGTGTGAGGGAGAGAGTGAGGGACAAGGGTTATAAGTTCTCCCTTATGTGAGGGAGAGAGTGAGGGAGCAGGGTTATAAGTTCTCCCAAGTGTGAGGGAGAGAGTGAGGGAGGAAAGGCTATGAGTGATTCAGGGAAGGGCGAATGTTAATGTTGCAGTAGTTTGGTTTTCAATCCTCTTAGCCCCCCCCTCTCTCTCTCTCTCTCTCTCTCTCTCTCTCTCTCTCTCTCTCTCTCTCTCTCTCACCCCGTGTGGTGCCACTTACTGGCGAGAGCATTCGACACAATTAAAAGTTCCTTGGTTCGATTCCCTGCACGTAGAATCATGTGAGCGAGTTACTTGACACCTTGCTGTCCCTGCTCACCTAGCAGAGAAATTAGGTACCTGTGTATAAGCAGACTGTTGTGGGTCGCATCATGGGAAAAATGTGTAAGAAACTCCAGTACCTGCTGAAATGTTATATACTGTGTAAGACACTCCAGTACCTGCTGGAATGTTATATACTGTGCAAGACACTCCAGTACCTGCTGGAATGTTATATACTGTGTAAGACACTCCAGTACCTGCTGAAATTATATATACTGTGTAAGACACTCCAGTACCTGCTGGAATGTTATATACTGTGTAAGACACTCCAGTACCTGCTGGAATGTTATATACTGTGTAAGACACTCCAGTACCTGCTGGAATGTTATATACTGTGTAAGACACTCCAGTACCTGCTGGAATGTTATATACTGTGTAAGACACTCCAGTACCTGCTGGAATGTTATATACTGTGTAAGACACTCCGGTACCTGCTGGAATGTTATATACTCTGTAAGACACTCCGGTACTTGCTGGAATGTTATATACTGTGTAAGACACTCCGGTACCTGCTGGAATGTTATATACTGTGTAAGACACTCCAGTACCTGCTGGAATGTTATATACTGTGTAAGACACTCCAGTACCTGCTGGAATGTTATATACTGTGTAAGACACTCCAGTACCTGCTGGAATGTTATATACTGTGTAAGACACTCCGGTACCTGCTGGAATGTTATATACTCTGTAAGACACTCCGGTACCTGCTGGAATGTTATATACTGTGTAAGACACTCCGGTACCTGCTGGAATGTTATATACTGTGTAAGACACTCCAGTACCTGCTGGAATGTTATATACTGTGTAAGACACTCCAGTACCTGCTGGAATGTTATATACTGTGTAAGACACTCCAGGCCCTGCTGGAATGTTATATACTGTGTAAGACACTCCAGTACCTGCTGGAATGGTATATATTGTGTAAGACACTCCAGTACCTGCTGGAATGTTATATACTCTGTAAGACACTCCAGTACCTGCTGGAATGTTATATACTGTGTAAGACACTCCAGTACCTGCTGGAATGTTATATACTGTGTAAGACACTCCAGGCCCTGCTGGAATGTTATATAATGTGTAAGACACTCCAGTACCTGCTGGAATGTTATATACTGTGTAAGACACTCCAGGCCCTGCTGGAATGTTATATACTGTGTAAGACACTCCATTACCTGCTGGAATGTTATATACTGTGTAAGACACTCCAGTACCTGCTGGAATGTTATATATTGTGTAAGACACTCCAGTACCTTCTGGAATGTTATATACTGTGTAAGACACTCCAGTACATGCTGGAATGTTATATACTGTGTAAGACACTCCAGTACCTGCTGGAATGTTATATACTGTGTAAGACACTCCAGTACCTGCTGGAATGTTATATATTGTGTAAGACACTCCAGTACCTGCTGGAATGTTATATACTGTGTAAGACACTCCAGTACCTGCTGGAATGTTATATACTGTGTAAGACACTCCAGTACCTGTTGGAATGTTATATACTGTGCAAGACACTCCAGTACCTGCTGGAATGTTATATACTGTGTAAGACACTCCAGTACCTGCTGGAATGTTATATACTGTGTAAGACACTCCAGTACCCTGCTGGAATGTTATATACTGTGTAAGACACTCCAGTACCTGCTGGAATGTTATATACTGTGTAAGACACTCCAGTACCTGCTGGAATGTTATATACTGTGTAAGACACTCCAGTACCTGCTGGAATGTTATATACTGTGTAAGACACTCCAGTACCTGCTGGAATGTTATATACTGTGTAAGACACTCCAGTACCTGCTGGAATGTTATATACTGTGTAAGACACTCCAGTACCTGCTGGAATGTTATATACTGTGTAAGACACTCCAGTACCTGCTGGAATGTTATATACTGTGTAAGACACTCCAGTACCTGCTGGAATGTTATATACTGTGTAAGACACTCCAGTACCTGCTGGAATGTTATATACTGTGTAAGACACTCCAGTACCTGCTGGAATGTTATATACTGTGTAAGACACTCCAGTACCTGCTGGAATGTTATATACTGTGTAAGACACTCCAGTACCTGCTGGAATGTTATATACTGTGTAAGACACTCCAGTACCTGCTGGAATGTTATATACTGTGTAAGACACTCCAGTACCTGCTGGAATGTTATATACTGTGTAAGACACTCCAGTACCTGCTGGAATGTTATATACTGTGTAAGACACTCCAGTACCTGCTGGAATGTTATATACTGTGTAAGACACTCCAGTACCTGCTGGAATGTTATATACTGTGTAAGACACTCCAGTACCTGCTGGAATGTTATATACTGTGTAAGAAGACACTTCCTCTGCTACCTCATGTCTACCCCACCTTCCTACCCTCTGGCACCACAAGCAGTTACTCCAGCAGAGTTGTGAGGAGCAGTATTGATCTCATTCACCTGACACACACACAAACACACGTCTCCACGACCACTCACACAAACACACGTCCACGAACACTCACACAAACACACGTCCACGACCACTCACACAAACACACGTTAACGACCACGCATACACACATGATGCAGAATTTATATTTTTAGAATTTGCCTCGGAGGTACCTAGTTTATTGTGCACTCTATATCCATCCTGTGAAGGGTAGTGCAAGAGCATATGGATACACAAAAGCCTAGGAACTAGGCCCCATAAGTGCATCTGGATTTATATCCACGGTTGTCTTATCTGTTGCCAAGCAAATTTTAGATATTTGCTTAATATGTCTGGTATTTTCTTTTCATTAATAGACACCTTGACATATCACATAGGTTATTATACTATATATGTCTATATTCATCAGTAAGTGAACAATCGAGCACATAGTCTTCAAGATAGTGACCATAGTCTTCAAGATAGTGACCATAGTCTTCAAGATAGTGACCATAGTCTTCAAGATAGTGACCATAGGGCAGACCACAAACCTGCCATTTAGGCTGACCACATAATTTGTATTTACTTTGATCATCATCTACGCATGTGTCTGCCAGATTGCCGGAGGTGCTTGTGACCAGAATAAGTTTGGCAACTTAGCATCAGTCACCGTGTTTACTTTGCAAATTGCTCAGTAAATATTCTTATCTGTGATTAGATTCCTAATGTTAAGCACAGTTATATCCAAGTTTTATTTTGCATTTTCTTGAGGGTATCTCCTCTGGTTAATTTATCAACTGCAATGATGGAGTAATTCAATGTGTGATGGAATCCATAAGAATTGTAGAGCAATATCCTCTTCTCTGTCTCTAAGTATCTGCACCTGGCTTCTGCAATGAGCATGTTAGTCATTATGAGAGTCAAGTTCCTTCAGTGATGATATAGAATCAGTAATAATCAGAGTCAAGCTCAGCGTCATAATTTAACTTTAGTGCCATTTAGATGACAAACAATTCAGTTTGCAGTGTAGACGCCCAGTTGTTAATTCTTATTCCTAACTCAACGTGGTTGCTATAGTTCTTATCTAGAGAGGTGGCAACAGAGCAGATGCAGCCCTGCCAGTAGACTCCTATTTAGATCCATTACTGTATATAATTTGTGATATATTATTACTAACAATTAAGCCAGAATTTTTTTTCATGAGCAGTTGCCTTTACAAGTTATTTAAGGAAGGGATTACTAGTGATGAGCTTCTTGGGAGGGGCTTTAAGATATGTGATATTAACTGAACCTAACTTCCATGGAGGGGTGAAATGCTCTTGTTGTCTACAGTGATATAGTTTGTGCAGGTTATAAAAATGAATATGATTGCATGTTTTCACAACTCATTTAGATGTGTTTCAACAGCCTCCCACCAGGTATAAGGGGCAATTACCAATAGATCCCTGGCTGCTTTCATGAGGAGCTGGACTGAATACTAAAGTCAGTACCCGATCAGCCGGGCTGTGGTTCGTACATTGGACTACGTGCGGCCAGCAGTAACAGCCTGATTGATCAGGTCCTGATCCACCAGGAGGCCTGGTCAAGGACTAGGCTGCGGGGGCGTTGACCCCCGGAACACCCTCCAGGTAGACATCTAGTAAGATTTATAGTGACAGAGTCTGGTTCATTTCTTAACATTCTAATATCAAGTACAGTGTTAATCTCAATAATCCTATCACTGATACTAGGAACACAAAGCTCCTTCCTTATTCATATTAAAAATAATTCTGAGGGCTTTATTTTGTGTTGGAAACTGTGAACCGTGACAAGGAACTGTGAACCGTGACAAGGAACTGTGAACCGTGACAAGGAAGCATAGACAGTCTCCACCTGGCTGTGACTCCTGACTTTGTTTTGGATTAGCTCCAAGGACCGGAGAGAATTTTCTTTAGCTAACATTAACGTGGGTGCAACATAATCAAGTATGTACATTATTCTCACTTTAGCAGCATAGTTGGGGTTGCAGCCAGCAACGCCTCTGAGAGCATTTAGCCTATCTTTGCATTTCTTTAGTTGTGGTATGATAGATTTATTGAAGGGTACGTCTGTATCAAGGTATGTGTAAGACTGAATGCAATTGCTTTCACCTTGTAAGCAGATGTTGAGGCATGGCGTTCGCTTGTAACTGGCCTGGTAGGCAATGCTCTCGCCTCACACACTGGGTGTCCGTGGTTCAATTCCCGGTTGGGTGGAAACATTGGGCGCGTTTCCTTATACCTGCTGTCCCTGTTCACCTAGCAAGCAAGTAGGTACCTGGGTATTAGTCATCTTACACCTGCTGTCCTCGTTCACCTAGCAAGCAAGTAGGTAGCTTGGTGTCAGTTGACCGTTATGGGTCGCATCCTGGGGGACAAGATTGAAGGACCCCGATGGACGTAAGACAGTCCTAGATAACGCACTGACTTTCTTGGGTTATCCTGAGTGACTAACCCTCCGGGGTTAAAAATCTGAACAAAATCTAATCTAGATACCTTACAAGAGGCACTTCATACAGATGTTGGCACCCTCAACTTTCTCCTTAACTTGATAAATTTTGAGGCTTCCTTCTCCCTACAAGACACATCCAGGGAGGAAAAGATGGCACCTATTGTCACCCTGAGAGTCTCTTCCAGGACACACCAAGTCAGTGGAGGGAGGAGTGCCAGACAGCGTGTGCCTCGGCCCCTGTTGGCACTGATCGATCCACTTCCCTGTCTCTCCCTCTCTTTCATCCCTGGCTTCCCTTCTCCCTCTCTCTCCTGTAGCTTTCACTTCTTTCTCCTTCACCTCTTCTCTTTCTTTCTCTTCTCCCTCCTTCACTTTTTCTTTCTCCCACCCCCTGTCATATTCCATCTTTTCCTCTCTTTCTCATCTCTTCTTCACTTCTCTTTTCCACCTTTAACTCTCTTCCTCTACTTTGTCTAATTTGTTCCCCTTTTTTCACTTTTTTTTGCTTTTCCATTTTCACCTCATCTTTCCCTTCTCACTCTCTTTCCTTTCTCCCCCTCTCCTCCAGTTCTTCCTCTCCATCTTCCTCACCTCCCTCCCTCCATCATCACTCCTCCCTACGCCTCCTCAACCTATTATTTCCTCAACTCCCTCACAAACTCACCTTCCTCTTCAGTGTATGGTCACCTGTAGACCGTTTGGGGGTCATCGCCCCCGCTGCTCGGTCCCAGACCAGAGAGGAGAAATGGAATAGCAAGTGTAACAACTGACCCACAGCATGTGGAGACGTATAGACGGGCTGCTAACTAACCCACAGCATGTACAGACTTATAGACGGGATGCTAACTAACCCACAGCATGTACAGACTTATAGACGGGCTGCTAACTAACCCACAGCATGTACAGACTTATAGACGGGCTGCTAACTAACCCACAGCATGTACAGACTTATAGACGGGCTGCTAACTAACCCACAGTATGTACAGACTTATAGACGGGCTGCTAACTAACCCACAGTATGTACAGACTTATAGACAGACTTCTAACTAACCCACAGTATGTACAGACTTATAGACGGGCTGCTAACTAACCCACAGTATGTACAGACTTATAGACGGGCTGCTAACTAACCCACAGTATGTACAGACTTATAGACGGGCTGCTAACTAACCCACAGTATGTACAGACTTATAGACGGGCTGCTTAATAACCCACAGTATGTACAGACTTATAGACGGGCTGCTAACTAACCCACAGTATGTACAGACTTATAGACGGGCTGCTAACTAACCCACAGTATGTACAGACTTATAGACGGACTGCTAACTAACCCACAGTATGTACAGACTTATAGACGGACTGGTAACTAACCCACAGTATGTACAGACTTATAGACGGGCTGCTAACTAACCCACAGTATGTACAGACTTATAGACGGGCTGCTAACTAACCCACAGTATGTACAGACTTATAGACGGGCTGCTAACTAACCCACAGTATGTACAGACTTATAGACGGGCTGCTAACTAACCCACAGTATGTACAGACTTATAGACGGGCTGCTAACTAACCCACAGTATGTACAGACTTATAGACGGGCTGTTAACTAACACACAGTATGTACAGACTTATAGACGGGCTGCTAACTAACACACAGTATGTAGAGACATTTTCAATCTGTATTGTGGTTCGAATTTGCTTTATACCCTGTCCTAGTTATTATTTCCTTAAGTTTTTCATAACGGAGTAACTGAAATTTGTCTTCACTGAATATCATATTGATTTCCGTTGCCCATTGGAAAACTTGGTTTATATCCGCTTGGAGATTTATGTGTCCTCAATGGATGACACTCTCATGTAGGTTCTAGTATGGTCTGCAAGGGCAGACACAGTGCTATGGTTTACATCTCTGTGTCAGATATAAGGACGAGTTAAAGAATGGGACTGAGTACTGAACTTTGTGCAACAGAGCTTTTTACTTTGGCAACATCCGACTTAACTCTCCTTACTGTTACTCTCTGTGTTCTATAGGTCTCTAAGGACCCCAATGGAAATAAGTCACTTTGTCTGACTTTTTGGGGTTATCTTGGGTAATTTACACATATGCTATGTATGATAATTTATGTAACTGTATTTATGTGTACCTGTACCTGAATAAGCTTACTAACTTAAAAATCCATTTGCCTCCCACCAGCAATAAGGGGCATTACCAGTAGACCTCTGGTTGCCTTCAAGAGGGAGCTGGACAGATACCTAAAGTCAGTGCCAGATCAGCCGGGCTGTGGTTCGTACGTTGGACTACGTGCAGCCAGCAGCAACAGCCTGGTTGATCAGGCCCTGATCCACCGGGCCGCGGGGACGTCGATCTCCGGAATGCCCTCCAGGCTCCTAAAGATGCAGAAACTATTCACACACACACACACACACACACGCCCCAATGGTATGGTGGCTAGCGCTCTTGCTTCACGCACGGAGGGCCCGGGTTCAATTCCCGGCGGGGCCGAAACATTTCGAAGTGTTTCCTTACACACACACACACAAACACAGGCCTAGTGTCTAATCGACATGTGCCTAGGACAAAATGGTAACTAACTAACACACTCAAACACATATATTCTCTCTCTCTCTCCTCCTCCTCCTCTCGTCCGTGAAAATATCAGGTTGCTGTGTTTCCCCTCATCACTTCTCGCTTCTCTGCCCTCTCTCTGGCACCATATTCTCAGAAATAGATCACAATATATTTCGAAAAAGAGACCTAAAATACCACCATTGTTAGGCTTAGGGCGTCTCCAGTATACCATGGTTTAGGGCTGCTCTCTCCCTAACAGATGAAACCAAGAGAATTTCACTTACTAAATTAGTTATGAAAATATAATCTCAGTGTAAGTATACTGAGGATATACTCCTCTCAGTGTTTATGTAGTGTTGTTGACGTGTTAGGAATGGTTCAGTGTGGGAGTAGTGTTGTTGACGTGTGTTAGGAATTGTTCAGTGTAGGAGTTGTGTTGTTGACGTGTGTTAGGAATGGTTCAGTGTGGGAGTAGTGTTGTTGACGTGTTAGGAATTGTTCAGTGTGGGAGTAGTGTTGTTGACGTGTGTTAGGAATGGTTCAGTGTGGGAGTTGTGTTGTTGACGTGTTTTAGGAATTGTTCAGTGTGGGAGTAGTGTTGTTAACGTGTGTTAGGAATGGTTCAGTGTGGGAATAGTGTTGTTGACGTGTGTTAGGAATTGTTCAGTGTGGGAATAGTGTTGTTGACGTGTGTTAGGAATGGTTCAGTGTGGGAATAGTGTTGTTGACGTGTTTTAGGAATGGTTCAGTGTGGGAGTAGTGTTGTTGACGTGTGTTAGGAATTGTTCAGTGTGGGAATAGTGTTGTTGACGTGTGTTAGGAATTGTTCAAGTGTGGAAGTGTGGGAGTAGTGTTGTTGACGTGTGTTAGGAATTGTTCAGTGTGGGAATAGTGTTGCTGACGTGTGTTAGGAATGGTTCAGTGTGGGAATAGTGTTGTTGACGTGTGTTAGGAATGGTTCAGTGTGGGAGTAGTGTTGTTGACGTGTGTTAGGAATGGTTCAGTGTGGGAGTAGTGTTGTTGACGTGTGTTAGGAATGGTTCAGTGTGGGAGTAGTGTTGTTGACGTGTGTTAGGAATGGTTCAGTGTGGGAGTAGTGTTGTTGACGTGTGTTAGGAATGGTTCAGTGTGGGAGTAGTGTTGTTGACGTGTGTTAGGAATTGTTCAAGTGTGGGAGTAGTGTTGTTGACGTGTGTTAGGAATGGTTCAGTGTGGGAATAGTGTTGTTGACGTGTGTTAGGAATTGTTCAAGTGTGGGAGTAGTGTTGTTGACGTGTGTTAGGAATTGTTCAGTGTGGGAATAGTGTTGCTGACGTGTGTTAGGAATGGTTCAGTGTGGGAATAGTGTTGTTTACGTGTGTTAGGAATGGTTCAGTGTGGAAGTAGTGTTGTTGACGTGTGTTAGGAATGGTTCAGTGTGGGAGTAGTGTTGTTGACGTGTGTTTGGAATGGTTCAGTGTGGGAGTAGTGTTGTTGACGTGTGTTAGGAATGGTTCAGTGTGGGAGTAGTGTTGTTGACGTGTGTTAGGAATGGTTCAGTGTGGGAGTAGTGTTGCATACGGTGTAGTAAGCTACCAGGTAGCGCCATTGAAACTATCACCTTGCCTGGCTTTGAAAATATATGAAGAAGAACTGAGTAGAACCTCTCCTCTTCCTCCCCTCACACTCTCCCCTCTTCCTCCCCTCACCCACTAATGAAGTTCACTTTAGCTTGGAAGTGACTGCCATCAAGAGCTGATCGTGATGGAATATCTCCTGATTTATGATGCCTGGGTGACAGAGACAGAGATACACCTGTAAGTAAGCTTTTCTCTACCAATAATCAAGAGTAAGATAACCTTCTCTCTCTCTCTCTCTCTCTCTCTCTCTCTCTCTCTCTCCTCTCTCTCTCTCTCTCTCTCTCTCTCTCTCCCACCTCTGACATTCGTGATAACGGTGGAACTAGCAGTGTGGATAAATTGGAATGAGGAATCCCGGGAGACTGGAATCAGGAATCTGGGAAATTGAAAATGCTAAAGGGCAATTGTTAAGGGATCCAGGAGTAATGGGGGCGAGGGGAGGAGTAAAGGGAGAGGGGGAGTAATAGGGCGAGGGGAAGAGTAAAGGGGAGGTGGTCAGTCCCTCAGTCCAAGGTTGATGGAATGATTACATCATCTTGATTTCATTTCTACTGTTCTCTTTGAATTTGACTGAAGAAGCCTACTGTGTGGGCGAAACGTTTCATTAATAATGATACCCAACTGTTGCACATGTCTGTTGAACTGTTATGGAGGCGTTGTATTGATAATCATGGCGGAGCCCAGCCTGTCTGTTTGCTCGTCTGTTAAGCTTGGTCAAGTCTGAGGTAGAGGCCTGTAGCCTAGGCCTATGCCTGGTTCAAACGGAGGTCGCGTGACTAGGCCTGGCTAGGGAGCCTGCCTATAAAATATATAACGATATATAATATATGGGTTCAGCAACTTTGGTCGAGGTCACGTAAACATTCCAACGGTTCTAAGAATTTGGTCCTCGTTACCGTACGCAAGTGTTCAAAGTTTGAAGCCAGTTGTATGAGGCGTTCTCGAGTTACGAGCAAAGTAAAATTGAAAAGCAGGAAAAAGAAAAAAGAATAAGCTAGGCAGCCTCTTAAGGTCCTCCTCAGACGATACGTAAAAAGTAGGAAAGTCAGAGTAAGAGGGGAAGGAGAAAATGGGAAAGTTGTGGGAAATAAAAAAAAACGGAAATAGAATGTGAGTTGGATGAGAGGGGATTGAAGGGAGGAAGGGAGTAAGGTAAAGAAAGGAAGAGATGATTGAAGGATGGGGGAGAGGAAGGAAAGGAGAGATGATGGAAGGAAGGGAGAAATGATGGAAGGAAGGTAAGAAAGAAGGAAGAGAGAATAAAATGAAGGAATGGAGAGATAGCATGAGAGGTGAATGAATATTGGGGAGTTTACCTGGAGTTTACCTGGAGAGGGTTTCAGGGGTCAACGCCCCCTCGGCTCGGTCTGAGACTAGGCCTCATGGTGGATCAGGGTCTGATCAACCAGGCTGTTACTGCCAGCCTCAAGCAAACTGACGTACGAACCACAGCCCGGTTGGTCAGGTACTGACTTTAGGTGCCTGTCCAGTGCCTTCTTGAAGAGAGCCAGGGGTCTATTGGTAATCCCCCTTATGTATGCTGGGAGGCAGTTGAACAGTCTTGGGCCCCTGACACTTATGGTGTGGTGCATCTCCTGTCTAGTCTTTTGCTTTCATAGGGAGTGATTTTCGTGTGCAAGTTTGGTACCAATCCCTCCAGGACCTTCTAAGTGTATATTATAATAAGAACATAACATAAGAACATAAGAAAGGAGGAACACTGCAGCAGGCCTGTTGGCCCATACTAGGCAGGTCCTTCACAATCCGTCCCACTAACAGAATATTTGCTCAACCCAATTTTCAATGCTACCCAAGAAATAAGCTTTGACAATTCTACCCACTCATGCGCAGTCATAAGAACATAAGAAAGGAGGAACACTGCAGCAGGCCTGTTGGCCCATACTAGGCAGGTCCTTCACAATCCGTCCCACTAACAGAATATTTGCTCAACCCAATTTTCAAAGCTACCCAAGAAATAAGCTTTGACAATTCTACCCACTCATGCGCGAGTCCCACTCAAATCCAACCCTCTCACTCATGAATTTATCCAACCTAAATTTGAAACTACCCAAGGTCCTAGCTTCAATAACCCTACTAGGCAGACTGTTCCACTCATCAACTACCCTATTTCCAAACCAATACTTTCCTATATCCTTTCTAAATCTAAACTTATCTAACTTGAATCCATTATTGCGGGTTCTCTTGGAGAGATATCCTCAAGACCTTATTTATATCCCCTTTGTTAATACCCATTTTCCACTTGTATACCTCGATCATGTCTCCCTCATTCTACGTCTTACAAGTGAATGTAATTTTAGGGTCTTCAATCTTTCTTCGTAAGGAAGATTTCTAATGCTATGTATTAATTTAGTCATTCTACGCTGAATGTTTTCTAACGAATTTATGTCCATTCTGTAATATGGAGACCAGAACTGAGCTGCGTAATCTAGGTGAGGCCTTACTAATGATGTATAAAGCTGTAATATAACCTCTGGACTTCTGTTGCTAACACTTCTTGATATAAATCCCAGTAATCTATTTGCCTTATTACGTACGCTTAGGCATTGCTGTCTTGGTTTAAGGTTGCTGCTTACCATCACCCCAAGTCCTTCTCGCAATCTGTATGGCTAAGTTCTACGTTATTTAACTTATAAGTGCTTGGGTCATGGACACTCCGAGCTTCAGAACCTTGCATTTATCTACATTGAACTGCATCTGCCACTTTTCTGACCACGAATTAAGTTTGTCTAAATCTTCCTGAAGTTCTATGACATCTATGTTTGAATCAATTATCCTACCTATCTTCGTGTCGTCGGCGAATTTGCTCATATCACTAGTAATTCCTCATCAAGGTCATTGATATATATTATAAATAACAATGGGCCTAAGACTGATCCCTGTGGAACACCACTTGTTACAAGTCCCCATTCGGATTTAACCCCATTTATGCACACTCTCTGCTTCCTATTGGTGAGCCATGACTCGATCCATGACAGCACTTTTCCCCCAATGCCATGAGCTGCCACTTTCTTTAACAGTCTCTGGTGCGGTACTCTATCAAAAGCCTTACTAAAGTCTAAATAAACAATATCGAATTCTTTATCGTGATCAACAGCCTCAAAAGCTTTACTGAAGAAGGTTAATAAATTAGATAGGCAGGAACGGCCCTCGTGAATCCATGCTGGGTATCATTAATCAAATTATGGTTATCTAGATGGCTTCTAATAATATCAGCTATAATTGACTCTAGTAATTTGCCTACAATTGAGGTCAGGCTTATTGGGCGGTAGTTTGACGGTAGTGACTTGTCCCCTGCTTTAAAAATAGGAATTACATTAGCCATCTTCCACATATCAGACACTACACCTGTTTGAAGAGATAAATTAAAAATGTTAGATATTGGTTCACAGAGTTCCATTTTGCATTCCTTAAGAACCCTTGCAAAAGCTCATCAGGACCGGCGATTTATTTTGTTTCAGTCGGTCCAGCTGTTTCATAATCATTTCGCTAGTGACTGTGATATTACATAATTTATTTTCTTCTGGGCCTCTGTAAAAATTAATTACTGGGATATTATTAATGTCTTCCTGTGTGAAAACCGAGAGAAAATAATTATTAAAAATAGAGCACATATCATTCTCCTTGTCAGTAAGATGCCCAAAGTTATCTTTAAGGGGACCTATCTTATCCCTAACTTTTGTTCTATAAACCTGGAAAAACTTTTGGGTTAGTTTTTGAATCCCTAGCAACTTTAATTTCATAGTCCCGTTTAGCTTTTCTTATTCCCTTTTAACGTCCCTCTTAATGTCAGTATACTGATTTATAAGATGACCCTCACCTCTTTTATGCGCCTATAAATTCCTTTCTTCTGCCCTAAAAGATATTTGAGCCTATTATTCATCCATTTTGGGTCATTTCTACTTGATCTAATTTCTTTATACGGATAAATGTTCTTTGGGCAGCCTGTATAGTGTTAAGAAAACTGTCATATTGATACCTCTCTTCTTCACCCCAGTCCACAGTTGATAAGTGTTCTCTAAGTCCATTATAATCTGCTAAGCGAAAATCTGGGACCATTACTGAATTATCCCTACTATCATACATCCATTCAATGCTAAAGGTAATTGACTTGTGGTCGCTTGAGCCGAGTTCCTCTGTAATTTCTAAATTATTAACAAGGGTTTCTTGCTTGCCAGAACCAAGTCAAGTAGGTTATTTCCCTTGTAGGTTCTGTTACAAACTGCTTCAAAAGCAATCCTGAACTACTTCTAAAAAGTCGTTAGATTCTAAATTCCCTGTCATGAAATTCCAATCAATCTGACTAAAGTTAAAGTCCCTAGAATTACTACGTTATCGTGTCTTGTGGCCTTAACAATTTCCTCCCAAAGTAGTCTCCTTGTTCCCTATCTAAGTTTGGAGGACGGTAAATCACGCCTAAAATCAATTTTTCACACCCTCTGAAAATTCTATCCAGACAGACTCTGTATGTGTTAATTCAGACTTTATACCCGTTTTTATGCAACAATTTAAATGATCACGGACATAGAGTGCCACCCCACCCCTTTTCCGATACTTCTGTCTACTTGGAACAATTTAAAACCCTGAATGTGACATTCGGCAGGCAAGCCCCGATTTTTCATATTAAACCATGTCTCAGTTATTGCAAAAACATCAATATTACCGTACTTGCAACTAATCTCAACTCGTCCATCTTATTCCTAGCACTACGACTATTGGTGTAATATATATTTAGAGACCCTCCTTTCTCTTTACCCTTCCTGCTCATCTCTGTTTTTCCACTATACCTATTACTGTCCTTGTCATCTAGTGTCACTAGCTTTCCACTATCCACCTTATTCTGCCTATTACTAGTTCTCTCTCTCTCTCTCGCCTGCGTTCCAGGGAATACAGATCAAGGACCTTACACCGTTCCCAGTAATTTAGGTGCTTTATCGTACTTGTGTGCTGTGATTTGAAGTGATTTGAAGAGTGTCATCATGGGCTTGGCGTCCCTAGTTTTGAAGGTTCTCATTATCCATCCTATCATTTTCCTAGCCGATGAGGTAGATACATTGTTGTGGTCTTTCAAGGCGAGATCCTCTGACATTATCACTCCCAAGTCTTTCACATTTCTTTTTCGTTCTATTGTATGGTTTAAATTTGTCGTATACCTTGATACATTTTTTATTTCCTCAAGATTTTCATATCTGAGTAGTTGAAATTTCTCCTCGTTGAACTTCATATTGTTTTGAGTGACCCATTTGAAGATTTGGTTGATGTCCGCTTGAAGTTTTGCAGTCTCTTCAATGGAGGTCACTGCCATGGCAATCCGGGTGTCATCCACAAAGGAAGACACGGAGCTATGGCTTACATCTCTGTCTATGTCAGAAATGAGGATGAAGAATAGGATGGGAGTGAGTACTGTGCCTTGTGGAACAGAGCTTTTCACCGTAGCTGCCTCAGACTTTACTCTGTTTACTATTACTCTTTGTGTTCTATTTGTCAGATCCATCTACCAACTTTTCCTGTTATTCCTTTATCACGCATTTTGTGTGCTATTACGCCATGGTCACACTTGTCGAAAGCTTTTGCAAAGTCTGTGTATACTACATCTGTATTTTGTTTATCATCAACAGCATCCAGGACCCTGTCAAAGTGGTCCAGGAGCTGGTAAAGGCAGGAGCGACCTGCTCTAAAGCTATGTTGCCCTGGGTTGTGTAACTGATGGGTATCAAGGTGGTTGGCGATCTTGCTTCTTAGAACCCTCAAAGATTTTTATGATATGGGATGTTAGTGCTATCGGTCTGTAGTTCTTTGCAATTGCTTTACTGCCACCCTTGTGGAGTGGGCTATGTCTGTTGTTTTTAGTGTATGTGGGATGACCCCTGTGTCCATGAGCTCCATGAGTCTGGGCCTGGGGCAGAGTGCATAGGCATGTCATTTATTGCCTTTTCAAAGTCTTGTGGAGTTAGGATAATATCCGAGATTTTTGAGATAACCAAATTTTGGGTTTCGTCCATAAAGAATTCATTTGGATTGTCGACCCTTAGTCTGGGCAGCGGCTCGCTGAACACTGAGTCGTATTGGGACTTTAATATCTCACTCATTTCTTGACTGTCATCTGTGTATGTCCCATCTCGCCTAAACAGAGGCCCAATACTGGATGTTGTTTTTCCCAGAGATTTGGCATAAGATAAGAAGTATTTTGTTTTTGTTCTTCAATTTCCTTTATGGCTTTTAGTTCTTCCTGAGATTCTTATCTCCTGTAAGATTCCTTCAGCTTAAGTTCGATATTTGCAATTTCATTGACCAGTGTCTCTCTACGTATTTCAGATATATTGGAGAAGTGCATTCTACCAGTGTTCTTCACGTCTCTTCCCGTCTATCTATTCCCTCATCTTTCTCTGCCCTCTCATCCGTCTCTTCCCTATCACTCATGCCTTTCTCTCTCACCTATTTCTCCCCTTTCTTCCTCTCTCTCTCTCTCTCTCTCTCTCTCTCTCTCTCTCTCTCTCTCTCTCTCTCTCTCTCTCTCTCTCTCTCTCTGTGTCTATCTATGTCTTTCCCTAACATCTTCACGTATCTCTCTCTCCCTCTCACATTATTTTCCTTACCTCTTATACTTCCCTCTCACCTACCTCTCCCTGTCATTCTTCCTGATACATCCCCTTTAAGCTCATTCCATAGCCTCCCCTCTCCCAACTAACCCTCCAGCTCATTCTCTCTGTCTCCCTCTTCCCCTCACTCAGCGAGGGAGAATTCCTCTACTCTCTTCTGTTTACATTCATATTTTTCTTCCCTTTTTCGTATTTTTCATGAGAGAGAGAGAGAGAGAGAGAGAGAGAGAGAGAGAGAGAGAGAGGAGACAGACAGATAAAGTGACAGACGGACAGACTCTTGCTTTTGCACTCTCTCCCTCTCTTACACGAACACAAAAACACACCCTCTCTCTTTCCCCTCTTCTTCCCTTCTTTGGCTCCCCTTCCCTGGCTTCCCTTCCCTGGCTTCACTTTCCTGGCTTCCCTTCCCTGGCTTCCCTTCCCTGGCTTCCCTTCTCTGGCTTCCCTTCCCTGGATTCACTTTCCTGGCTTCTCTTTCCTGGCTTCCCTTCCCTGGCTTCACTTCCCTGGCTTCCCTTCCCTGGCTTCACTTCCCTGGCTTCCCTTCCCTGGCTTCCCTTCCCTGGCTCCACTTCCCTGGCTTCACTTTCCTGGCTTCCCTTCCCTGGCTTCACTTCCCTGGCTTCCCTTCTCTGGCTTCCCTTCTCTGGCTTCCCTTCCCTGGCTTCACTTCCCTGGCTTCACTTCCCTGGCTTCACTTCCCTGGCTTCACTTCCCTGGCTTCACTTCCCTGGCTTCACTTCCCTGGCTTCACTTCCATGGCATAATTAAACCCAGATGTTTAACATGTTCCTTTCGTTTTGTGTGGTGATTTGCTTGTGCTTTGTATACAGTTTCTTTTTTGAGTTATTCATTATTTCTATATCTAAGCAGTTGGAACTTGACACTATTGAATATCAGGTTATTGTCAACTGCCCACTAGAAGACTTTGTTTATGTCTTCTTGCAATTTTTCCGTAATTTCTCTGAAATTTTTGGCTAGTGCTCTAGTGCCCCCTTCTTGCAAAGGAGCTCTGTTCGTACTCTTTAAGGTCTCTGGGATCCTGCTTATATCTAAGCTCACTGATTACTGAGTGATCAGGCCACTTCCCTCCTTCCCACCTTTGGTTCTTCCCTCTTCTATACCCCTGGTTCTTCCCTCTTCTATACCCCTGGTTCTTCCCTCTTCTATACCCCTGGTTCTTCCCTCTTCTATACCCCTGGTTCTTCCCTTGCTAAAAATGTCCACACTTTTACTCCCGATAAACGGGGCATTACGCTGCCACCTTTTTTTAATAATAATAAAAAAAAGCTCTGAAATTATGTGTGTCAGTTGTGTACGTGTCTATGTCAGTTGTGGGTATGTGTGTCTACCTGGAGGGTGTTCCGGGGGTCAACGCTACCGCAGTCCAGTCCTTGACCAGACCTCCCGGTGGATCAGGGCCTGATGAACCAGGCTGTTACTGTTGGCCGCACGTAGTCCAACATACGAACCACAGCCCGGCTGGTCAGGTACTGATTTTAGTTATCTGTCCAGTTTTTTTTTATTTAGTAGGGAGTGATTTCTGTGTGCCGATTTGGTACCACTCCTAGGGTTTTCCAGGTGTAGATTATGATGTATCTCTCTCGCCTGCGCTCCACTAAGTACAGGTCAAGTGACTCCAAATAAGAACATAAGAATGGAAGAACACTGCAGAAGGCCTACTGGCCCATAATTAAGGAGTTTGATGGAGCGTATATGTACAGCAAAGGTTGTCTGTACATTCTCTAGATCTTCGATTTCACCTGCCTTGAATGGAGCTGTTAGTGTACAACAGTATTCCAGCCTATAGAGAACACGTGGTTTAAAAAGGATCATCATTGGCTTGGCATCCCTTGTTTTGAAGGTTCTCATATCCTTCCTCCTCACAGATGTGATAGTGACACTGTTGTGATCCTTGAAGGTGAGATCCTCTGACATTAACACTCCCAGGTCCTTCACTTTACTTTTTCGCTCTATTGTGTGAGTTTGTAGTACACTTAGTTCTGGTTATTATTTTCTGAGTTGTCTGTTGTCAGTTGTGGGTACTTGTCTGTTTCAGTCGAAGGTATGTGTGTGTGTCACCTCTAATATTAAGACTTCTTGCCGCTGAGGGTTGAAGTGTCTTTGTAGTTGGTTTATGTCGGGTCCAGTGTGTGGCATAACAGATTTGTGGATTTATGTTCTACTACGACTGCAGGCTGGCGACTGCAGATATTTATTTAGTGTGTGTAGTAGTGTGTGTGTTAGTTGTGTGTGTGTGTGTGTGTGTGTGTGTGTGTTTGGTAAGTTCCGTTGGGTGGTTTTACTGAGTTGTGGATTTGTGCATGTCACGGCCAGTGAGTTGTGGATTTATGTGCTGGTATATCGGGTTTATAGGGTGGGATTACAGACCTCTAAAGCTGTGAATTTTTTGCACAAGATTCACTTAAGGGAGAGTCAATAACAGTGAAGCGTGACTGAGTGCTTGTGGGGGTTGTGCTCACCTACCTGAGGTTACAGGGGTCGAGTCTCCGCTCCTAACTTGCGTTCATGAAATTCTAGGTTTATATTTTTTTACTTAATTGTGTAGGTGTGTGTGTGTGTGAAACGCTACACCGCTATGTGGTGTTTCAGATCCTCCTTCCGCTAATGAGACACACTGAAACTAACTGTACTTACTGATGTCTATTTCTGAAGAGCTGTCTTAAAAATAGTCATTTGGAAATACGGACTTCATCTGAGTATCCTGAAAATAAATAAAAATGGGTGGATTACAAATAAACTAAGCTGTAGGAGTTGAGTGTTGTAAGGTTACGTATTAAATCTACCTGTAATTTGCAGGTGTAGTGCTGTAGGTGAGAGGTAGATTGTTCCAGCTAGACTTTTTAATATATCGCTCCACAAAACGGATGTCATGCCGAAAATGTAGAAGATAGCTTATGTATTTTCTATTGTCAAATCAGGGGGATAAGTCCATATCATCAAGTTACCGCCCAATAAACCTTATCCCAATGGTAGGTAAATTATTAGAATCAGTTATAGCTGAAGGACCCGGGTTCAAGCATGGGCGAGGTGGGACTTGGTAAGTCTCCTAACACTTGCTGCTCCCTGGTTAGAATTTTTGCCGCCACAGCTGCTAGTTTATTGTGCACCCCATATCCACCCTCTGGATGATAGCTCAAGAGCATACGGATACACAAATGCCCAGAAACAAGGCCCCAAAAGGATATTGGCTTAACATGTCTGGTATCTTATTTTCGTTAATATTTCTTGACATATGACATAGGTTATTATACTGTTTATATATTCGTCAATAAGTGGACAAGAAATCAAATAGTATTGAAGAAAGTGACCATTGGACTGACCACATACTATGCTTATCAACGTTCATGTTATCATACTGACTTATAGATCTACTCTGACTTCTAACTGCGCATCTATGACATTAACTTTCATTATTTATTTCTCTTCTAATATTATTCATATTACTAGATACATTAATTATTTTCTTTCATTTTTGATTAGCTATTCCTGACTTCTCTAATGATCATGTTGTTAGAGTCATTATGTGAGTCAGGTTCCCGAGTCAGGTTCCCGAGTCAGGTTCCCTCAGTGTTGACATAGAATTAGTAATAATCAAGGAGCCAAGCTTATTGTCACAGGTTAACTTTAGTACCATTAGTATGAGAAACAAATTGTTTGTATTACCATGTCACCTGTGACTTAGTTGGTGATTGTTTGTGGTATCCTGGGGTAGGACCTCAGGACCCCAGTGGAAATGAAACACACTACTTGGCTTTGATGGGTTACCCTGGGTTATTAACTCTCCAGTATTAATAATCACAATTAAGTCATCATCTCTTCCTGTATATTTAGAAAGAGGAGAATTACAGATTGCATGTAACTGTATTGAAGGAGAAAATTATAGATTTCCTGCCCTTGTACTTGGTCATGAAGGGGAGAAGGGGATTTCAGAACAAGGACGCGATTATATGGGTGGGATTATCAAGATTTTCTTTGGTTTCTGATAGAGTATTACACCAGCCTGGGATTTTAAGGAGATTTCTGAGGCAGGTAATTTACGATGGGGACGTTATTGAAAATATATATAGAAAAAAATATTTTTCTTTAAAATTTACGTGGAAGCTGAACGGGTTTGTAGTCTGATTAAAGTTTTGGTAAAAATTACATTCGGACACAATTACGATTGTGGTGATGGTAATATTTACCTGCATTACAAACTTATGCTACACTTTCTATTATTGCGTGCATTGAGGTAGATGGGACTGGGCTTGTAGGATACGGGGATACGTGTGGTGCAAACAGTGACACTCCGCAGATGATCACTCAGAAAGACACTAAATCAGTGAAATACAACAAATTTACAACGAACATTGGGCTTTATCAAGTACTCTATAAAGCCCAGTATACGACTTTTATAAAGTACTTTATAAAGTATACTGTAAAGGCCTATATCCCGCTGATAAAGCGGGGATTATTTCCTGGAATGGCGCTGCGACCCATGACACATTTGCTTCACAACACATGTAGTTAATTTTATGACACATTTGCTTCACAACACATGCAGTGTAAGACACATCTGCTTCAAAACACACCCAGTTAATTTTATGACGCATTTGCGTCAAAACATCTAGTTAACTTTACGACGCATCTGCGTCACAAGATCAATATATTCCAGTAATAAATACAAGGAATTTCATGCTGATTTCCGCCACGTCCGCAAGTTAATAATATAGAGTATAAAATGGCCAGTAAAAGCCAGTTAATCTTCGCATGCAGGTAGATTAACGTCGCAGCTAATCCCAAGTATGAGCGGGAGGATGAATATTAGCTGACGTGCAGCTGTGGTCGGGGGGCGGGGAAGCTACATAGAAGCTAGGGGAAAAATAATTGCATGGTGGTAGGAGGGTGTACGGTCTTGGGGAACATTTTGCCCGTGTATGTAATCAGTCTAGGGAAATTTAGAAGCTGTAAGTTTGATTTTTTGGGAAGTAGGGAAATTTAGAGGGGTTTGGGTATGGTTTTAGGTGAGACAGGGAAATTTAAGGATTATAAGTATCATTCTAGGGAAATTTAGAGTGTTGGTATTATTTTAGGACAGGCAGGGAAATTTAAAGGTTTTACTTAGCATTCTAGGGAAATTTTGAAAGTGTAGGTATGATTTTAGATGGTTTGGAAATAATTTCAGGTAAGATAGAGAAATTTAGATGGGTATAGATATGATTTTAAAGAAATTTAGAGCTTTTTTGATTTTTAGAAAAGACGGGGAAGTTTTGATGTAGCCTGTGTGATTTTTTTCGGGAAAGATATATATGGGTGTGATTTAGGAAGATAGGAAATCTTGTTCAGTGGCACTATTTAGGAATGGTAGGAATTTCTGACGCTTAGCATTATATTTCTCCCCTTTGTCTCCCCTTATTTCTACCCTTGCCTCTCCTCATTTCTCTCCTCTACCCTTGTCTCCCCTTATTTCATCCCTCTTTTCCCCTCATTTCTTCCCTCGTCTCCTCATTTCACACTTTTCCTTCATTCTCTCGTCGTCCCTCATTTCAGCCTCGTCTCCTCATTTCGCCTCGTCTCCTCATTTCGCCCTTTTCCCTCATTTCAGCCCTTGCCTCCCTCGTCTCCCCTCATTTCAGCCCTTGTATCCCCTCATTTCCCTCGTCTCCCCTCATTTCAGCCCTTGTATCCCTCATTTCACTGTCTCCTTTCCCCCATCGCTCTCCCTCATTTCAGCCCTTGTCTCCCCTCATTTCAGCCCTTGTCTCCCCTCATTTCAGCCCTTGTCTCCCCTCATTTCAGCCCTCGTCTCCCCTCATTTCAGCCCTCGTCTCCCCTCATTTCAGCCTCGTCTCCCCTCATTTCAGCCCTGTCTCCCCTCATTTCAGCCCTCGTCTCCCCTCATTTCAGCCCTCGTCTCCCCTCATTTCAGCCCTTGTCTCCCCTCATTTCAGCCCTCGTCTCCCCTCATTTCAGCCCTTGTATCCCCTCATTTCAGCCCTCGTCTCCCCTCATTTCAGCCCTTGTCTCCCCTCATTTCAGCCCTTGTCTCCCCTCATTTCTCCCCTCACTGCTTCTCTTTCAAATTGTAGTGTTTCCCTTCACCTCATTTACAGCCTCAATAAAAAATGTATAACTCGACAAAAAAATTATTTCTTTATCTCTATCCTTCTTCCTCCCTCCCTTTCTTCCTCCCTTCTTGTCTCCCTTCCTTCCTCTCCCTACCTTCCTCCTCCCTAGCACCTATGTCCTTCTTTCCCTTCCGTTCTCCCTCCCTCAGCTCGTGAGTATAAACGCAGGTGTGTGTCTGCCCCCTCACACCTGGCTCACACACCTTGGCTCACACATCTGACTCACACACCTGGTTTCACACACCTGGCTCACACACCTGGCTCACACACCTGACTCACACACCTCGGCTCACTCACCTTCCTCACACACCTCGGCTCACTCACCTTCCTCACACACCTGGACTCACACACTTGGGCTCACACACCTGGCTCACACACCTGGCTCACACACCTGGCTCACACACCTGCATTAGATAATTTATATTGTACTCGAAAGAATCCCTCCTTTACCTTTGATATACCTTTGATAAGTTCCGAGAATCTTTCTGCTCTCAGAGCCCGGCCATGGGTCAGGCTCGTCTGGTGCTTGCCTGGTCAACCAGGCTGTTGCTGTGGGGATACCTTTATCGGATCGCACAGCGACCAAAATACATCCAGTTTCATTATTATTTTAATCTTGATGGAGAGAGAGAGAGAGAGTAGGAGATAAGAGTTAGTGTTGGAAGGAAGAAGTGAAAGAGAAAGGCGATAAAACTAATAAAAGAGAGCAGAAGGCGAAGTTTTAATTCCCTTGCACAGAGCTGAAGACCACCTTGGGCGAGTTTGTTGAGGTTCTTGACTGGTATTGCCTTAATATGTTGTGCCTACACCCAGGGTTAATGATTTCTGGGCGGGGGAACACTCTCTCTCTCTCTCTCTCTCTCTCTCTCTCTCTCTCTCTCTCTCTCTCTCTCTCTCTCTCTTACACAGAGTTTTACAAGGTTAGGTTAAGGTTCCTAACTTTATTTACAAGGTAAGAGCTGTTACCGACATCAGCTAATTTGAAAGTCGTTGTTATTGTCATGAGACACGAATATAGAACAGGATGAAGCTGGAGCCATCTGGGGGCCAGCAATTTCATTTGGTCAACTGACATTATTTCGTTGATGTCATTATACTGTACCAACATGTTCCAGATGCCAGTCATCTCTCTCTCTCTCTCTCTCTCTCTCTCTCTCTCTCTCTCTCTCTCTCATCTATATATCTATCTATCTATCTATCTATCTATCTATCTGTCTATCTATATTTCTCTGCGTTTTCCTAGAAAGCACTACCATGTTTGTTTATAAATAACCCGAAGTCTTAGCCATCCGTTGCCGGTGTTTGAATCCGTGGATAGGACAGGAAATATACCCGGAGGCGCGTACATCCGGACCAGGGGAGCCAGAGGTTGTGAGGGAGAAGGAAGAGTGAGAGAGGGGAATGTTGCTTTGATCAAACGAGGGGGCTAGTGTTTTCCTCTCGTGTGTGTGTGTGTGTGTGTGTGCCTGAGTGTGTGTCTGAAGTACGTTTTCCTAACATCACTGTGACTCATCAGTATTCTCAGCTTCAACCTATGCCACCTCGTCTCTGTGCTTCGCATGTCAAGCAGTCTGTCCCTGACTGCTCTATGGAAACCTCGGAGTACCTTCAATGTATTCATCTCCTCCCTCAACTTTATTACAGTCAAAGTTATTAGATGTAATTCATTACTCCTCGCCTCATAGTTCGTGTGTGTGTGTGTGTGTGTGTGTGTGTGTGTTGTGTGTGTGTGTGTGTGTGTACTCACCTAGTTGTGGTTGCAGGGGTCGATTCACAGCTCCTGGCCCCGCCTCTTCACTGGCCGCTACTCGGTCACTCTTCCCGCTCCATGAGCTTTATCATATCTCTTCTTAGAGCTATGTATAGATCTGCCTTCACTACATCACTTCCCAGACTATTCCACTTCCTGACTGAAGAAATACTTCCTAACATCCCTGTGATTCATCTGAGTCTTCAACTTCCAACTGTGTCCCCTTGTTGCTGTGTCCCATCTCTGGAACATCCTGTCTCTGTCCACCTTGTCGATTCCTCTCAGTATTTTATATGTCGTTATCATATCCTCCCTATCTCTCCTGTCTTCCAGTGTCGTCAGGTCGATTTCCCTTAACCTCTCCTCGTAGGACATACCCCTTAGCTCCGGGACTAGTCTTGTTGCAAACCTTTACACTTTCTCTACTTTCCTTACGTGCTTGGCTAGGTGTGGGTTCCAAACTGGCGCTGCATACTTCAATATGGGCCTAACGTATACATTGTACAGGATCCTGAATGATTCTGTATTAAGATGTCGGAATGCTGTTCTTAGGTTTGCCAGGCGCCCATATGCTGCAGCAGTTATTTGGTTGATGTGCGCCTCAGGAGATGTGCCCGGTGTTATACTCACCCCAAGATCCTTTTCCTTGAGTGAGGTTTGTAGTCCCTGGCCCCCTCGACTGTACTCCGTCTGTGGTCTTCTTTGCCCTTCCCCAATCTTCATGGCTTTGCACTTGTTGGGGTTGAACTCCAGGAGCCAGTTGCTGGACCAGGCCTGCAGTCTGTCCAGATTCCTTTGTAGTTCCGCCTGGTCCTCGTCCGATTGAATTCTTCTCATCAACTTCACATCATCTGCAAACAGGGACACTTCGAAGTCTATTCTTACCAGAAACAGCACCTGTCCTAGGACTGATCCCTGTGGCACCCCACTCGTTACAGACGCCCACTCTGACACCTCGCCACGCACCATGACTCGCTGTTGTCTTCAAGACAGGTATTCCCTGATCCATTGTAGTGCCTTTCCTGTTATCCCTGCCTGGTCCTCCAGCTTTTGCACTAATATCTTGTGTGGAACTGTGTCAAACTCCTTCTTACAGTCCAAGAAAACGCAATCTACCCACCCCTCTCTCTCTCTTGTCTTACTTCCGTCACCCTTTCATAGAACTCCAGTAGGTTTGTGATGCAGGATTTCCCGTCCCTGAAGCCGTGCTGGCTGTCGTTGATAAGCTCATTCCTTTTTAGGTGTTCCACCACTCTTCTGATAATCTCCATGACCTTGCAGACTATACATGTCAGTGACACTGGTCTGTAGTTTAATGCTTTCTTGTCTGTCTCATTTTTTAAAAGTTGGGACTATATTTGTTGTCTTCCATACTTAAGGTAGTCGCCCTGTTTCGATAGATGTGGTGAAGATTGTTGTTAGTGGTACACACATAGCGCCTCTGCTCTATGTGTTTTGTCAGGTAATTGTAGGTAGTATCATAATACCTCTCTCTCTTTATAAAAAAAAAAAAAAATTATGTGTTTCTCGTGTAGTACCTTCTTGTCAGCTCTAAGAATCAAGCTCTAAAATCTAAAACTGTAAAAATCGAGCTTTAAAAATTAAAGCTCTAAAATTAAACTAAAAAATAAAGCTCTAAAAATTAAAACTCTAAAAATCAAGTTCTAAAAACTAAAGCCCTAAAAACCAAGCTCTAAAAATCAAACTTTAGAAATCAAGCTCTAAAAACTAAAGGTCTAAATATCAAGCTTTAAAAAATAAAGCTCTAGAAATCAAACTTTAAAAACTAAAGCTCTAAAATCAAGGCTTTAAAAACAAAGCTCTAAAAATCAAACTAAAAATTAAAGCTCAAAAAATCAAGCTATATAAGCTCCTTTGGTCTACCTACTCTCACTTCATTTATCTTCATTTTCTTCTTCCTGTCTTCGTTCTTTCTTCTTCTTTGTTTCAGCTTGTGGAGCTCTGAAGGAAAGGTACAGGTGCAACGTTTCGCTCTGTGTAGAGCTTTATCAAGTCAGTGGTAAAGTTCTACACAGATAAAAACGTGTTTTGGGCTTAGAACCGAAACTACCCGGGTCGAATCCTGGGCGGGGCGAAGCGTAGAGGGGTGATGTTTCTCAATATCTGCTACCCTACCCCACCCTCCCCGGCCTCTCTTATCACCTAGCAGTGGATAGATACCTGGGTGCCGTGAGTCGCATCCTGGGGGAGGACTTTTTTCATGTTATCACAAGAAATTTCCAAAAAAATTGAGAACAAATTCTTGAGGGTTTGACAGGGATGTCCTTGGTGAGTTTTTGATCCGAGGAATTGGAGCTGGTCTTCCTTGGATCAAACCTGCTCATCTCTCAATCATATAGTTTCCCCCTCATTGTTTGTTTCGTTTTTTTATGGGTGGTGGGGGTCTCTGCTCCCTCACCTTAAATGTAGTGGAGGGGGGTTCCAGTTCTCTCCCCTCATCGACTTTTCCCCCTCAACTTCCCCTCATCTTCCCCTTTTCTTGGAGTCTGACAGCCGGATGCTCCCTCTTGTTCTAACATTCTGGTCAGGGTGATGGTCAGTGCCTCTCCTTGATGCTTCTTGCTAACTTACCCCCTTCCCTTCACCCCTCCCCTCACCCCTCCCCTTACCCATCTCTTCACCCCTCTCTTCACCCTTCCTTCACTCCTCATTTCACCACCTCCCTTCACCTTTACCATCATTCCTCCCCTCACCCCTCCAGTCAACTCTCCCTTGATCCCTCCCCTCAACCCTTCCTTCTTTTCCCCCTTTCACCTCTACCTAGAGTCTACCTGGAGGGTGTTCCGAGGGTCATGGTCCCAAACCAGACCTCAGTCTCTCCTCCAGTGCATCTGAGACCATGTCCTAGTGGTCCCCACTCTCCTATAAGCTCCCTAGTTGTCCCCACTCTCTTATAAGCTCCCTAATTGTCCCCACTCTCCTATAAGCTTCCTAGTGGTCCCCACTCTCCTATAAGCTCCCTAGTTGTCCCCACTCCTATAAGCTCCCTAGTGGTTCCCACTCTCCTATAAGCTCCCTAGTGGTTCCCACTCTCCTATAAGCTCCCTAGTTGTCCCCACTCTCCAATAAGCTCCCTAGCTGTCCCCACTCTCCAATAAGCTCCCTAGCTATCCCCACTTCTATAAGCTCCCTAGTTGTCTCCACTCTCCTATAAGCTCCCTAGAGGTCCCCCATTCTCGAATAAGCTCCCTTCTTCCTGTTTTTCCTCCTTCATTTCCCCTCAACTTCACCATATTCCCTTCACCCTCTCTCATTTCCCCCTCAGCAGTTGCTTCCTTCTTCACTATCTGGGGAAATTAACACCCCCCCCTTCCCCTCACAACATTCATTGTATACGAGTTACATGTTCATTGTAAAGTAGTTACACATTCATTATAAAGGAGTTATACATTGTAAAGTAGTTACACATTATAAAGTAGTTATACATTGTAAAGTAGTTACACATTCATTATAAAGGAGTTATACATTGTAAAGTAGTTACACATTATAAAGTAGTTATACATTGTAAAGTAGTTACACATTGTAAAGTAGTTACACATTGTAAAGTAGTTACACATTGTAAAGTAGTTATACATTCATTGTAAAGTAGTTACACATTGTAAAGTAGTTACACATTGTAAAGTAGTTATACATTGTAAAGTAGTTATACATTGTAAAGTAGTTATACATTGTAAAGTAGTTATATATTGTAAAGTAGTTATACATTGTAAAGTAGTTACACATTGTAAAGTAGTTATACATTGTAAAGTAGTTACACATTGTAAAGTAGTTATACATTGTAAAGTAGTTACACATTGTAAAGTAGTTATACATTGTAAAGTAGTTATACATTATAAAGTAGTTATACATTGTAAAGTAGTTACACATTGTAAAGTAGTTACACATTGTAAAGTAGTTACACATTGTAAAGTAGTTATACATTCATTGTAAAGTAGTTACACATTGTAAAGTAGTTACACATTGTAAAGTAGTTACACATTGTAAAGTAGTTATACATTGTAAAGTAGTTATATATTGTAAAGTAGTTATACATTGTAAAGTAGTTACACATTGTAAAGTAGTTATACATTGTAAAGTAGTTACACATTGTAAAGTAGTTATACATTGTAAAGTAGTTACACATTGTAAAGTAGTTATACATTGTAAAGTAGTTATACATTGTAAAGTAGTTATACATTGTAAAGTAGTTACACATTGTAAAGTAGTTATACATTGTAAAGTAGTTACACATTGTAAAGTAGTTATACATTGTAAAGTAGTTACACATTGTAAAGTAGTTATACATTGTAAAGTAGTTATACATTGTAAAGTAGTTATACATTGTAAAGGAGTTACACATTGTAAAGTAGTTATACATTCATTGTAAAGTAGTTACACATTGTAAAGTAGTTACACATTGTAAAGTAGTTACACATTGTAAAGTAGTTATACATTGTAAAGTAGTTATATATTGTAAAGTAGTTATACATTGTAAAGTAGTTATACATTGTAAAGTAGTTATACATTGTAAAGGAGTTACACATTCATTGTAAAGGAGTTGCACAGTCATTGTAAGGAAATTACAATGAGGTGGGGTTAGTTGGGGAGATGGGGATGGTGGGGGTGAAGAAGAGTGTAGGAATAGTGAGGTGGGGAGGAAGGTTGGGAAATTGGGGAGGAATGTTGGGGGTTATAGGGAAGAGAAGGAAGACAGGGAAGGATACTGTAATGTGATCGTCACCCAATAATAATAATAATAATAATAATAATAATAATAATAATAATATTAAAGAACAAAAAGGCACAATACCGTGACTGGAACAATACACATTTCGGTCCAAGTCGGACCGAAACGTCGTCTTAAGTTTCTCCTATGTGGGTGTTATTTATGTAATATTATTATTATTATTATTATTATTATTATTATTATTATTATTATTATTATTGTTATTATTATTATTGTTGTTGTTGATTTTATAAATTAATAGTAAGGTTAAAAATTCAATGTAAGAAATCTTTTAAGCGCTTTCGAGCAGTACTAAAAATAGACAGGAACTCCCAGGGTAAATATCTGGTGATGATCGGATTACCCACGTTGGTACCCCTGTCTCTCTCTCTCTCTCTCTCTCTCTCTCTCTCTCTCTCTCTCTCTCTCTCTCTCTCTCTCACTCAGATGTCTCATTTAGGACTGATTTACCACCCGTGGCACCACTCTGGTTGTCGTTTCTTCAAGGGTTGTCGTTCCCTCTTCCATCAGAGGCGAAAATAGCCGTGTCGGCGGAAGTCGTTGACTTGATAAGTCGCTGACGTGATGCTTCGTTGACGTGATGAGTCGTTGACGTGAGCTGTTGACATATATATATATATATAAGAACCACTATGAAATAGAGATTGTGATCACTACATTATCAAGGAACTATCATAGTTCCTTGATAATGTAGTCGAAAGCCTGAATTCTATTTCATAGTGTGTCTTGATATTTTGATATCACCTGTTTACTGTGATCTTTCATATTATATATATATATATATATATATATATATATATATATATATATATATATATATATATATATATTTACCATTTACCATTTATTTATTTTATTAACACATCGGCCGTCTCCCACCAAGGCAGGGCGGCTCGAAACAGAAAAACTTTCACCATCATTCACTCCATCACTGTTTTGCCAGAGGAGCATTTACTCTACAGTTATAAAACTGCAACATTAACACCCCTCCTTCAGAGTGCAGACACTGTACTTCCCAAACTCCAGGACTCAAGTCCGGCCTGCCGGTTTCCCTGAATTCCTTCATAAATGTTACCTTACTCACACTCCAACAGCACGTCAAGTCCTAAAAACCATTTGTCTCCATTCGCTCCTATCTAACACGCTCACGCATGCTTGCTGGAAGTCCTCCTTTACCCCCTCCCTACAACCTTTCCTAAGCCGACCTCTACCCCGTCTTCCCTCCACTACCAGATTTATACACTCGAAGTCATTTTATTTCCTACCATCCTCTCTACATGTCCGAACCACCTCAACAACCCCTCCTCAGCCCTCTGGATAATAGTTTTGGTAATCCCTCACCTCCTCCTAATTTCCAAACTACGAATTCTCTGCATTATATTCACACCACACATTGCCCTCAGACACGACATCTTCACTGCCTCCAGCCTTCTCCTTGTTGCAACATTCGCCACTCATGCTTCACACCCATATAAGAGCATTGGTATAACTATACTCTCATACATTCCCCACTTTGCTTCCATGGACAAAATTCTGTCTCCACAGACTCCTAAGTGCACCACTCACATTTTTTTCCCTCGTCATTTCTATGGTTCACCTCATCTTCCATATACCCATGTCCACTCCTAAATATTTGAATACATTCACCTCCTCCATACTCTCTCCCTCCAATCTGATATCCAATCTTTCGTTACCTAATTTTTTGTTATCCTCATCACCTTACTCTTTCCTATATTCACTTTTAATTTTCTTCTTTTACACACCCTACAAAACTCATCCACCAACCTCTGCAACTTCTCTTCAGAATCTCCCAAAAGCACAGTGTCATCAGCAAAGAGCAACTGTGACAACTCCCACTTTGTGTTAGATTCTTTATCTTTTAACCCCACATCTCTTGCCAACACCCGCGCATTCACTTACAACCCCATCTATAAATATATTGAACAACCATTTTGACATCACAGATCCTTGTCTAAGGCCTACTTTTACTGGGAAATAATCTCCTACATACTCTAACATGAGAATCACTATCCTCATAAAAACTTTTCACTGCTTTCAATAACCTACCTCTTATTCCATACATTTGGAACATCTGCCACATTGCCTTCCTATCCACCCTGTCATAGGCCTTTTCCAAATCCATAAGTGCCACAAAAACCACTTTACCCTTATCTAGATACTGTTGGCCTATATGTTTCACTGTAAACACACCCCCTACCTTTCCTAAAGCCTCCTTGTTCATCTGCTATCCTACTCTCCGTCTTACTGTAAATTGTTTCAATAATAACTCTCCCATACACTTTACCCGCGGCCCGGTCTGTGACTCCAGGTCGTGTATGAAATTAAAATCAATTCCCTTAAGTTAACACAAAGTGGTTTAACTTTCAGTAGTCAAAGATTTTTTATTCCATGTTAGATTTTTTTTTTTTTAGACTCAAAGGTATTGGCTCGCGAGGGTAAGTTACGTGTAGTCGCTTTCGGGGGTCACCGCCCCAGCGACCCGGTCCCAGTCTAGGATGTGATGCTCTGGTTTCACGGCATGCGAACGAAAGTTTGAATTATTATTATTATTATTATTATTATTAATTATTATTATTATTATTATTATTATTATTATTATTATTATTATTATTATTATTAAGGCAGAATTTTAAACATTAAATAAAGTTTCTTTATTTACGTTGAACCAGTTATAAAGCCATGAACTCTCTCTCTCTCTCTCTCTCTCTCTCTCTCTCTCTCTCTCTCATCAATCTCTTACCCTTCCCTCTGCAGCTTATCACTACCCTCACTATCTTTCGGCTGCTATTTATCACTTTCTCCCCTTCCCAATCCCCATTTCCCCTTCACACCTCCCCTCTCGCCACCCCACCTCCCCTTTCTCCTTTCCCCCCTCCCCTATCGCCAGGGTTACTGGGGCACCGGCACACCTTACACACACCTCATTATGTTCAAGAGTAATTACTGCACCTCCCACCATACCACCCACCCACCCACCCACACACCCACCCATCCTGCTTGTACTTCAAGACACCCCCCTACCCGAAACACTCGAAACACTCGTCCTTCTCCCAGGAGAAGCACAGATGACAGCGTCTTATATCCTGGGATTTTAAAATGGTTACTGTGAATATTATTTTTTATTTCAGGAGCAACACGGACGAGAGCGTCATACATCCTGGGACATTAAACAACATTTTGAACACATGTTTATATCACGTTTTCTGTAGTCGAGAGAAAGGCACAATAACATGAGAGAGAAGCTTACGACGACGTTTCGGTCTGACTTACGACGACGTTTCGGTCTGACTTGCACCATTTACAAAGTCACTACCTCTCCTATATGCGGGTTATTTGTGTATTCCGGGGCTCACCGCCCCCCGAGTTCCGGTCTCAGACCAGGTCTTCTGGTTTCTGGCCTGATTGGTCAGGCTGTTGGTGCCTACCTCTCGCAGTTCAGCGTATGCACCACAGCCCGGCTGATCAGGAACCGACTTGGGTAATTGATCGAGTTTCCTTTTGAAGACAAACCAGGGTGTTGAATTATGATGATTATTATTATGGGGAGCGCTAAACCCGTATGGATTATACGCTGTCGGGGGATGGGGGATGGAAGGCATTCAGGCTCAATTCAACACCCTCCATCCCTTGAGGGATGGAGGGTGTTGAAGAGTCGAGGTCCGCTCCATGACCAGGCCTCACGGTAGATAAGGGCCTGAACAACCAGGCTGTTATTGCTGGCGGAACACAAGCGAACGTACGAACCACTGCACGACTGGTCAGGTACTGATGTTCGGTATCTGTCCAGATCCCCCTTATGTATGATGGGAGGCTGTTCAACAGTCTTGGGCCCTTGACACTTATTGTGTTTTATCTTAGTTTAATCACGGCGCCCCTGCTTTTCATTGGGGGTATCTTGCACTGTCTGCCGAGTCTCTTGCTTTCGTAGGGAGTGATTTCTGTGTGCAGATTTGGAACCAACCCTCTAGGATTTTCCAGGTGTAAATTATGATGTATCTTTCTCGCCTGCGTTCCAAGGAGTACAGGTCAAGGAACTTCAAACGTTTTTAGTGAGGTGAAGGTACAGTGAACAGTCTCTCTACATTCTTCAGATCTGCAGTTTCGCCTGCCTTGAATAGGGCTGTTAGTGTACAACAGTATTTCAGTCTAGAAAAAACAAGTGACTTAGAGAGGTTCATCAGTGGCTTGGCATCCCTTGTTCTGAAGGTTCTCATTATCCATCTTGTCATTTCTTCACAGTTATGATTATGACACTTGTGATCGTTGAAGGTGAGATCCGCTGACATTTTCACTCCCAAGTCCTTCTCACTATTGTGTGGTTAGAATTTGTTTTATACGCCGTTCTAGCTTTTATTTCTTCATGTTGTCCATGATGGAGTAACTGAAATTTGTCCTCATTGAACATCACATTGTTTTCCTTCACTCACTGGAACACTTGGTTTATATCCGCTTGAAGATTTACACTGTCTTCATTGGATGACACTCTCATGCAGATTATATTATCGTCTGCAGAGGATGACACAGTGCTATGGTTTACATCTCTGTCTATGTTAGATATGAGGATGAGGATGGAGGCGAGTACTGTACCTTGTGGAACAGAGCTTTTCACTGTGGCGGCCACTCATGTATCTTTCTCGTCATGTTCTAAATAGTACAAGTTTGAGGGACTTCAAACACTCCCAGCAATTTAGGTGCTTGACTGAGTTTATACCAGCTGTGAAAGTTCTCTGTACATTTTCTAGCCCTGCAATTTCTCCTGCCTTGAAGGGGATCGTTAGACAAACAGCAATATTCTAACTTTGAGAGAATGAGTGACCTGACAAGTACCATCGTAGGCTTGGTATCTCTTAGTTTTTAAGGTTCTTGTTATAAAGTCTATCAATTTCCTTGCAATTGAGACAATTGTTGTGCGCCTAGAACGTGAGATCTTCTGACATTATCACTCCTATGTGCGGCCAGCAGTAACAGCCTCGTTGATCAGGCTCTGATCTACCGGAAGGCCTGGTCAAGGACTGGGCCGCGGGGGCGTTGACCCCCGGAACACCCTCCAGGTAGACCCCAGGTAGGTCCCTCTCATTAGACTTAATTTGAGTGATTTTAGCTTGTCTTTTACTCCAGTTCTGTTTTTATTTAGTCCATCTTTCCGAATTTGTCCTCGTTAAAAATCATATTGTTGTCAGACTTGGTTAATATTAACTTCGAGTCTGGCTTCCTCTTCATTGAATGCCACTCTCGAGATCTGCAAGAAACCCCTCTCATGTGCCTTAAATATTCTATGGAGAGAGAGCCTAGACACGGGAGGTCATCCCAATCCACAATAGCACTAACGTTCTATATTATAAAAGTCTTTAAAAAGGTTTTAAGAAGGAAGATAACTAACCACGTGATTTGCATGACCCAAGTCAGCGAGGGCAACGAATAGGTGGCTCGTGCCTTTCACAACTACTGGGGGGGCCACTACGTCATAGTCTTGAAGGCACTGGGGGACAAAGAGAATGCAGATGTGTACACAAACTTTGCAAAAAATCCTTGGAAAAGTGCGATCATGATGTAATAGCGTACAGAATGCGCGCAAAAGGAATAACTGGAAAAATGGGGAGATGGATTTTTAATTTTATGACAAATGAAAGGCAAAGAGTAATAGTAAAGAGAGTTAAGTCAGAGGCTGCCACACTGACAGACTCTGCTTTACTTTGAAATAAATCATAGCACTGTATCATCCTTTTGCTGACGATACTAGAATCTGCATGATGTCGTGTGGGGTTATTGATGATGGATTTGGTAATAAACACAACGTAGCTTGGTTGGTGACTTATATTAGTGGAAATATATGTGGAGCACTCAGAGCCTTTGCCTGTCTACTCTGCTATCCTGACTTGAACTGACGCTAGTGGGCTAGGATGCTCATGGCATTCAAAGGATGACCCTTGACACGGTTTGGTCAGCAGAAAGGCTAGTAACGGACAGTGATCACGTGAAAGGCTTGTGACTCAACTAACGGTTGGTAAGTTACAATTACTACTACTGAACATAAGTACTACTACTGACAATGAGTGTCATCCACCGAGGACACTAAATCTTCAAGCGGATATAAACCAAGTTTTCCAGTGAACCGCAGAAAACAATATGTTCAAAGAGGACAAATTTAAGTTACTCTGTTATGGAAAATTTGAGGAAATAAAAGCTAGAACGGAGTATAAAGCAAATTCTAACCAAGCAATAATACAGACAACAAATGTGGAGGACTTGGGAGTGATAATGTCAGATCTCACTTTCAAAGATGTCAACATTGACATTATCACAACTGCGAGGAAAATGATAGGATGGATAATGAAAACCTTCAAAACAAGGGATGCCAAGACAGTGATGATCCTTTTTAAGTCACTTGTTCTCTACAGGCTGGAATACTGCCGTACACTAACACCCTCATTCATTACAGGAGTAATTGCAGATCTAGAGAATATACAGTGAGCCTTCACTGCTCATATAAATTCAGTCAAGCACCTAAATTACCAAGAACGTTTGAAGTTCCCTGATTTGTACTTCTTGGAACAAAGGCGAGAAAGATACATCATAATTTACATCTGAAAAATCTCAGAGGGACTAGTCCCAGAACCGTACAAAGAAATCACTCCTTACGACAGCAAGAGGCGGAGACGGAGGCTGTTCAACAGCATTAGCGGATGGAGGATCAAGCCTCCACCACTCCTTGCGTTGAATTATCCACACGGATTTAGCGCTTCTCATAAAGAAATCACAAAATAATTCACTTCATACATAGGGGGGATTACCAATAGACCCCTGGCTGTCTTCAAGAGGGAGCTGGATTTGTTCCTAAAGTCAGTATTCCACTAGCTGGGCTATGGAGTGCATGCGGCCAGCAGTAACAGCCTTGTTGATCAAGCCAGAAATCACTGGGAGACGTGGGCTGGGAGAAGGCCGCGGGGGCGTTGATCCCCAGAACACTCTCTTGGTACCTATCTACCTGGAGGTCGTGCGGGGGGTCAACGCCCCCGCGGCCCAGTCCATGGACAGGCCTCCCGGTGGATCAGGGCCTGATCAATCAGGCTGTTACTGTTGGCCACACGTAATCCAACGTACAGACCGGCTGATCGGATACTCACTTTAGGTATCTGTCCAGCTCCCAGATGGAGTCATATAGATTCTAGTATCATCTGCAAAGGATGACACAGTGCAGTGGTATCAGCGGTTACAGTGGTATCAGCGGTTACAGTGGTATCATCGGTTACAGTGGTATCAGCGGTTACAGTGGTATTAGCGGTTACAGTGGTATCAGCGGTTACAGTAGCATCAGCTGTTACAGTGGTATCAGCGATTACAGTGCTATGATAGTGGTAGTGGTGGTGGTAGTGCTGGTGGAGTGGTGGTGATGGTTGCCCTGGTGGTGGGAATGATAATGGTGGTGGTGATGGTAATGCTGGTGGTGGTGATGATTGCCGTGGTGGTGGGAATGGTAATGGTGGTGGAGTGGTGGTGATGGTTGCCGTGGTGGTGGGAATGGTGGTGATGATGGTTTCCGTGGTGGTGATGGTGGGAATGGCGGTTGTGTTGGTGGGGAAAGAGGGGAAGGGTAACATTATATGCTCTCGACTTCCCCTCATACATTTCCCACATTAGCACCTCCAACCTTAGCCCCAACCCCTTGCCTTTCATCCCTCAGGTCCCGGATTCAGTTCCCTGGTACTGAGGGAACATGTGGGCAGGTTACCTGACACCCTGCTGCCCCTGCTCACCTAGCAGTCAAAATAGGTACCTGTGCCTTAGCAACTGTTGTGGGTCGTCCTGGGAAAAATGTTTAAGACACTCCAGTACCTGCTGGAATGTTATATATTGTGTAAGACACTCCAAGATCACCTGATTACATTCATTAGGTACCGGGTGTACCTAATGAAGTTAATTATCATACATACATACTCTCTCTCTCCCTCCCATCTTTTTACATTTATCTCCCTTTTACCAGTCCTCCCACATTCCACTTCCTCTCCCCTCACCCCTTGACTTCCATCCGTCTTCCCCTCTCAAAGTCCAGCCCTCTTTTCCCCTCTATTTTCAGCTCTCTCTCCCTCCCCTAAGTCGTGATAAGGTAAGATTAAGTTCCCCACTTGTTTTTCTCTTGTCATGGCTGGACAGGTATAGCTCTCGTGCCTCTGTCTGAAGCTGTGTAGGAAATATATTCATATATTTGTGTGTGTTTACAGAGATACCTCCAAGTTTTTGTGTATATGCAGAAATAATTGTATATCTTTGTGTATGTATTTGTATATGTACGAAGATGCCTGTATATATTTGTGTATACACACAATCTTACGTAGGATTGTATGGTCCAGTGGGTTTGAGCGTCGGGAATTTTCGCTCACCATGAGGCGGGCTAAAAAGCATGGGTTCGATCCTCCGGCTAGTCGCAGTGTTATTATTGATTAAATACCACTCGTTCTTGGTATTTACAATACTATATATATATATATATATATATATATATATATATATATATATATATATATATATATATATATATATATATATATACATACATACATACTACTTTAGGGATTAAAGTGTTCTTGATGTATGTCACTCTTGTATTGTAGGCCTTAGACCTAAGAAACCTTCCCAACAGAACTTTCCACTCAGCCTACCCCACCCTCCTTGCCCTCCCTACTCCACCCTCCCTACCCCAATCAGAGGCACATATGTCCTCTCCATGGTTCAGGTTACCCAAGGTGTGAGTGCCAATATACCCAAAATAACCATCTTCATGACCGTACCCCCATTTCTCTACCCTCGTCTCCAGTGCTTTCTACCTCAATATTTACCTTAACGCAGTTGGTGGAAAGATGCCACAAGACGTAAGTAAATAAATGTCTTGATGCACTTACATTGATGTGTCACAATGAATTGTTTGGGTAACTTAAAGTTAAATTGTTTGGATAACTAAAAGTTAAATTGTTTGGGTAACTTATAGTTAAATTGTTTGGGTAACTCTAAGTTAAATTATTTGGGTAATCTTAAGTGTTAATAATTTGTTACTGGATAATGTTGGTAACATTACTGTTTAATTGAATAATATTGCTAAGGTATTTGTGGTGGGGTGTTGGGGATGCAGACGGGGGTGGGGTTGTTGGCTTTGATTTGTGATCTGAGAGGAACTGGTAGCACTATGGTAGGGGGAGGAGATAGAATAGGGAAAGGTTAATATTGGGGTAAGAGTAGGGAAGTGATGGGTGTGGAGGATAGTGTATGGGAGGGGAAGGTGCATAGGGTGGTGATGAGGGGTGTCGAGGTGTTAATGTCTCACACCAGATCCCCTTAGTGGCCAACCCGACCCTCTATTTCTTTTCCCCTCATTTCCCTCCTCCTCCTCCTCCTCCTGGTTGGTAGGTAAGACACATAGGCAACAGTTAGGCAACTTTAGTCCGAAACGTTTCGCCTACACAGTAGGCTTCTTCAGTCGAGTAGAGAAAGTAGGCAGGAGCAGTAGAGATGTGAAGACCATGTAATCAGTCCATCATCCTCCTCTTCCTCCTCCTCCTGCTACTATTTTCACCACATTTCTCGTTCATTTTATAGCCAGGGTCACGGCTGGTACACTTCGTCACCCACCAACACTTGAAGTGAGGGAGGGAAGGAGGGAAAGTAATGGAGGAAATATATCTGTATGCAGGAAGGAGAGTGGGAGGAAGTTGTTGTTGATTCCCCGGTACTCTCCCGGCCCGGGTCTTTTCCAGATGGTCACCCGGTCTTGGCTCCCTGTCGGATAATTAAGGAGAGTGGAGGAAGGAGGAGACTGTGTGAGAGAGGGAGAGTATCTTGGCAGGTATGAGGAGAGTGAGTGACCTAGTGTGTCTGGGACAGTGAGGGGAAATGTGTTAGAGGAAGCGTGTGAGGAAGGAAGAGAGTGTGAGGGAGGAAGAGAGAGAGTGAATGAGGGAGGGTGTGATAGAGGAGTGTGTAAGGAAGGCAGAGTGTAAGAGAGGCATGTGTAAGGGAGGGAGGGTGTGAGAAAGGCGTGTGTAAGGGAGGGAGAGTGAGAGAGGCATGTGTAAGGAAGAATATTAATAAGGGAGTGTGAGAGGCATGTCTAAGGAAGGGAGTGTGAGAGAGGCGTGTATAAAGGAGGAAGAGTGTTAGTAAGGGAGAGTGTGAGAGAGGCGTGTGTGAGGGAGGGAGGGAGAATATTGATGTAGGAACAGATGGCTTGAGGACCCCACTAGTGCTTGGGTTACCCCGTGACGTCACAGCCATCCGTATTCCCCTTGTTTACGTTTTCGTAATCAGTGGCTCATTAAGTCGGATTTCTGGGAGGGGTGTGGAGCCCTATGTGTCCGCACCTGTAAATTGCTCAAAATTTATTCCAAAAGAGTATGTATATGCAAGTATGGATTGTTATTCTTTTTTAATTGAAGAGGGGATTAAAAAGTTTTAATTGAAGAGGGGATTAAAAAGTTTTAATTGAAGAGGGGATTAAAAAGTTTTGCACTGATAATAATAATATAATATAATATTATTATTAGTGCAAAACTAAAACTTTTTAATCACCTACAGTATATCAGCAACAGCATATCATCGTTTCGTGGCATCTAATGTGGCCAAAACTGGTTAACAACCAATCCATCAAAGTAGCCACCAACTTTTCCTCTTCAAAGACTTGGTGCAGAAACACAAGAAAGAACTAGACACATGTGTAACATCTGGGTATCTGTATTCTGAAGACGTTTCGCCAACCAGTGGCTTTATCAGTACGATACAGAGGACTGGAGAGGTATCGATAAAGCCACTGGTTGGCGAAAAACGTCTACAGAATAAAGATACCCAGATGTTGCACATGTGTCTAATTCATCATCTTGTCGGTATTATATACCTTTGATATACACAAGAAAGAACCTTCGACAAGCGGAGGAGTATACATAATACCATGTGGTGGATGCGACAAGAAGTATTTGGGAGAAACTGCTAGGTCGTTAAGTATCAGACGGGATAACCAGAATAACGCCTGTGTTCAACACAGAAATGAATGTTGACGCTTAACGAAGTTTAAGCACAACTTGTCATCCGTCTTTAATGGAAGGCCCTGCCTTATATTGGAAGGTCTTGCCTGGTATTGGAAGGACCTTCATTGGGTAGTTTCAAAAGAACATAAGAATGGAGGAACACTGCAGAAGGCCTACTGTCCCATACAAGGCAAGTCCTTATCAAAACCACCCCTACCCAAAGCTACCCAAGAATTGGGTAGGGGTGGTTTTGATAAGGACCTGCCTTGTATGGGCCAGTAGGCTGGCTGCTGTGTTCCTCTCACATGTGATCTCCCTCACTCTGCATTCCCCGCACTTCTCCCCTGAGGTCACAGCAAATCTCTCCCTCAGTGCCATTACTCGTGAAGGTCACACCAGAGGTCAGGTCAAAGGGCCAAGCTGGGAGGAAAGTATGTGAAGCAGCCAGGGTGTGGAGGCATCCAGAGTGGAGAGGCAGCCAGAGTGTAGTCGACGCAGCCAGGGTGTAGTCGACACAGCCAGGGTGTAGTCGACGCAGCCAGGGTGTAGTCGACACAGCCAGGGTGTAGTCGACGCAGCCAGAGTGTAGTCGACGCAGCCAGAGTGTAGATGACGCAGCCAGGGTGTAGTCGACACAGCCAGGGTGTAGTTGACACAGCCAGGGTGTAGTCGACGCAGCCAGGGTGTAGTCGACGCAGCCAGGGTGTGGACGACGCAGCCAGGGTGTAGTCGACACAGTCAGGGTGTAGTCGACACAGCCAGGGTGTAGTCGACACAGCCAGGGTGTAGTCGACAGCCAGGGTGTAGTTGACACAGCCAGGGTGTAGTCGACACAGCCAGGGTGCAGTCGACGCAGCCAGGGTGTAGTCGACGCAGCCAGGGTGTGGACGACGCAGCCAGGGTGCAGTCGACGCAGCCAGGGTGTAGTCGACGCAACGAAGATGTGGTCGACGCAGGCAGGGTGTAGTCGACGCAACGAAGATGTGGTCGACGCAGCCAGGGTGTGTAAATAAAGGGGAAAAGTTCCATTTTAAGAGTTGTAACTGTATGGGTATTCACTCCAGAATACAAGTCTCCATACTGTTGCCTCAGCTTCACATTGTTCCAGATTATGAAGCAGAACTCTTATCCAGGTTGAGGGACTGACCACCTCAACACTACGTCTTCAAGGCTGATGGACTGATGACATCGTCTCTACATCTCTACTGCTTCTGCTGTCTCCTCTGTACTCGACTGAAGAAGCCTACCGTGTAGGCGAAACGTTTCGGAATAAAGATACCTAACTGTTGCACATGTGTCTTACTTATCCGCTCTTGGTGGAGCTTTTTAAAGTCATATTTTCCTCTGTGAAGAGCTTTATCTAGCTATGTTTCATTTTTTAATAGCTTTATCATATCGTATATGTCTCAGCGTAGAACTTCAAGTCATATTTTGCTCTCTAGAGCTTTATCAAGTCATATTTTACTGTGTAGAGCTTTGTCAAGTCTTATTTTAATTTATAGAGCTTGATAAAGTCACATTTTTCTAGGTGTAGAGCTTTATCAGGTCATATTTAACCGTATAGAGCTTGATCAAGTCGTGTTTTGCTCTCAGTATAGAGCCTTATCAAGTCATGTTGCGCTCTGTGTAGAGCTTAAGCAAGTCTTGATTGCGTGGAGCTTCATGAAGGCATACCCCCTCCAGGTATGTCGTTGACATACCTGGAGGGGGTTTCTGGGGTCAACTCCCCCGCGGCCCGGTCCGTGACCAGGCTCTACACAGAGCTTTTCCTTGTGACACTCTTACGTCAAGGTCAGAGGTCAAGTGCGGCACCTTTGTGGTCAGGAATGGACTCACTCGAGGTCAAGGTTCACAGGTGTCACATTTGGAGTGTCACGAACGACACGGATGACACTTCAATTAGTCACGAGTCGTGTCAAGCGATCACAATTGACATGACACTGGATTTACAACTGACATAAAACTGGATTTATAACTAACACAACATTGGATTTACAACTGTCACGACACTGGATTTACAACTGTCACGATACTGGATTTACAACTGACATGACAATGGATTTACAATTGACATGACACTGGATTTACAACTGACATGACACTAGATTTGAAAATGACAAGAAACCAGATTTCTTCAGATTTTTTCTAATCTGTTGATAGATAATATTTAGGAATATAATGTAACTAAATAATAATGTAACTTACTATACTGTAAGGTTATAATGTAACTTAATAATAATATAACTTACTATAGTGTAACTTACTGTAATATAACTTAATAATAATGTAACTTAACTATAATGTAACTTAACTATAATGTAACTTAATTATTGCCATCTCATCTTGAAGAATAAGACACATATGCAACATTTAAGAATCTTTATTAACGAAACGTTTCGTCTGCGCAGCAGGCTTCTTCAGTCGAATGCAGGTGCGTATAACACTGGAGACAGTAGACAAGGTAACTTTGACGTCACCTCCAGCTGATACACCTCACTTTTGCTTTAGACTGAGGGACTGACCACCTCCAGGTAGTATTGAAAATGGGTTGAGTATTTTTGTTAGTGGGTTGAGGTTTGAGAAGGACCTGCCTAGTATGGGTTAGTAGGTCTGCTGTAGTGTTCCTCCTTTCTTATGTTCTTAAAGCTGAGGGACTGACCACTTCCTATCAAAGCAGAGGGTCACCGCCCCCGAGGCCCGGTCCTAGACCAGGCCTCCTGTTTTCTGGCTAGATCGATCAAGCTGTTAGTGCGTGCCTCCTGTTTTCTGGCTAGATCGATCAAGCTGTTAGTGCGTTAGCCTGGCTAATCACAAACTGTTTTTGAGATATTTGTCAAATTTTTCCTTGAAGACAGCCAGTTATTTGTTGGTGATCCCCTTATGGATGAAGGGAGGGCGTTGAAGAGTCGTGTCCCCTTAACACTTATTGAGTTTTCTCCCGGTGTTATCAGCTCTTACCTGCTTGTCATTGCAGATATCCTGCACAGTCTGCCAAGCCTTTGTGTTTATAAGTAGTAATTTCGGTGCGCAGCTTTGGGACCAATCCTTCCATTATTTTCCAGATGCATATTATGATGTATCTTTCTCGCCTACGTTATAAGGAGTACAGTTCTAGGGACTTCAAACACTCCCAGTAATTTAGGTGCTTGACTGAGTTTATACCAGCTGTGAAAGTTCTCGGTATAGTTTCCAGCTCTGTAATTTCTCCTGCCTTGAAGGTGGCGTTAGTACACAACAATATTCCAGCCTAGAGAGAACGAGTGACCTGAAGAGTATCATCATTGGCTTGGCATTTCTTGGGTTGAAGGTTCTAGTTATACAACCTAGCATTTTTTCTTACAGCTGCGATAATAACATTGTTGCGCTTCCTGAACGTGAGATCTTCAGATCTTCTGGCATTATCACTCTCATGTCTCTCACATTTGACTTAAATTCTCTTGACTGGTTTGAATTTGTCTGGTACTACCATCTTGTTTTTATTTCATCCATTATTCCATGACGTAGTAAATGAAATTTATCCTCATTGAGCATTATTGTCAAAGTTGGGGGACTGATCACCTCAAAATTACATATGTTTCCAGGTGTCATACTCACCCGTATTCGACTGAAGAAGCCTGCTATGCAGGTGAAACGTTCCGGTAAGATACCCAGGTGATGTACATGTATCTTATTCATCAACATGTGAGTAATGTATTGTTGTATGATATCACATGGCCCCTGAATATAGTGTGTGCGTGTGTTCTTACCATCCTTCAACTATTTTGGTTTCGTGATGTTCAATCTAGTTTTCAATATGTTTGATTTTAGCAATGTTTAAGCTTATGGACAGGCACCTCAAGTCGGTACCTGATCAGCCGGGCTGTGGTTCGTACGTTGGACTGCGTGCGGCCAGCAGTAACAGCCTGGTTGATCAGGCTCTGGTCCAACAGGAGGCCTGGTCACAGACCGGGCCGCGGGGGCGTTGACCCCTGGAATTCTCTCCAGGTAGACTCCAGGTAGATTTTCGCGATGTTCAGGCTGGTTTCGTTATAACAACAATAAACTTACACTCTATGTGTGTGTATGAATATATATCTCTCCGAGGACTGTAGGGCCCCACAATTGATATGATATATATATATTATATATATATATATATATATATATATATATATATATATATATATATATATATATATATATATATATATAATGAAAAGGATGAGGGAAGTTGAGGATAATATAGATAGATATAATTACAGTTATAGGCAAAAGTGCAACAGAAGTACAGGAGGAATAGTAAGGGAGGAGTTGGTAGGGAATATTTTCCCTGCCAAGAATAATCTCCCCGCCACTGGTCACTGACTTGATGATTTACTCGTGTTTGTTGATCTTTTCCCCTTCTGGTAATCCTTGCCTCAGTTTGTTTACATTCTCGTTTTCTACGGTCCTCAGCTCCTCATTTTCTATACTCTCCAAGGGTCATGTTTCGTCATTTCTCTCTGTCATCACGGTAATTTTCTCACACACGAGTGAATTGTTTATAAATTTGAGTGTCCTAGGGACTCTACTCAACTAACCTAAATAAATAATTGTTAATCAGTTATAAGTTAATTTTAAGGATGCCCGAAATGTTCTTTATAACCAGGTTGGGCTTTCTTTAAAGTTGTTTAAACATGTTTATTAATCCTATATCAATTGTATAATATACTTTATAGAAATAAAGTTTGAATTGTCATTATCTGTTGCCAGATTTTTAAATCATAAGATGATGGGATTGCTTGGTAACAAATCTTAAAATTTCCATTTTTCTCTCATATGGGAATTAGTTTTTAATTTTGTCGCTTAAGGGACACGTCAGTTCCCCTATCTTCTAATAATATGTTATTTTTCCCCTTTAATCTACCTTGTCCATAATTATTATCACCTTTGTTTTGTCTGCTTTCCTTAATTCATGGTATAACTTAACAAATCTTTGAGAAAAGATCCTGGACTTCACCTTACGAAAGCAGACAAAGCAAATGCGATACTAATTATGGACAAGATAGATTATAGGGTAAAAATAAACACGATATTAGGAGACAGGGAAACTCACACGCCTCTTAAAGCGGTGAGTATATTCACCCATATCCATCCTGTGGGCAGCAGCGTAGGACCCACACATTGACATTGTTGCAACACACGGTATTTTAGGATAGATCTTCAAACAAGCAGCATAGTGTTTCGTATATGTAGGGAAATGAGAATGAAGATCAGTCACAGGTAGTGTCCTCCAGGTGTCAGTTTTTGGCCGCTTGTTGCTTGTAATCTACATTAATAACCTTAATGAGGAGTGAAAAGCCATGATGACTGGGAAAAGTATATATATATATATATATATATATATATATATATATATATATATATATATATATATATATATATTGAGTGTGTGTGTGTGTGTGTGTGTGTGTGTGCGTGTGTGTGTGTGTGTGTGTGTACTTCAGTGTTCTACTGTTCCTGTGTTTTTATTTTCGTAATTCTCAGTAACTAATAGATGAATTGCAAGTAAACAATGAAGACAAAAACATTTTCTTTCAATGGTTTAATAAAGTAATTAAGAAAAGGTTCCCCCAAATATTTCAAGGTGATCCCTAGCGTTATAAAACCCATCTTTAGTGGCATTCCCAGAAATTTATTTTTCCCCCAGATAGTCATTTAAGAGGGGAATGTGTGTTGTTTTTTCAGGAAAGGGGAAAGTGGCCTCCAGGGGAGCCCTGGGGGTCAGAGTCTAGCCCCTGGAATGTTAAAGTTTTCTCTCTACTTAAAAGTTAAGTGTTTCCTGCGTGTGGGAAGGAGGTTATGAAGCCGTCCCTGGGAGGCTGATGGTGGGAGAGAGAGAGAGAGGCGTGTTGGGAAGAGTGAGTGTGGTATTAGGTAGGGAATATTTTTCAAGTTATCAAAACTGGATACGTTAACCGTATGTTGGTACACTAATCTTGTGGATAGATCCCTGGCTGCCTTCAAGAGGCACCTGAACAGATATTTAAAGTCAGTACCCGACCAGCCGGGCTGTGGTTCCTAAGTTGGACTACATGCGTCCAGCAGTAACAGCCTGGTTGATCAGACCTTCATCCACCAGGAGGCCTGTTCAAGGACTGGGCCGTGGGGGCGTTGACCCCCATAATAACCTCCAGGTAGGACATTGAGGGCAAGATTACCAGCTTGTCATTTTTCAAATCAGTGTATAAACTGCTCCGCCAACACAGTAGCGGCTAGTGAAGAGGCGGGGCCAGGAGCTATGTCTCGACCCCTGCAACCACAACTAAGTGAGTACACGTACCTCGTAGACCTGGGGTACCTAACCTCAGCTTATTTACAAGCTAAGAGCTGTTATTTTACCTCAGCTTATTTACAAGCTAAGAGCTGTTATTCTACCTCAGCTTATTTACAAGCTAAGAGCTGTTATTTTACCTCAGCTTATTTACAAGCTAAGAGCTGTTATTTTACCTCAGCTTATTTACAAGCTAAGAGCTGTTATTTTACCTCAGCTTATTTACAAGCTAAGAGCTGTTATTCTACCTCAGCTTATTTACAAGCTAAGAGCTGTTATTCTACCTCAGCTTATTTACAAGCTAAGAGCTGTTATTTTACCTCAGCTTATTTACAAGCTAAGAGCTGTTATTCCACCTCAGCTTATTTACAAGCTAAGAGCTGTTATTCTTCTACCTCAGCTTATTTACAAGCTAAGAGCTGTTATTCCACCTCAGCTTATTTACAAGCAAAGAGCTCTCATTCTACTGAAGCTTATTTACAAGCTAAGAGCTGTTATCCTTCCTCCGGTCATCTCCAAGACAATAATAGACGTACCATGAACCTCTGAAGCAGTGGGTAGACATTGACAGTCGGTGTCATGTACTACCACTCCCCTGGCATGACGATTTAGACACCTGGGCAACATCTGGGTATCTAATATCTTGTTGGAATTATATACCATGCCCCTGGGATGCCACCCGCAGCAGTCAACTGGCACCCAGGTACCTAATTACTTCTAGGTAAACAGGGACAACATGTGCAAGGTGACTAGCACCCAGGTACCTACTAACTGCTAGGTGAACAGAGACAACATTGTAATCGCCATTTTACTGGCCTGGTGAAGGCAGCTGTGAGGGCGAAACGTTTCGTCAATAAAGATATATGTGTTGCACATGTACCCTCCCCCCCAACCACCTCCTTCCATTCCCCCTACTCCCTCTCCCAACCACCCTTTCCCCTCTTCAACTCTTACTACCTACCATCTACCCCACACCATCTCCTATTCCCCTACCATCTCCTACTCCCGCACCATCTTCTACTCCCTCACCATCTCCTACTTCCCCTCCATCTCCTACTCCCCACCATCTCTTACTCCCTCACCATCTCCTACTTCCCCTCCATCTCCTACTCCCCACCATCTCCTACTCCCCACCATCTCTTACTCCCTCACCATCTCCTACTTCCCCTCCATCTCCTACTCCCCACCATCTCTTACTCCCTCACCATCTCCTACTCCCCCACCATTTCCTACTCCCACCATCTCCTACTCCCCACCATCTCCTACTCTCGCACCATCTCCTACTCCCTCACCACCACCACCTCCCACTCCCCCACCACCACCACCTCCCACTCCCCCACCACCACCACCTCCCACTCCCCCACCACCACCACCTCCCACTCCCCACCACCACCACCTCCCACACCACCACCTCCTCCCACACCACCACCTCCCACTCCCCACCACCACCTCCCACTCCACCACCACCACCACCTCCCACTCCCCACCACCACCACCTCCCACTCCCCCACCACCACCACCTCCCACACCACCACCTCCTCCCACACCACCACCTCCCACTCCCCACCACCACCTCCCACTCCACCACCACCACCACCTCCCACTCCCCCACCACCACCACCTCCCACACCACCACCACCACCACCTCCCACTCCACCACCACCACCACCTCCCACTCCCCACCACCACCACCTCCCACACCACCACCTCCTCCCACACCACCACCTCCCACTCCCCCACCACCACCTCCCACTCCACCACCACCACCACCACCCACTCCCCACCACCACCACCTCCCACACCACCACCACCTCCCACCCCAGACAAACCACCAGCCACTAATTAAGGCAAGCAGTTAATTAGTTAGTGTTAGTTAGAGTAGCGTGTCAATTGAGGTAGAGGAGAGTCGCGATGAAGTTAACCCAAACGACAGCTTAACGACCCAACTACCTTAAAGGAGCGCTAACGAGCCTCTACTTTACGATAAGGCGGAGCACCACGACGCGTCGTGTCGATGGTTACGGCAGGTAACGTCTGGCTGATCCACCTTGTTGCTTGCTCCTTCTTGCTTTATGTACCTCTGCAGGGCAGAGATTAATCCACGGTGGGTCGAGCCTTCACTACGTGCCCACAATGACACACACGGGTTTTGCGCTTTATAACAACGACAACAACAACTACAACAACGTAGGTACAATAATAACAACAACAATACCTATAACAAAAGCTACAACAATAACAACTACAACAACAATAACAATAATAATGGCTTTGGAAAAAAGAATGGGACAAAGAGGCCGAAAAGATATTAGGGAGGGACACATGAAGGCAAAAATAGATTACACACACACACGAGCTATGACTCGACCCCTACAACCACAACTAGGTGAGCACACACACACACACACACACACACAAACACAAACACACACACACACACACACACAACACAAACACACACACACACACATCTTTATCCATTTCATCTGCTCCACACACCGTCGCCTCAAACAGCTCTGAAAATCCTCATTATCATTCTCCCTCTCTCTCTCTCTCTCTCTCTCTCTCTCTCTCTCTCTCTCTCTCTCTCTCTCTCATTGTTTATATTGCATGATTTACCCAACTGCCCTTTTCCATGGAATAGTGAGTTATGCATCCACAGCCTTTTAAATCCCAAGTAGCCACAGATGAGAGAGAGAGAGAGAGATAGAAGAGAGAGAGAGAGAGAGAGAGAGAGAGAGAGAGAAGATAGAGAGAGAAGAGAGAGGGGAGGGAGGGAGGGAGGTATCAGATTATTTTAGCCTTGACAAATCTGAACCGTGTCCAATGGAGATGGAGGGAGAAAGCGAAGGTAGAGGGAAGGTAAAGGTAGATAAAAAGCGGTGATATAGGGAAGGTAGAGGCAGAAAGAAAAGCAGAGATAGAGGAAAAATTTATTTTAAGTTTATTTTTCCAGGCAGAGGTAGAAACAGAAAACCTGAAATTTAGTATCTAACCTGAAGATTATACTCTCTCTCTCTCTCTCTCTCTCTCTCTGTCTTACACAGGGTTTTACAAGGTTAGGTTAAGGTTCCTAACTTTATTTACAAGCTAAGAGCTGTTACCTACATCAGCTCATTTGAAAGCCTTTTTGTTATGAGACATACAAAAGGGAACAGGATGAAGTTGAAGCCATCTGTGGGCCAGCAGTTTCATTTGATCAGCTGACTTTATTTCGTTGATATCATTATGTTGTACGAACATGTTCTAGACTCGAGTCATCCTGGGAATAAATGATCTCAGATGAAATGATGTTCTGGAGAAGGTTACAGCCATAGTGATGTTGCTGCTTCGCTGTCCTCGGAGCGGAGCCAAGTGTGGTACTTTGACGATGTTGGCCGCCCACATCACTCCAGTGTTGAAGTCTTTGCTGAAATGACATCTATCCAGGCTGGGTCCAGGCGAGAGTTGAGTTGTCTTGTTCTGTTCTCTACTCTGTTAAGAAGTCGCAGATGAGATGGGGGGGTAGGCAGTCCAGGAAAGTGGAGCATACTCAAGTTGTGAGCGTACTTGTGCCTCGTACAGAATCTTGCAACCTCTACTATCGAGCAGATGCTAGATACGTCGAAGTGCTGTAAGCTTCCTGGCCGCCTTGTTTGCAAGATTTACAACGTGGTTCTTCATGGTCAATTTGGAGTCAGATTTCACCCCAAGGATATCAGTTTCGTCCCCGGGTACCAACACTCTTCCATTCATACTTACTACTGCTCCGGCATGGTGCCTAGAGACCATTATAATTTGTGTTTTCTCAGGAGCAAATGTTACCTGTCATCGGTTTCCCTAGGCTGATATAGCTCTTAGCTGGTGATTGATGTAGCTTAGAACAGCTGGCATTTCCTCTATTGGATAAGCAAATGTCACGAGTACAGTCGTCTGCATATGCATGGGATTCTGGGACGAGATGAAGAAGACATTCCATAACAGTGGCCCCAGCACACTGCCTTGTGGAACATTTGCCCCAATACGATGTCTTGCTGACTCCGTCCCATTGAGAACTACCCTTAGAGATCTAACTTGAAGGTAATCACTGAGGAGACATGATGTAGAGCCTGCAATTTCCAGTGCTTTCAGTTTTACCAGGAGTCTCTCTCTCTCTCTCTCTCTCTCTCTCTCTCTCTCTCTCTCTCTCTCTCTCTCTCTCTCTCTCTCTCAGCATCAGAAGATGTGTGTGAATGTATAAACTCTCATCCGTGATGGTGTTTGGGAAGCTTCTCAGACTTTCAATGTTGACTGATCACTTGCTCATATTTATCCTTGAGATCAAGTCGCTCTTCCCACTGCTTCATCCAGTAGCAGGACCTCTCTCTCTCTCTCTCTCTCTCTCTATATATATTTTATATATATATATATATATATATATATATATATATATATATATATATATATATATATATATATATATATATATATATACACCAGTCTGTCTGTGGGTCTTTTTTGTGTCTTTAGTTCTGTACATCAATCTGTCTGTAGGTTTGTCTGTGCGTCATTTTTTTGTGTTTATATAGTGTTTGAATGTGTCTGTGAAGATTCTTTGTCAGTATCTCTTCATTTTCATGGAGGATTTTAGACACTATAGATAAGAACATAAGAAAGAAGAACTGCAGCAGGCCTACTGGCCCTTGCTAGGCAGGTCCAAGTCACCTACTAGCCTGAAAATTAGACACATGTGCAACATCTGGGTATCTTTATTGCAGACGTTTCGCCAACCAGTGACTTTATCAATACAAATTTCAAGGTATTGTATACCATTTATGTACAACTTGTCAGACATTGCAACATCATGGAATCTTTGCACAGAGGACATCTCAACAACCTTCTTAACTGTGAAAAACGGTTTTGAAAACCGACAAGTTGAAGATTGAGACACTTATGCAACATATGGGAATCTTTATTAAGGAAACGTTTCGCCACACAGTGGCTTCATCAGTCCAATACAAAGCAGGAAGGTGTAAGGAGAGGAGGAGTTTGAGGTAATCAGTCCCTCAGCCTGGAATCGATGTGTACAGGAGTGTTGGACTGAACACATCGATTCCAGGCTTTGTATTCGACTGCTTTGTATTGGACTGATGAAACCACTGTGTGGCGAAACGTTTCCTTAATAAAAATTACCATGTGTTGCATAAGTGTCTCAATCTTCAACCTTCCTAACTACTACTGACACGTCCCTCGGGTATGACCTACTTCCACTGGAAAATTCCCGCCTACCAGTGACTATGTCTTCATCTGCTACACGTCCATCACCACCTGACGCCAGTATATAAGCGCCAGCTTTCTTGCCTGTGCTTCGCCGGGTCACCATCTGGAAAAGACCCCACCGGGACAGCACCGGCGAGCCTACTTGCCTGTGGTTCAGGCTCTTCACGACTACGGTGCTCTTCACACCAACTCCAAGGCTGAGGCACTACAGCAAGCCTACTGGCTTGCTGTAGTGCTCCTGCTGACTGTATTTGACTGAAGAAGCCTACTGTGGAAAAAAGACACCATACCAAGCCTACTGTGTAAGTGAAACTTTTCGACAATAAAGATGAGTGAATATGCAAATGATATACAGTACCGAGAAGTTGATAAGTAAGACACATGTACAACAATTGTACATGTGTCTTCCTTATCAACAATAAAGATACTCAGCTGTTGCACATGTGTCTTAATTATCAACAAGAAAGATACTCAGCTGTTGCACACGTGTCTTCCTTATCATAGTTCGTACTGCCTGATTGTGATTAACCTCTATAATAGAGTATAGTTTAGGGAATCTCACCTCACTCTACAGAAATATTTTGTCAACAAATGTGTGTTTTTATACGTGTTTGTGGTGAAGGGAAGGGGAGAGAAGGGAAGGGGAGATGAGGGAAGGTTTGTAAGGTACAACAAGAGAGGAAAATTGGGAGTTGCTGCTGTGTGGGAGGAAAAATGAGGAGTTTGGGAGTAGAAATGGGAGAGAGTTTAATAGATAAACCGAGAGAGAGAGTTTGGGAGGTGGTTTATAATGAAAATGGAAGGGGAGGGGGAGTTGGGAGTGTAATTGGGAAGGGGGTTTGGAAGATGGTTGGGGAGAGAGATCGTGAGGGGGGTGTTGGAAATGGGGGAGTGAATGAGATAGGCCTGAAAGGTGCCTAAAAGAGAGGTTGGCTGGCACCCCTCTGGCACCCTCTCTGGCACCCCCTGGGGCACCCCCTGGCACCTCTCTGGCACCCTTGCCAACGTTTACACTGTTGTATTGATTAGCTTTCCTTCCTCGTTACCATGGTAACATCTTCCAGTTACTACCTGCGGCTGATGACTTCACACTACTACGCTGGAGCCTATACCCGTGTTCACCAGTGGTGGAGCCTATCCCTGTGTTCACCAGTGGTGGAGCCTATCCCTGTGTTCACCAGTGGTGGAGCCTATCCCGTGTTCACCAGTGGTGGAGCCTATCCCTGTGTTCACCAGTGGTGGAGCCTATCCCTGTGTTCACCAGTGGTGGAGCCTATCCCTGTGTTCACCAGTGGTGGAGCCTATCCCCGTGTTCACCAGTGGTGGAGCCTATACCCGTGTTCACCAGTGGTGGAGCCTATCCCTGTGTTCACCAGTGGTGGAGCCTATACCCTGTGTTCACCAGTGGTGGAGCCTATACCCGTGTTCACCAGTGGTGGAGCCTATCCCTGTGTTCACCAGTGGTGGAGCCTATCCCTGTGTTCACCAGTGGTGGAGCCTATCCCTGTGTTCACCAGTGGTGGAGCCTATCCCTGTGTTCACCAGTGGTGGAGCCTATCCCTGTGTTCACCAGTGGTGGAGCCTATCCCTGTGTTCACCAGTGGTGGAGCCTATCCCTGTGTTCACCAGTGGTGGAGCCTATCCCTGTGTTCACCAGTGGTGGAGCCTATCCCTGTGTTCACCAGTGGTGGAGCCTATCCCTGTGTTCACCAGTGGTGGAGCCTATCCCCGTGTTCACTAGTGATGGAGCCTATCCCTGTGTTCACCAGTGGTGGAGCCTATCCGTGTTCACCAGTGGTGGAGCCTATCCCGTGTTCACCAGTGTGGAGCCTATCCCTGTGTTCACCAGTGGTGGAGCCTATCCCGTGTTCACCAGTGATGGAGCCTATCCCTGTGTTCACCAGTGGTGGAGCCTATCCGTGTTCACCAGTGATGGAGCCTATCCCTGTGTTCACCAGTGATGGAACCTATCTCTATGTTCACCAGTGGTGGAGCCTATCCCTATGTTCACCAGTGGTGGAGCCTATCCCTATGTTCACCAGTGGTGGAGCCTATCCCTGTGTTCACCAGTGGTGGAGCCTATCCCTGTGTTCACCAGTGGTGGAGCCTATCCCTGTGTTCACCAGTGGTGGAGCCTATCCCTATGTTCACCAGTGGTGGAGCCTATCCCTGTGTTCACCAGTGGTGGAGCCTATCCCTGTGTTCACCAGTGGTGGAGCCTATCCCTGTGTTCACCAGTGGTGGAGCCTATCCCTGTGTTCACCAGTGGTGGAGCCTATCCCTGTGTTCACCAGTGGTGGAGCCTATCCCTGTGTTCACCAGTGGTGGAGCCTATCCCTGTGTTCACCAGTGGTGGAGCCTATCCCTATGTTCACCAGTGGTGGAGCCTATCCCTAGTGTTCACCAGTGGTGGAGCCTATCCCTGTGTTCACCAGTGGTGGAGCCTATCCCTATGTTCACCAGTGGTGGAGCCTATCCCTGTGTTCACCAGTGGTGGAGCCTATCCCTGTGTTCACCAGTGGTGGAGCCTATCCCTATGTTCACCAGTGGTGGAGCCTATCCCTGTGTTCACCAGTGGTGGAGCCTATCCCTGTGTTCACCAGTGGTGGAGCCTATCCCTGTGTTCACCAGTGGTGGAGCCTATCCCTGTGTTCACCAGTGGTGGAGCCTATCCCTGTGTTCACCAGTGGTGGAGCCTATCCCTGTGTTCACCAGTGGTGGAGCCTATCCCTGTGTTCACCAGTGGTGGAGCCTATCCCTATGTTCACCAGTGGTGGAGCCTATCCCTAGTGTTCACCAGTGGTGGAGCCTATCCCTGTGTTCCAGTGGTGACCATCTGTTACCAGTGGTGGAGCCTACCTATGTTCACCAGTGGTGGAGCCTATCCCTGTGTTCACCAGTGGTGGAGCCTATCCCTGTGTTCACCAGTGGTGGAGCCTATCCCTATGTTCACCAGTGGTGGAGCCTATCCCCATGGTCATTTTCTTTTCATCATCTTTGGATGATATAAATATAGTGGTTTTTATATAGGGTGAAAATGTAGCTATGACTCTGTTTCGAACACTGTACTGCGCTGAAAGGTCAGCCGGCTTAAGGCCTCCATCATATAACTAAAAAAGTACACTGAGCGGAGAGCGCTGTACTTTTGACTGACTGGGTTAACATTATGTAGTTTCCTGACCCCAGTGTTATATTCTCCTGTGTTCGACTGAAGACAAGAAGTTTAGACATGTGCAACATCTGGCTATCTTTATTTGTAGACGTTTCGCCCTCCAGTGGCTTTATCAGTACAATTGTGTGCAATACCATTCATGTACAACGCTCGACTGAAGAGGTCCTGTGGTGCAGGCGAAACGTTTCGGTAATAAAGATACCCAAGAGTTGGACATGTGTCTTGTTCTTCAAGGTATGAGTACTGTGTGCCATCAGTAATCTGAAGACAGGTATGTTAGGAATAATTGTCGTCATGGAGATGTGTTTAGGCTCCTAAGTTATGACACAGAACAGCCTGGTTGATCAGGCCCTGATCCACCCTGAGAGCTGGTCATGGTCCGAGCCCCGGGGGCACTGACCCCCCGAACTCCCTCCAGGTAGACAATATTTTGGTGTCCAGTGCATTACATTTGTTTTTTCAATATCATTCTATTTTGTAAATGTTTTTATCTGTGTTTAAGTTAAGATTGTGTTGTGTATGACTCGTTCTTCACTTTGGCTCGCTCTAAGGGCGGAAATCTGATGTAACGATACGTGATTTTTTGTTTTACACACAAATCGATTTTTACAGGCTAAGAGCTGTTATCCAACCTCAGTTCATTTCAAAACCCAGCCCAGGATGCCACCCACACCAGTCGACTAACACCCAGATACATATTTATTGCTAGATGAACAGGGATAGCAGGTGTAAGGAAAAACGCAAGAATGTTTCCACCCATACCGGGTATCGAATCACGGACACTCAGTGTGTGAGCTGAGTGTGCTACCATCCGAGCTACGGGACAACTATTTTCGTTAATCCTCGAAGGAATTTAATTAGTTTACGGGAGTGAGTGGGATTAGTTGAGTTTTTAAGGTGAAATGAATATTGTCTGAACATTGCATATTACCAAGAAATATTGGCATGACGTCGGATATGATGTGGAATAATACACAAATAACCCGAACAGGAGGGAGAGAAGCTTACCACTTTGTAAATGGTCGTTCGATTCTTCTGTGTTCGGGTTATTTGTGTATTGTTCCAGTCACGGTGTTGTGCCTTTTTGTTCTTTATACTTGGGATAAGTTTTATCCTTTTATTTAGCGTTAGTGTCATTGTTTTGCTCTTTTCTCCCAGTTTAAACAGGATGTTTGTACGTCTTAATTCTGTTTTGGTCACGTGTGGGGACACACGTGGTCACGAGTTCCATGACCACGTAGGTGTCTTGGATAGAAACGATTCGTCCTGAATAGCTTTGGGGTATTGGAAGTGCATTTTCATAGGCCTAGGTACGAAGCACAGAGACAGGGGGGGAGGGATTGAAGTAGGTCATTAAAGGTACTTCAGACAAACATTTGAAGTATTAGACACGTGTGGAACAACTGGGTGTCCCTGTATATAGAACAAAAACAAGACTGAAGAGGTTGAATGTGAGGTAATCAGTCCCTCGGCCAAGCAGCAGGTGTTCTGAATACAGTCTTGTGTTCTCTGTATATTGATAAAGCCACGGGTTGGCGAAACGTCTGCATAATAAAGATACCCACTTGTTGCACATGTGTCTGATACATCACCTTGTTTGTATTATATACCATTGATGTTATGAGAGAAGCATTTACTCTCACCTTGAGCTCTCTCAGTCTCTCATAATCTCAAACTGGCTCACAAGACTCACTCAGTGCTCACCGGAGTCTCACAGATTGTGTAAGCGCCTGTTTGTGCTTCTGTCTTTAATTAAGGTGCGTCATTCCTGTGGTATGGGAATGGCGTCGTTGAATAACTAAAGTGTACTGAACACTTGTCAGTGCTCAATAATAACCCACATGAACACAGGAGGTTGATTGATCTGTATATTTCAATCCCCTTCTGAGATCCTCTTCTGCTGATGAGGATCCCACCAGTGTCAACAGTATTGCTTGTGTAGTATACTTATATATAGTTGGTAGCAGTATTTATAGGCAGGCTTCCTGGCCAAGCCATGTGACTCCCTCTCTCACGTAGACGGCCACTCACAAGCCTCTGAGTCAGGCTGGTGTAGCAAGTGGGCTGACGTGAAGGCTGGGCTCTTCCTCTTTTACCAACTACCAGAGGATCCCAAAAGGGAATCGAAATATACAGATACCTGGAGTATACCTGGAGAGGGTTTCAGGGATCAACGCCCCCGCGGCCCGGTCTGTGACCAGGTCTCTTAGTACTCCCTGTGTCAATCCTCTCTCCCTCTCCCTCTGATCTCATCTCTCTCCCTCTCCCCTCATATATCCCCTGTTTTCTCCCCTAATAAAATAATTTCATGGTCAGATAACTCAGTACACAGTAACTATCATAGTGTTCCAGCTGCTCAGTACACAGTAACTATCATAGTGTTCCAGCTGCTCAGTACACAGTAACTATCATAGTGTTCCAGCTGCTCAGTACACAGTAACTATCATAGTGTTCCAGCTGCTCAGTACACAGTAACTATCATAGTGTTCCAGCTGCTCAGTACACAGTAACTATCATAGTGTTCCAGCTGCTCAGTACACAGTAACTATCATAGTGTTCCAGCTGCTCAGTACACAGTAACTATCATAGTGTTCCAGCTGCTCAGTACACAGTAACTATCATAGTGTTCCAGCTGCTCAGTACACATATCATAGTGTTCCAGCTGCTCAGTACACAGTAACTATCATAGTGTTCCAGCTGCTCAGTACACAGTACTCATAGTGTTCCAGCTGCTCAGTACACAGTAACTATCATAGTGTTCCAGCTGCTCAGTACACAGTAACTATCATAGTGTTCCAGCTTCTCAGTACACAGTAACTATCATAGTGTTCCAGCTGCTCAGTACACAGTAACTATCATAGTGTTCCAGCTGCTCAGTACACAGTAACTATCATAGTGTTCCAGCTGCTCAGTACACAGTAACTATCATAGTGTTCCAGCTGCTCAGTACACAGTAACTATCATAGTGTTCCAGCTGCTCAGTACACAGTAACTATCAGTGTTCCAGCTGCTCAGTACACAGTAACTATCATAGTGTTCCAGCTGCTCAGTACACAGTAACTATCAGTGTTCCAGCTGCTCAGTACACAGTAACTATCAGTGTTCCAGCTGCTCAGTACACAGTAACTATCAGTGTTCCAGCTTCTCAGTACACAGTAACTATCAGTGTTCCAGCTGCTCAGTACACAGTAACTATCAGTGTTCCAGCTGCTCAGTACACAGTAACTATCATAGTGTTCCAGCTGCTCAGTACACAGCAACTATCAGTGTTCCAGCTTCTCAGTACACAGTAACTATCAGTGTTCCAGCTGCTCAGTACACAGTAACTATCATAGTGTTCCAGCTGCTCAGTACACAGTAACTATCAGTGTTCCAGCTTCTCAGTACACAGTAACTATCATAGTGTTCCAGCTTCTCAGTACACAGTAACTATCATAGTGTTCCAGCTTCTCAGTACACAGTAACTATCATAGTGTTCCAGCTGCTCAGTACACAGTAACTATCATAGTGTTCCAGCTGCTCAGTACACAGTAACTATCATAGTGTTCCAGCTGCTCAGTACACAGTAACTATCATAGTGTTCCAGCTGCTCAGTACACAGTAACTATCATAGTGTTCCAGCTGCTCAGTACACAGTAACTATCATAGTGTTCCAGCTGCTCAGTACACAGTAACTATCATAGTGTTCCAGCTGCTCAGTACACAGTAACTTCAGTGTCAGTCAGTACTATCAGTGTTCCAGCTGCTCAGTACACAGTAACTATCATAGTGTTCCAGCTGCTCAGTACACAGTAACTATCATAGTGTTCCAGCTGCTCAGTACACAGTAACTATCATAGTGTTCCAGCTGCTCAGTACACAGTAACTATCATAGTGTTCCAGCTGCTCAGTACACAGTAACTATCATAGTGTTCCAGCTGCTCAGTACACAGTAACTATCAGTGTTCCAGCTGCTCAGTACACAGTAACTATCATAGTGTTCCAGCTGCTCAGTACACAGTAACTATCAGTGTTCCAGCTGCTCAGTACACAGTAACTATCATAGTGTTCCAGCTGCTCAGTACACAGTAACTATCATAGTGTTCCAGCTGCTCAGTACACAGTAACTATCAGTGTTCCAGCTGCTCAGTACACAGTAACTATCATAGTGTTCCAGCTGCTCAGTACACAGTAACTATCATAGTGTTCCAGCTGCTCAGTACACAGTAACTATCATAGTGTTCCAGCTGCTCAGTACACAGTAACTATCATAGTGTTCCAGCTGCTCAGTACACAGTAACTATCATAGTGTTCCAGCTTCTCAGTACACAGTAACTATCATAGTGTTCCAGCTGCTCAGTACACAGTAACTATCATAGTGTTCCAGCTGCTCAGTACACAGTAACTATCATAGTGTTCCAGCTGCTCAGTACACAGTAACTATCATAGTGTTCCAGCTGCTCAGTACACAGTAACTATCATAGTGTTCCAGCTGCTCAGTACACAGTAACTATCATAGTGTTCCAGCTGCTCAGTACACAGTAACTATCATAGTGTTCCAGCTGCTCAGTACACAGTAACTATCATAGTGTTCCAGCTGCTCAGTACACAGTAACTATCATAGTGTTCCAGCTGCTCAGTACACAGTAACTATCATAGTGTTCCAGCTGCTCAGTACACAGTAACTATCATAGTGTTCCAGCTGCTCAGTACACAGTAACTATCATAGTGTTCCAGCTGCTCAGTACACAGTAACTATCATAGTGTTCCAGCTGCTCAGTACACAGTAACTATCATAGTGTTCCAGCTTGTTGGCTTCCTCTCTCTCTCATACCTCTCACACCTTCCTCTTCCTCGCTGTTTCCCCGTCCTTTTCTTAATATATCTAATGTCTCTATTTCTGTCTTTTTTGTGTGTCTACATTTGTCTGTCTGCCTGTGTGTATATATTCTGTTAATTTCTGCCTACCTTTGTCTGTATGTATCTGACTGTCTGTTGGAACAAATTTATGTATCTCTCCCTGTCTGTCGTTGTATCTATCTGTCTATCTGTTTCTACAGTATGTACAGTAAAGATCGTACACAGGAAAAATAAGGTGACATTGTAACTAATTAGAAACTGATAAAAGCAAGATATCTAAGTGAGATATAGAGAGCGATGACTTCCCTCAGTCTTGATAGTCATCACACCAGTCTCCGTGTTGATTCCCGTGTTGGTTGTGGCCAGTAGAAGACACTCGTCCAGTGTTTTATTTCCCACTTGATTTCTGCTTTTATATTTTACTTGACTCATGGTAGAAAACGTTCATTAACATATATATGTACTACTGAACACTGAGTGCAGCTTTAGTACAAGGTCTCTCTGCTTGGGGACTCTATCCTTGCAGACCAACTTCCAGAGTACAAAGTCTCTGCTTGGGGACTCTATCCTTGCAGACCAACTTCCAGAGTACAAAGTCTCTCTGCTTGGGGACTCTATCCTTGCAGACCAACTTTCAGAGTACAAAGTCTCTGCTTGGGGACTCTATCCTTGCAGACCAACTTCCAGAGTACAAAGTCTCTCTGCTTGGGGACTCTATCCTTGCAGACCAACTTCCAGAGTACAAAGTCTCTCTGCTTGGGGACTCTATCCTTGCAGACCAACTTCCAGAGTACAAAGTCTCTCTGCTTGGGGATTCTATCCTTGCAGACCAACTTCCAGAGTACAAAGTCTCTCTGCTTGAGGACTCTATCCTTAATCTCCCTCACTCAGTATCACCCTCCATTACATCTCCCTTCCCCTTCCCTCCCTGTATCTCTTCCTCTCTTTTCTCTCCCTCCCTCCCTCCCTCCCTCTTTGTCTCCTCTCCTCGTTTCCTCCTCTTCTTACCCCCTCCTCTACTCTATCTTCCCCTCACTCCATTTGTCCCTCGAAACAGCTGTGGTTCTTAAGAGGGATTTACAAAGATTTACACAGATTTACAGTCTCTCCTCCCCTCCTCTCTCTTCTCCATTTCTCTCGCATTTCTCCCCTCCAGATTCATTATTTTCCCCTTCTCATCTCTCCCTTTCTGTCACTCTCTTCTTTGCTTCCTTGCGTAACTCCTACCTACCTGGAGTGAGTTCCGGGTACAACGCCCTCCCCTGCAGCCCGACCCATGAAATAGGCCTCACTGTGGATCAGGGGCTGATCAACCAGGCTGTTACTATTGGCTGCACGCAATCCAACATACGAACCACAGCCCGGCTGGTCAGGCACTGACTATAGGGATCCGTCCAGTTCTCCCAGGGGTCTTTTGGTAATCCCCGTATGTATGATGGGAGGCTGTTGAACAGTCTTGAGCCCCTGACACTTATTGTGTTTTCTATCAGTGTACTCATGGCACCCCTGATTTTCATTGGTGGGACGTTACACCGTCTGCCGAGTCTTTAGCTTTCATAGGGAGTGATTTCTGTGTACATATTTGGAACCTGATGTAAATTATGATGTATCTTTCTCGCCTGCACTCCAGGGGGTACAGGTCAAGGGACTCCAAGCATTCCCAGTAACTGAGGTGCTTTGCTGAACTTACACATGCAATGAAGGTTCTCTGTACAATTTTGCCTGCCTTGTAAGTGGCTGCTAGTGGGTAGCAGTATTCCAGCTTAGATAGAACAAAGTGACTTAAGAGGATTATCATTGGCTTGGCATCCTTTGTTTTGAAGGTTCTTATTGTCCATCCTGTTATTTTCCTCTCAGTTGTGATAATGACACTGTTATGACCCTTGATATTGAGATATTCTGACATATCTCCTAAATCCTTCACATTAATTTACCTCTCTATTGTGTTAGAATTTGTCTTAAACTCAGTTCTAGCTCTTGCTTCCTCAAGTTTTCCATAATGGTGTAGCTGGAATGTGTCCTCATTTAACATCATGTTGTTTTCTGCGGTCCACTGCAACACTTTGTATTGCTTGAAGTTTTACAGTGTCCTCAGTTGGTGAAACTCATGCGGATTCTCCTTCATTTTCCCCTTTCTTCACTTTTTATTCTCCACCCTCTCTCCCTCTTTATTTCTCATTCTTGCATTAAGAAAAGGATTTTTTATTAGCAACTGTTCATCTTTCCTTTTCAAACCCCCTTCCTCTTAACCTCCTTCCATTTCTTCTTCTTCTTTGTCTGTTATTTTCATTTGTTATACTTATAGTCTTTGGAGTAACTATAGTCGATTTTTTCAGGTCAAATACATCGTGATTGGATGTTAGTGATAATAATAAAAAGAAAATACAGCACCTTTTTTCAACACAGGTCCTTAAAGCCTTTTAGAAAGGTCGATTTGGTAGGATTAAGAAAAGATTCCTCGTGTCCAGGAAGATCTGTTACAGAGGCCACAGTGCTTCTTGTTCTTCTTCTTTTTACTTTTCCACCACTTCAGAAGTTCAAGGTTTGACCACCACTTCAGAAGTTCTAAGTTTGACCACCACTTCAGAAGTTCTAAGTTTGACCACCACTTCAGAAGTTCTAAGTTTGACCACCACTTCAGAAGTTCTAAGTTTGACCACCACTTCAGAAGTTCAAGGTTTGACGACTTCAGAGAGTAGATTTGACCAACATTTCAGAACAAGTGAAAAACAGTATAATAACCTAAATGATATGTCAAGGTTTCACATTAATGGAAATATGATACCAGATATATTAAGCAGATATCCCGAAAATACTTGCAACAGATAAGTCAACTGTACGAGTATATATATATATCCGAATATACTCCTGTTAACCCCTTTTAGGCCTCTTGTTCACCTCATATCCATCCACAGGATGGATATGAGGTACACAATAAACTAGCCACTACCATCCACAGGATGGATATGAGGTACACAATAAACTAGCCACTACCATCCACAGGATGGATATGAGGTGCACAATAAACTAGCCACTACCATCCACAGGATGGATATGAAATGCACAATAAACTAGCCACTACCATCCACAGGATGGATATGAGGTGCACAATAAACTAGCCACTACCATGCACATGATGGATATGAGGTGCACAATAAACTAGCCACTACCATGCACATGATGGATATGAGGTGCACAATAAACTAGCCACTACCATCCACAGGATGGATATGAGGTGCACAATAAACTAGCCACTACCATGCACATGATGGATATGAGGTGCACAATAAACTAGCCACTACCATCCACAGGATGGATATGAGGTGCACAATAAACTAGCCACTACCATGCACATGATGGATATGAGGTGCACAATAAACTAGGTGATTTGATCACCACCTCATAAGCTCTAATTTTCAGCAAATATAGTATTCTAGCAGCCACATTCCAGGTATGATTACTTACTATACAGTGTTGGTTATTGCTCTTGTCAATCTGGTCCTCGGCACCCTGGCGGAGGGTCTGGAACTACACAGCATGTCTGCTCATGATCTATCCCGATCATTGTAGTAGTATAAGTAGCTGCAATAGTAGTAGTAGTAGACTTATTGCCGTAGAGGTAGTTGTAGCGAATTTCTTCAATCTAGTTCTTCCAGTTCTACCAAATCCTCAAACCTGATTTTTCAATAGATTATGGTATTTCGTTTTCCTTTTTCATGCCAGCGATGTACCGGAGGGAGTAGAGGGTAGGGAGAGAGCCTTTTGCTCTATTATCACGGTCGGGTCGCAGACCAGGTCTCCTCCACCTTTCCCAGATTATACTCCCAACATCCACAAGCTCTAACCTTAATAAGCAACTTTATTTAGGCACAAGTACACATAAGCACAATTATCATACATAGTGTAAGAAAAACAGTTGGTCTGACGTCAGTAACTATAGACTTCTTAGTAGAGTTTTTTATGGGGGTAAAATCCCCTTGTGCATAAAGGGAGGATATTTAAGAGTCGTGGTCCCTTTACACTAATTGAGTTCTCAGTGTACTTATAGCTTCCTCTACTTTTCACTGAAGATTTAGTTTTAACCCTGAGGGTTGAGTTCCTCCGGAACAACACCTCGTCGCTACCCCAACTTTCTCCACCAATAAACCACAACCACAATCTCTCCCCAGTAAATAAGGTCACCATCTTCCTGACAGCTACCAAGAGTTGCTACGTTACACGTAAAGGGCTTACCTGTCATCAAAGAGCCGACCTGTGTGTGTGTGTGTGTGTGTGTGTGTGTGTGTGTATGTGTGTGTGTGTGTGTGTGTGTGTGTGTGTGTGTACTCACCTAGTTGTGGTTGCAGGGGTCGAGTCAAAGCTCCTGGCCCCGCCTCTTCACTGGCCGCTACTGGGTCACTCTCCCTGCGCCATGAGCTTTATCATACCTCTGCTTAAAGCTATGTATAGAGCCTGCCTCCACTACATCGCTTCCTAAACTATTCCACTTCCCGACAACTCTGTGACTGAAGAAATACTTCCTAACATCTCTGTGATTCATCTGAGTCTTCAACTTCCATCTGTGTCCCTTGTTGTTGTGTCCCATCTCTGGAACATTCTGTCTCTGTCCACTTTGTCAATTCCTCTCAGTATCTTATATGTTGTTATCATGTCTCCCCTATCTCTCCTGTCCTCCAGTGTCGTCAGGTCGATTTCCCTTAACCTCCCCTCGTAGGACATACCCCTTAGCTCCGGGACTAGTCTTGTTGCAAACCTTTGCACTTTCTCGAGCTTCTTCACATGCTTGGCTAGGTGTGGGTTCCAAACTGGTGCTGCATACTCCAATATGGGCCTAACGTACACAGTGTACAGGGTCCTGAACGATTCTTTATTAAGATGTCGGAATGCTGTTCTTAGGTTTGCTAGGCGCCCATATGCTGCAGCAGTTATTTGGTTGATGTGCGCCTCAGGAGATGTGTCTGGTGTTATACTCATAGCACCTACAGTGTTGTGATGCTGTGGAACCTACACCACCTGCAGTGTTGTGATGGTGTGGAACCTACACCACCTACAGTGTTGTGATGTTGTGGAACCTACACCACTTACAGTGTTGTGATGGTGTGGAAACTACACCTACAGTGTTGTGATGGTGTGTGTGTGTGTGTGTGTGTGTGTGTGTGTGTGTGTGTGTGTGTGTGTGTGTGTGTGTGTGTGTGTGTGTGTGTGTGTGTGTGTGTGTGTGTGTGTGTGTGTGTGTGTGTGTACTCGCCTAGTTGTGGTTGCAGTGGTCGATTCATAGCACCTACAGTGTTGTGATGCTGTGGAACCTACACCACCTGCAGTGTTGTGATGGTGTGGAACCTACACCACCTACAGTGTTGTGATGTTGTGGAACCTACACCACTTACAGTGTTGTGATGGTGTGGAAACTACACCTACAGTGTTGTGATGGTGTGGAACCTACACGTACAGTGTTGTGATGGTGTGGAACCTACACATACAGTGTTGTGATGGTGTGGAACCTACACGTACAGTGTTGTGATGGTGTGGAACCTACACCACTTACAGTGTTGTGATGGTGTGGAACCTACACGTACAGTGTTGTGATGGTGTGGAACCTACACCACTTACAGTGTTGTGATGGTGTGGAACCTACACTTACAGTGTTGTGATGGTGTGGAACCTACACGTACAGTGTTGTGATGGTGTGGAACCTACACCATTACAGTGTGGATGGTGTGAACCTACACGTACAGTGTTGTGATGGTGTGGAACCTACACCACTTACAGTGTTGTGATGGTGTGGAACCTACACGTACAGTGTTGTGATGGTGTGGAACCTACACGTACAGTGTTGTGATGGTGTGGAACCTACACGTACAGTGTTGTGATGGTGTGGAACCTACACCTACAGTGTTGTGATGGTGTGGAACCTACACATACAGTGTTGTGATGGTGTGGAACCTACACCTACAGTGTTGTGATGGTGTGGAACCTACACATACAGTGTTGTGATGGTGTGGAACCTACACATACAGTGTTGTGATGGTGTGGAACAATACATTTTAAAGGTATAATTGTCCTTAATAATTATTCAAATATATTAACTTCCTGATGTCAAGGGTGACGCTGATTGTTCGGCGTAGATTTAAAGAAGAAGAAAAGGAAGATGATGAAGGAGAACAAGAAAATGGAGAAATAGAAGAAGAGAAAGAAGATGAATAAGAAGAAAGGGGAGAAGAAAAGAAGAAGAACCAGCTGCTAGTGCAGCAGCAGCAGCAGCAGGAGGAAGGGAAGGTGGCTGCAGCGCCCTCGTCTTGCTTCACCTCCGCAGGACTCTTGAGGTGCTGGCGCCCCTGTCATAAAATGCAGGTTCCCACGCTACCTGTGTAGCACTGTGCTGTACCTGAGTCCCAGGGAGGCTGTAGGCATCTCGCCCTTCAACACCCTGCCTGGGATACCGACGTACCTGATGATACCAGTTCTTTAAAGAGACTAAATATGATACTCATTCTTAGTTATCTCTATATTAAGACTGAAGACACTCGTGGCGAAACGTTTCCACAGACTATGTTTCGCTCTGTCTTGAACTGTACATAAGTGTCTTTTTCTACAGACCTGGAGTTTACCTGGAGAGAGTTCCAGGGGTCAACGCCCCCGCGGCCCGGTCTGTGACCAGGCCTCATGGTGAATCAGAGCCTGATCAACCAGGCTGTTACTGCTGGCCGCAAGCAGTCCGCCGTACGAACCACAGCCCGGTTGATCAGGTACTGACTTTAGGTGCCTGTCCAGTGCCTGCTTGAAGACAGCCAGGGGTCTATTGGTAATCCCCCTTATGTACGCTGGGAGGCAGTTGAACAGTCTTGGGCCCCTGACACTTATTGTGTTGTCTCTCAACGTGCTAGTGGCACCCCTGCTTTTCATTGGGGGATGTTGCATAATAATAATAATAATAATAATAATAATAATAATAATAATAATAATGTCTACGATATGTTTCGCTCTTCTCACGTGAGCCGCCCGTTTTCGATGTTTCGACATTGCATAGTAATTATAGGTAAACGTATGTTTATATAGGTTAACCTGACAGAACCTAACAAGGATATCTTCGTAGTGTGTTATATCGGCCAGAAATCAACGAACTGAAATTTGAAGGAAATTGAACTCTAGTTGAGGTTGAGATTGATGGAGGAGGTCAAACTAGTACTCACCTATTTGTGGTTGAAGGGGTCTATTCACAGCTCCTGACCCCTACCTCTTCGCTGGTCGCTGCTAGGTCCACTCTCTCCCTGCTCCATGAACTTTATCGTACCTCTTCTTAAAGCTATGTATGGATCCTGCCTCCACTACTTCACTCTCCAGATTGTTCCACTTCCTGACAACTCTAAGGCTGAAGAAATACTTCCTAACATCCCTGTGACTCATCTGGGTTTTTAGCTTCCAGTTGTGTTCCCTTGTTCCTGTGTCCCATCTGTGAAATATTTTGGCCCTGTCCACCTTGTCAATTCCTCTCAGTATTTTATACGTCCTTATCATGTCCATCCCTATCCCTCCTGTTCTCCAGTGTGTGTGTTTGTGTGTTAATAAAACATAATATGAAGTTTATAGAATTTTATTGAAAAGACGTTTCGCCCACCAGGAACTTTATCACTTCCACTAAAGTCTTGATTAAGACCAAATTCTTGATAAACTTCCTGGTGCACGAAAAGTTTTCATTGAGTCTTATTCACATATGTTTATTTTTCAGTCTGCATGTTCGTGTTTCTAAAAATATCGTTCATGCAAGTGGTGGCGTCTTGAAAGACAACAATTGTGTTCTTGGGACCCCAGGTAACCAGCAGATCTACTTGTCTCTCCTTGAGAATCACACACAAAGACCTGGTATCCTCGTCCCCACCTCGACCCCCACCGTGTCTGTGTAAACTTTTCTCCTGTCATTCAGTTTGGTCGTTTAAACTCCTGTCACTGAGGGACACAGGTATGCATTCCATATCCCAAGTCTGGAAAGACACCTCAGCAAACACTAGGACATATTAGAAAACGTTTCGGTCCTGGGACCTTGATCACTTCTAGAAGTGATCGAAGTCCCAGAACATAAACTTTTTCTAATAAATATGCTCTAGTGTTTGCTCATGTGTCTCTCTGAACCAATTTGTCGGTATCTGTTACCAAGGTTTAATACCATATCCCAAGTCACCTCCATATCCCATGTCCAGTCGTGGGACACAATAATCCCACCTTTCCTACCTGTCACCTTCGCATGTGTGTAAATTCTTGAGGTTTGTCGCTTCTATTTTGTGCTTCTGGATCTTTGGGAGTGTTTACGTGTGTCCCTGGAGCCTCCCTCCCTCCCTATCTCTTTCATGACCTTTCACCTTGATGAGTTCCGAGAGTTTTTCTATTCCCAGAGCCCGGCCTTGGGCCAGGCTTTTCTGGTGCTTGCCTGGTCAACCAGGATGTTGGTGCTGGTAATTCGCTGACCCACATATACATTACAGCCTGGTTGATCTGGCACCTTGGTAGGACTGACCAGCTTTTACCAAGACTGACGGACTGATCACGTCAAAACTACTACCACTGTCTCCAACATTGTTTTATCCTGAATTTGACTGAAGGACCATGTTCTTCAAGCAAAACGTTTCCCAAGTGAAGATTCGCAAGTGTTGCACATGTGTACTGTACATCAAGACACATGTGCATCAAGACACATGGTGTCAGCCGACTGTTGTGGTTAACATGCTAGGAACATGTGTTAGAAACTCGAGTCCCGTGAAAGTTATATTATGGGCTGAAATGCCAATGTTCTCCTGAAGAATGTTCAGAGGGTGTGTGCCTCCGAGGCCCGGTTCCAGATCAGGCGTCCCGATGAATGGCCTGATCAATCAGGCTGTTGGTGCTAGCCGCAAACGTTCAAGTGTTGGGTCAAGGGTATCCGAGTAGTGTCATGTATTTAATGTTAATACTACTACCACTACAAATAATAATAATAGAGACGTGGTCTACTTCCTTCCGTCTCAGAGGAATTACTGAACCCATGTTGAAATGCTGGACGATATCATCATTGCTTTACTGAAGTCTCCCATTTCATTACTCCTCCTCCTCCTCCTCCTTCCTCCTCCTCCTCCTCCTCCTCCTCCTCCTCCTTCTCCTCCTCCTCCTCCTCCTTCCTCCTCTTCCCACTACTGATCCAGCCCAGGTGAGGCCAAGAGTCTCCACTACTGTCGCACTCCTGGTTCCGTCTACCTTTCTCTATTAAGCATTTATGGCTCATTTCCATAACAATTAGAGTTTTTCTGGCGATTGTAAACATTGAGGAATACTTGTCGGACAAAGCAGCGGCCATCGTGGTATCATAAAATGACTTAACAGTTTGCTGTGGGCTCCACTTGTAGTGCTCTCTTCAGCTCCAGTGGTTGGTTCCTGGTTCAGACTAGCGGTCTGGACCACGGTCCCTGGAAATACAGAACCTGGGACTCTTCAACAGCCTCCCACGATGCATAGGCAGAATTACCAAAAGACCTCTGGCTACCTTCAAAGAGGGAGCCGGACAGATACCTAAAGTCAGTACCCGACCAGACGGGCTGTGGTTCGTAATTTGGACTACGTGCGGCCAACAGTAACAACCTGGTTGATTGGGCCCTGATCCACTGGGAGGCCTGGTCAAAGACTGGACCGCGGGGGTGTTGACCCCCGGAACACCCTCCAGGTAGACCCGGGCTGTCCTCTCCCATCAACACCATACTCTCTACGCTAAAAATACAGACCCCACTGAAGGCCTTCCTCTGGTTTATGGCAGCACCAGCGATAATGTAACACTCACTCTGCTTATCAGATTGTATTCCCCGGTGAAGGGTTCTAAAACCTTATAGAACCATCACTATATGGAGTTGTAAATAAACATTTTGTGCGAAGTACCGGTAGGGAGGCACCTCAAGATGGATTCTTTTTACGTGTTCTGCCTACATGACTAAAGTATATCTAATATAATTAATTACACACACACAATATATATATATATATATATATATATATATATATATATATATATATATATATATATATATATTTTTTTTTTTTTTTCAACAAGTCGGCCGTCTCCACCGAGGCAGGGTGACCCAAAAAGAAAGAAAATCCCCAAAAAGAAAAACTTTCATCATCATTCAACACTTTCACCACACTCATACATAATCACTGTCTTTGCAGAGGAGCTCAGATACGACAGCTGAGAAAAGTCCCTCCCAGCTGTCACTATCTCAGACCCCTCCTTTAAAGTGCAGGCATTGTACTTCCCATTTCCAGGACTCAAGTCCAACTAAATCAATTAACTGGTTTCCCTGAATCCCTTCACAAAATATTACCCTGCTCACACTCCAACAGATCGTCATGTCCCAAAAACCATTCGTCTCCATTCACTCCTATCTAACACGCTCACACATGCTTGCTGGAAGTCCAAGCCCCTCGCCCACAAAACCTCCTTTACCCCTTCCCTCCAACCTTTTCTAGGACGACCCCTACCCCGCCTTCCTTCCCCTACAGATTTATACGCTCTCCAAGTCATTCTACTTTGATCCATTCTCTCTAAATGACCAAACCACCTCAACAACCCCTCTTCAGCCCTCTGACAAATACTTTTAGTAACTCCACACCTTCTCCTAATTTCCCCATCCGGATTTTTCTGCAAAATATATATATATATATATATATATATATATATATATATATATATATATATATATATATATATATATATATATATATATATATATATATATATATATATCATTTACCAAACTGCGGAGGGCCAGGATTCGAGCCCACGACACTTTGTACCGCCTCAAGAGGCCACACAATGTACATGTCACCTTACCAATTGAGCCATCGATCCTACAAACAACATGAGCCTAGCGAACTAGGCTTGTTTCATATTGCGAGGACACTCGTGGCAGATGTATGCTCAAGGATTAATTTCAGCCTCCTGTTTGAATACCCACCTCCACAAGTAGTCTATATAGCAATGAAACCACGAAACAAGTGGTTCTGAATCATTTACCAAACTGCGGCAGGCCAGGATTCGACAATGTGTCGTGGGGTGATATAATCAAAATTGTCCAGTGGGCAGTGGAGAATAACACGACTTTCCACGGTGACAAGTTCCAACTGCTTAATTTTGAAAAAATGAAGAACTCAAGAGAGACACTGTATACAAAACAATAAGATCGCCAATCAGAAAAAAGAACATGTGAAGGACCTGGGAGTAATTATGTCAGATAACCTTTCCATAAAAGAACACAATAAGGCAACTATCACGAAAGCCAGGAAATGACAAAGTGGATAATGAGAAGTTTTAGAACAATGGAAATAGTGCCAGTGGTGACACTACTCAAATTGCTTGTGCTCTCTCGTTTAGAGTATTGTTCATTGTTGACGGCTCCGTTCAGGGCAGGAGAGAACACACTCACAGATCATTTACGGCCTGAATATAGTCAATATAGCATTTAAATTACTGGGAATGCCTCAGAATCATAAATATGTACTCGCTGGAGCTAAGAGAGAGAGAGAGAGAGAGAGAGAGAGAGAAGGGTACGTGATCTAGTATGTACTTGGAAATTACTTGAGAGCCTAGTTACACACTGCCACAACAGTATACTAGAGTGAGATATACGGGAGAACATGTAAAATAAAGCCAGTGAAAAGCATAGGAGCCGTAGACACAATAAGAGAACATTATATCAACATCCGTTGTCTCAGAGTTTTTTATGTCTTACAAGAAAATATCTCCTTCAGGCTCCGGATCAACCAGGCTGTGTGGATATGTGGGCTAGCGGGTCGCCAGCAGCAACAGTCTGGTTAACCAGGGTAGGACCAGACAAGCCTAAAGCTGGGTTGGGCTGCTGAAGCAGGAAAATTCTTGAAACCCATCATGGGTATATAAAAGGTAGTCTTCCTTACTGGACACATCCCAGGCTGTGTAAGCCTTCCTAGCTGGGTGCATCCCAGGCTGTGCAATCCTTCCTAGTTGGGTACATCCCAGGCTGTGCAATCCTTCCTAGCTGGGTACATCCCAGGCTGTGCAAGCCTTCCTAGCTGGGTACATCCCAGGCTGTGCAAGCCTTCCTAGCTGGGCACATCCCAGGCTGTGTAAGCCTTCCTAGCTGGGTACATCCCAGGCTGTGCAATCCTTCCTAGCTGGGTACATCCCAGGCTGTGCAAGCCTTCCTAGCTGGGTACATCCCAGGCTGTGCAAGCCTTCCTAGCTGGGTACATCAAAGGCTGTGCAATCCTTCCTAGCTGGGTACATCCCAGGCTGTGCAAGCCTTCCTAGCTGGGTACATCCCAGGCTGTGCAAGCCTTCCTAGCTGGGTACATCACAGGCTGTGTAAGCCTTCCTAGCTGGGTACATCCCAGGCTGTGCAATCCTTCCTAGCTGGGTACATCCCAGGCTGTGCAATCCTTCCTAGCTGGGTACATCCCAGGCTGTGTAAGCCTTCCTAGCTGGGTACATCCCAGGCTGTGTAAGCCTTCCTAGCTGGGTACATCCCAGGCTGTGCAATCCTTCCTAGCTGGGTACATCCCAGGCTGTGCAATCCTTCCTAGCTGGGTACATCCCAGGCTGTGCAATCCTTCCTAGCTGGGTACATCCCAGGCTGTGCAAGCCTTCCTAGCTGGGTACATCCCAGGCTGTGCAATCCTTCCTAGCTGGGTACATCCCAGGCTGTGCAAGCCTTCCTAGCTGGGTACATCCCAGGCTATGCAAGCCTTTCTAGCTGGGTACATCCCAGGCTGTGTAAGCCTTCCTAGCTGGGTACATCCCAGGCTGTGCAATCCTTCCTACCTGGGTACATCCCAGGCTGTGCAATCCTTCCCAGCTGGGTACATCCCAGGCTGTGCAATCCTTCCTAGCTGGGTACATCCCAGGCTGTGCAAGCCTTCCTAGCTGGGTACATCCCAGGCTGTGCAATCCTTCCTAGCTGGGTACATCTCAGGCTGTGCAAGCCTTCCTAGCTGGGTACATCCCAGGCTGTGCAATCCTTCCTAGCTGGGTACGTCCCAGGCTGTGCAAGCCTTCCTAGCTGGGTACATCCCAGGCTGTGTAAGCCTTCCTAGCTGGGTACATACCAGGCTGTGTAAGCCTTCCTAGCTGGGTACATCCCAGGCTGTGCAATCCTTCCTAGCTGGGTACGTCCAAGGCTGTGCAAACCTTCCTAGCTGGGCACATCTCAGGCTGTGCAATCCTTCCTAGCTGGGTACATCCCAGGCTGTACAATCCTTCCTAGCTGGGTACATCCCAGTCTGTGCAATCCTTCCTAGCTGGGTACGTCTCAGGCTGTGCAAGCCTTCCTAGCTGGGTACATCCCAGGCTGTGCAATCCTTCCTAGCTGGGTACATCCCAGGCTGTGTAAGCCTTCTTAGCTGGGTACATCCCAGGCTGTGCAAGCCTTCCTAGCTGGGTACATCCCAGGCTGTGCAATCCTTCCTAGCTGGGTACGTCCCAGGCTGTGCAATCCTTCCTAGCTGGGTACATCCCAGGCTGTGCAATCCTTCCTAGCTGGGTACGTCCCAGGCTGTGCAATCCTTCCTAGCTGGGTACATCCCAGGGTGTGTAATCCTTCCTAGCTGGGTACGTCCAAGGCTGTACATTCTTTCCTAGCTGGGGACATCCCAGGCTGTGCAATCCTTCCTAGCTGGGCACATCCCAGGCTATGCAAAAATTCCTAGCTGATCACATCAAATACTGTTTCAAACCTACCTAGCTGATCACATCCCATACTGTTGCAAACCTTCCTAGCTGATCACATCCCATACTGTTGAAAACCTTCATAGCTGATCACATCCCATGCTGTTCCTAGCTGATCACATCCCATACTGTTGCAAACCTTCCTAGCTGGGCACATCCCATACTGTTGCAAACCTTCCTAGCTGGGCACATCCCATACTGTTGCAAACCTTCCTAGCTGGGCACATCCCATACTGTTGCAAACCTTCCTAGCTGGGCACATCCCATACTGTTGCAAACCTTCCTAGCTGGGCACATCCCATACTGTTGCAAACCTTCCTAGCTGGGCACATCCCATGCTGTTTCAAGCCTCCACCGACACTCCCTGACCAGTTGGGTAAAAATGAAAGGGAAACTGCTGAGTTCATCTCCGTACAATAGGGATGTGCATTCTTTTGTACCTATTCTTCATGTCTTTGTACCTTTGGTTCATGATGGTCGTCTCCTACAAGTCGTCTGGTAATGGGAGGGAAAAAAACCTGTGTAGCTTAAACATACTTACGAAGCTTTGGTTTACCTGGTCTTTTCAGACTGGTACACATCCTGCTCACGACCCAGGTTGCTGCAGGCAGACGGTGTTTCCTGGGTTCCAGAACCTGCTAAATCTGTCAATTTTCGTCTGTCTGTCTCTAGGTGTAGTCATGTTAACCCCTAGTTCCTATGTATTTTCTCTATGTGATGGATAGGATATGGAGTGCATAAAACCTAGCCAATGCTGTCCAGGATGGATAAGGAGTGCACATAAATAGCCACTACCGTCTGATGGATATGAGGTACTCAATGAACTAGCCACTACCATCCACAGGATGGATGTGAGGTGCACAATAAACTAGCCACTACCATCCACAGGATGGATAAGTGCACAAAACTAGCCACTACCATCCACAGGATGGATGGAGGTACAAACTAGCACTACCATACACAGGATGGATATGAGGTGCAAATAAACTAGCCACTACCATCCACAGGATGGATAAGTGACAATAAACTAGCCACTACCATCCACAGGATGGATGTGCACAAATAGCACTACCATCCACAGGATGGATGATGCACAAACTAGCCACTACCATCCACAGGATGGATGTGAGTGCACAAAACTAGCCACTACCATCACAGGATGGATGAGTGCACAAACAGCCACTACCATCCACAGGATGGATATGAGTGCACAATAAACTAGCCACTACCATCCACAGGATGGATGTGAGTGCACAATAAACTAGCCACTACCATCCACAGGATGGATGTGAGGTGCACAAACTAGCACTACATCCACAGGATGGATGAGGTCACAAAACTAGCCACAACCATCCACAGGATAGATGTGAGGTGCACAATAAATAGCCACTACATCCACAGGATGGATGTGAGTCACCCTCTCCTACCTGCCTATTTTAATCACTATTCCATAATCTCTTTCTTGTAGTCCACTCTCATCATCAATTTCTCTAATCTTTCCTCTTACCCATCTCTCCTTTTCTACCTTCCATTTTGTCCATTCCTACTTCTTCCATTATTCGCCACCTTAACCCCATCCTCTTCGCCTCATCTCCTCTCCTCTCGCTATTTACCTCTCTCTGTCTCTCTCTATCTCTATCTGTCTGTCTGTCTGTCGTCTGTCTCTCTCTCTCTCTCTCTCTCTCTCTCTCTCTCTCTCTCTCTCTCCAGCATCTTCCAGCACCAAGAGAAAGAAACGTTAACAATTTAACGTTAGCTGTTTTTCCTCGGTTACCTTGTTGCCAGACGTATCAATTTAGGATTATGTAATTTGCTTATTTGTTGTTAAAATTACGTATTTACAGGTTTATGTAACCTAACATAATGTAACCTATCATAACTTATCCTAACTTAACCTTTAACGTAAAATAACCTAACCAATCTTAACCTAATCTGACCTAAGCTAACAAGGAAAAGGAGAAAATGGCAACAAATTGTACGAATATATGTTTACAGTCCAGGGACCTTGATGGACTTGAAGGTAAGTCATGTGGCTCAAGAGCAAGGTAATGTTTCAGAGTCCCAGCACGAGGGCCATAACATCACTTGTCAGAGGAGCACAAGGAGCAACATTAATGTACGAATACTCACTTAGAAGTCCCCAGCACAGCAGCGAGCAACATAACATCACTTGTCTTTGTAAACATTCAGGATGTTAAGCTGAGCAACAATAATATAATATCTTTCATCAGTGGTCTCCTCACTGGATCGAATATTATGTTTACAATCCCCTCCTCTTTTTTTATTGTGATAACTTATCAACTTTATCATGAAGGAGTAATTCACTGTGTCGTGAAATCCATAATTATTCTTAATGAACTTATTTTTTCTTTGAATGGCTTCTATAATGACTATTAAAGTCTTTGTGTGAGTCAAGTGTCTTCAGTAATGACATAGAGTCAGTAATAATCATAGAGTCAGTAATAATCACAGAGTCAGGCTCAGTGTCATAAGTTAACTTTAGCGTCATTACGATGGTAGAAATTCAGGTCACAGTGTTGACGCCCAGTTTTTAATTTTCATGTCTAATTTAACATGGTTGCTATAGATCTTATCTAAAGAGGTGACAACAAGAGCAAATACAGCCCTGCCAGTAGTCGCCTGCTTAGAACAATCAATGTATTTAATTTGTGATATATTATTACTAACAGTTAAGCCAGAAGTTTCTTGAACTGTTGCTTTTATAACTTCTTGGGAGGGGCTTTAAGATATGTGATATTAACTGAACACAACTTCCACAGAGGGGTGAAATGCTCTTGTTGTCTGAGGATTTGTGGGGTGAAGTATGTGTGGCTTCTCTCTCTCTCTCCGTCTCTCAGGACTTATGCAAGTTTTACCACAATGTAATATATCTTACCTCACGCCACTGTAATATATCTTACCTCACGTCAGTGTAATCCACGCAGTATTCCTCTATCATCTATGTAACATTTAACATTTCAAGTCGCACCTTCAAATAATTCCTGAGATCGAAAATGCATTTTAGGTTTTCCCTGTTGCAAACAATTCTCCTTAATTATCCACTGAATTGGCAATTGATTGCCAATAATGTGGCGTCTCTGTTGCTGGATGGCATTTTTATCACTCTGCAAGACACAACCTGTTAATTGATCTCTGCATTTGCAAGTTTAGCATCATTAGTTAGCTCATCAGGTTGATCTAGCGGGTTTAAAACTGTTTATTTTCGAGGAATTTCTGCGTGTGTTGAGTTCAGCAGTGATGGTTTGGTGGCTATCAGCATGCAAGCGTCTGATAATTGTACCTCTGGTGGCCACCATTATTGTCTGCAGTCCATCCTTTCCTGGCTACAAGTGATGATTTCTCCGTAAATTCTCTGCTATTGTGAAAGTTCAACGTTATTTCTTTTTATAACCTACCCCCTCCCCCTTCTACATTACCCTCCCCATATTATTCTCTTCTCTTCCTTCTACATTACCCTCCCCAGATTATTCTCTTCTCTTCCTTCTACATTACCATCCCCAGATTATTCTCTTCTCTCCCTTCTCTCACTCCTACACTACCCTCCCCAGATTCTTTTTATACCCTATCCCCTACCCCAGATTATTCTCTTCTCTTCCTTCTACATTACCCTCCCCAGATTATTCTCTTCTCTCCCTTCTCTCACTCTTACACTACCCTCCTCAGATTATTATCTTCTCTCACTCCAACAACTACCCTCCCCAGATTATTCTCTTCTCTCACTTCTATATTATCCTCCCCAGATTATTCTCTTCTCTCAATTCTACACTACCCTCCCCAGATTATTCTCTTCTCTCAATTCTACATTACCCTCCCCAGATTATTCTCTTCTCTCAATTCTACATTACCCTCCCCAAATTATTCTCTTCTCTCCCTCACTCCTACACTACACTCCCCAGATTATTCTCTTCTCTCCTTCACTCCTACACTACCCTCCCCAAGCTATTCTCACTTCTCCCGCCCATCTGAACATCAAGCCCCGCCCATCTGAACATCAAGCCCCGCCCATCTGAACATCAAGCCCCGCCCATCTGAACATCAAGCCCCGCCCATCTGAACATCAAACCCCGCCCATCTGAACATCAAACCCCGCCCATCTGGAGTACCAGACTAGCACATAGCATCACAGTGTACTGGGGGGGGGGCAGTTAAGGTTGAAGAGAGAGCAGTATGTGGCGTGGTGGTGTCTAGTGATGATAGTTGAGGTTGAAGAGTGAGCAGTATGTGGCGTGGTGGTGTCTAGTGATGATAGATGAGGTTGAAGAGAGAGCAGTATGTGGCGTTGTGGTGTCTAGTGATGATAGTTGAGGTTGAAAAGTGAGCAGTATGTGGCGTGGTGGTGTCTAGTGATGATAGTTGAGGTTGAAGAGTGAGCAGTATGTGACGTGGTGGTGTCTAGTGATGATAGTTGAGGTTGAAGAGTGAGCAGTATGTGGCGTGGTGGTGTCTAGTGATGATGAGGTTGAAGAGTGAGCAGTATGTGGCGTGGTGGTGTCTAGTGATGATAGTTGAGGTTGAAGAGTGAGCAGTATGTGGCGTGGTGGTGTCTAGTGATGATAGTTGAGGTTGAAGAGTGAGCAGTATGTGGCGTGGTGGTGTCTAGTGATGATAGTTGAGGTTGAAGAGTGAGCAGTATGTGACGTGGTGGTGTCTAGTGATGATAGTTGAGGTTGAAGATTGAGCAGTATGTGGCGTGGTGGTGTCTAGTGATGATAGTTGAGGTTGAAAAGTGAGCAGTATGTGGCGTGGTGGTGTCTAGTGATGATAGTTGAGGTTGAAGAGTGAGCAGTATGTGGCGTGGTGGTGTCTAGTGATGATGAGGTTGAAGAGTGAGCAGTATGTGGCGTGGTGGTGTCTAGTGATGATAGTTGAGGTTGAAGAGTGAGCAGTATGTGGCGTGGTGGTGTCTAGTGATGATAGTTGAGGTTGAAGAGTGAGCAGTATGTGGCGTGGTGGTGTCTAGTGATGATAGTTGAGGTTGAAGAGTGAGCAGTATGTGACGTGGTGGTGTCTAGTGATGATAGTTGAGGTTGAAGAGTGAGCAGTATGTGACGTGGTGGTGTCTAGTGATGATAGTTGAGGTTGAAGAGTGAGCAGTATGTGGCGTGGTGGTGTCTAGTGATGATAGTTGAGGTTGAAGAGTGAGCAGTATGTGGCGTGGTGGTGTCTAGTGATGATAGTTGAGGTTGAAGAGTGAGCAGTATGTGGCGTGGTGGTGTCTAGTGATGATGAGGTTGAAGAGTGAGCAGTATGTGGCGTGGTGGTGTCTAGTGATGATAGTTGAGGTTGAAGAGTGAGCAGTATGTGGCGTGGTGGTGTCTAGTGATGATAGTTGAGGTTGAAGAGTGAGCAGTATGGACGTGGTGGTGTCTAGTGATGATAGTTGAGGTTGAAGAGTGAGCAGTATGTGGCGTGGTGGTGTCTAGTGATGATTGTTGAGGTTGAAGAGTGAGCAGTATGTGGCGTGGTGGTGTCTAGTGATGATGAGGTTGAAGAGTGAGCAGTATGTGACGTGGTGGTGTCTAGTGATGATAGTTGAGGTTGAAGAGTGAGCAGTATGTGGCGTGGTGGTGTCTAGTGATGATAGTTGAGGTTGAAGAGTGAGCAGTATGTGGCGTGGTGGTGTCTAGTGATGATAGTTGAGGTTGAAGAGTGAGCAGTATGTGGCGTGGTGGTGTCTAGTGATGATAGTTGAGGTTGAAGAGTGAGCAGTATGTGGCGTGGTGGTGTCTAGTGATGATGAGGTTGAAGAGTGAGCAGTATGTGGCGTGGTGGTGTCTAGTGATGATAGTTGAGGCAGTGCAAGGTGCAGCCTTCACAACCTTAATAACCAGATACCTGCAGAAATTAGCCACGGAGATGGAGGATTGATGGGATGGAATAAGAGAGTTGAGGAAGGATGGGGCAAGGGAGGGTGCAGTTGAGATGGGTAGAGTTTGATAGGTGAGTGAGGGTGGATTGGGGGATGGTGAGTGATGGTGGATGAGTGGATGGTGGAGCAAGTCATCGAGGTTATGGTACAGCTCCAAACTGTTAAGACAAGGTTATGATATAGTGATATAAACAGTTTGTGTTGCAGGAGTGCGGAGGAATTAGCAAATGGGAGAGACGGGAAGGGAAAAAGAGAGAGGAGGCAAGGCAAGAAATGATGAGGAGGGAAGGATGGGAGAAGTTGAAACCTAGTTAATAAGGTTGAGTGCTGTATGTTTGGTGATGGAGGCTGTGGTTGTGAGTGCTCGCCTGCGTTGTTTGTTGGTAATGTAAAACTAGTGAGAAGAATAAACCAGACGAGGACAGGGAAAGGTTGCTAACGAACCTGAACAAAATGAAAGATCGGTCAGAAAAGTGGTTGCTTGACTTCAACCCCAGCAATGCCAGGTCATGAAGATTGAGGAATTGAGGCTGCAGTCCTCACTGCAAGAACAAGACCTGGGGGTGAGCACAGTGCCTAGCATTTCGCCAGAGCCTCACATCAATCGAATAACCTCAATAGCAAATGATTATCAGGCAAATCTGAGACAGCCTTCAGGAATCTCTGCAAAGGGTCTTCCCGGGATCTTCATACAGTATACGTCAGGCCCATCTTGGAGCACGCAGCGCCAGTATGGAACCCACAACTGAGGAAGCATGTTAAGAAACTGGAGAAAGTACAGAAGTACGCATCAATGCTGGGTCCTGAGTTAAGATGTATAAGCTATGAGGAGAGGCTAACGGAATTGAACCTAACGACATTGGAGGAGACAAGAGCCAGGACAATGTCACAGCATCACCACCTTTCTTCACCATCACCACAACTCTCCTCAGCCACCAAACCCACCCTACCCAACACCTTCCCACTACATTCTTCCCAAAATTCTGCTCCCAGGTAGGGTATAGCAGTGAGGGTTGGAGGATGGGGAGATGAACATATGAGAACTTGGCTTTCCCCATCTCCTTTTTCCCAAGTCTGAGCCCAGACCATTGTAACACCCTCGTGTTACATGTTACCATGTATATCTTGTTGGAGTTTATACAAGGTCTATTTAGCCTTCTTCCAGGTCCCTTGTAACCTCATCTTTTCACCAGTTCCACTTCTCCATTGTCAGGGCAGAAGGGGCATCCAGGCACTCCAAGCACTTAATCTTCATGGATTGGCACTTGATGGGCTTGCTTCTTCTAGTTTGCTTGGCTCTTATTGACAAAAGGAAAAGGTCAGAATCTTGTTACCAAATCAGTGTATATCTTAGAGTAGGGGTATGTCTTTCAGAGTAGGTGAGGCAAGATCTTGGTATATATTTTCCCCTCTCAGGCCACCTGAAGTATCCTCAGGATCTTTGGATAACCTCAGCTCTCCTGTCTCTCATCTACATACTTAACCCTACATGGATCCTATGACCTACATGATCCTCCTCATTTTCAGACCCGTAATCGGGTTCTCATTCCTTTCCTTAGGCTCCTCTCATTACTAGGCCAGGGGACCTCCTCATTTACAGGCCCCTGCTACGTGGCCCTCATTACTAGGCCAAGGGACCTCATTTACGGGCCCCTGCTTCGTGGCCCTTATATTACTAGACCAAGGGACCTCATTTACGGGCCCCTGCTACATGGTGCTCTCATTACTAGGCCAGCAGACCTCATTTACAGGCCCCTGCTACAGTGGCCCTTTCATTACTAGGCCTGGGGACCTCATTTGCAGGCCCCTGTCACGTGGTCCTTTCATTTCTAGGCAAGGGGACCTCATTTATAGGCTCCTCACACGTCACATTATTTTGAGGGATTGCTAATTCTTGGGTCATAATGAAAGGTTTGATTTTATTTTGCTGCACAGTACTCTCCTTCTGACCCATATATATATATATATATATATAAAGATAATATGCGTAACTCAAAGCCTACCCTTGAGCATATAAGGCGCAGGATGATTTTTCAAGACTTTTTGCGGGGAAAAAAGTGCGCCTTATATGCCGGAAAATACAGTAGGTTAGGGTTAGGCTAGTACTTGAGAAACAGTGCTAATTATCTCTCTCCCTCCTATCCTTCATATTGCTTTCTCCCCATCCCTCGTCCCTATTCGTCCATCCCTCCTCTTATTCCTTCCCTCCCAGTCCTTCCTACTTTTCACTCCTCAGGCTATTCCTACCCATTTTGCCTCTCCCTTTCCCTAGTCCTGCTTATTTCTTCATTCCCATATCTCTCTTTCCCAATTCTCTTATCTTCCAAATTCCCCTCTATACCTCTTCCTCCCTCTTCCCTCAATACTCCCCTCTCCATCTCGATACCTTTCTTCCCCATCCCTCCCTATACCTCCCCTCCATCTTTCCTCCCTATTCCTCCCTGTTCTCATTTTTCCCTATTCCTTCTCCTCCGTATGCCTCTCCTTTACCCTCCCCAATTCCTCCTTTACTCCTCCCCTCCTTTACTCCTCCCCTCCTTTACTCCTCCCCTCCTTTACTCTCCCCAGTTCCTCCTTTATTCCTCCCCTCCTTTACCCTCCCAAATTCTCCTTTTCCCCCTCCTTACCCTCCCAAATTCCTCCCCTCCTTTACCCTCCCAAATTCCTCCCCTCCTTTACCCTCCCAAATTCCTCCTTTATTCCTCCCCTCCTTACCCTCCCCAATTCCTACCCTTCTTTACACTCCCTAATTCCTCCTTTATTCCTCCCCTCCTTTACTCTCCTCAATTCCTCCTTTATTCCTCCCCTCTTTTACTTTCCCAATTCCTAGTTTATTCCTCCCTACTATACCCTCCCCAGTTCCTCCTTTATTCCACCCCTCATTTTTAATTTCCCCTCCTTTATTCCTCCCTCATATTTCCTCTAACCTCCTTTATTCCTCCCCTCATATTTCCTCTCCCATCCTTTATTCCTCCCCTCATATTTCCTCTTCCCTCCTTTATTCCTCCCCTCATTTCGTCTCCCCTCCTTTATTCCTCCCCTCATATTTCCTCTCCCCTCCTTTATTCCTCCCCTCAACCCTCCACATCAATTGCAGGGATAATTAGGCAACCCGTATCATAGCTGCTTCAATTATACACACCACACTAAGTAAATAATCCGACGCTGATGCTATAATCGAAGAGGAGTGGGTAGAGGCTCTGCCTGGGAGAATTATTAGATTATACTATAATTTTAGAAGGGGAAGTCTCCATTATACGTGATAATTTGACCTCAGAATGGGTTGGGAGCTGGGCCTCGAACCTCCCCTCCAGTACAACTCGGTGAGTACACTGTAACTCATTTTTTTCGTAGTTGGAGTATGGTTGTACTCACCGAGTTGTTTTTGCTGGTGGTCGAGACACAGCTCCCGGTCCCGCCTCTTAGACTAGTGTGAGCCGACTAGTGGATAAAGATGTGTATAACAGGAGGCTCCTTGTTATTGCAGTGTTTCGCCCACATGTAGGAGAAATGTCGTGAATAATAAAGTGTCTCCTTTCGCTACACATACCTTTCTTTAACCACTTTAGCATGAATATACATTGGTGCATGAATATACATTGGTGCATGATTATACATTGGTGTATGAATATACATTGGTGCATGATAATACACTTGTGTTAGCATCACTGAGGTGAATGATGGTGTATTCACAGAGGTGAGTGAGGTGGGTAATTGTTGGCCCTTGCTTCACCCTGCATGTGGTGGGGTGTCAGGGAGGGTGAGGGAGAGGAGTTGGTGGAGGGGGGAGGTATTGATGAAGGGGATATATTGGTGGTGATTGTTGGTTGAGGTGGGAAGGTGAGGGTGAGGTGGGAGAGGAGGTATTAGTGGAGGGGAGACACAAGAACTAAGTTGAGATGGAAGTCAGCCTTAAAATACTACTCCAGTACTTGGACCTGCCTAGCATAGGCCAATAGGCCTGCTGAAGTTCTCCTTCTTTCTTATATTCTTAAAATAACATGTTAAAAATATCTAACCAAGACAGGACTCGCATCAATGGGTTCAAGTAAGAAAAATTTAGATTTAGAAAAGATATAAGAAAGCACTGGTTTGGTAATAGAGTTGTGGATGAGCGGAACAAACTCCCGAGTACCGTCACTGGAGCGAAAACCTCTTGTGTGTTTGTGTGTGTGTTGGACCTGCCTAGCATAGGCCAGTAGTCCTGCAACAGTGCTCCTTCCTCTCTTATGTTCTCTCTCTAATATGCACAAAATGGCCGACCCACTAGATGGGTTGTGTGAAAAAGGGGCGGGGAAGGGGTGAGGGAGGGGGTAGAGGGAGGGGCAGGCCAGCGGTCATGCAAGAGTCAGTCATGCAAGAAAAGGGCCGCGCCAATCACCTAATTATGAACGCAGCTCAATCAGTGGGGGCGGGGGGGGGGTGAGGGGAGGCGATGTGGAAGTGGGGATATGATGAGGAGGCGAGAGGTGATGAAAAACCGGTGGTGAGAGGGGGGGTTAAGCTGGACTTTCCACACCCATCATCCAGTTGTGACCTTTAACTGGTGTAGGTCAAGCTTGGGTGTGGGGTGAAGCTTGGGTGTAAGTCAAGCTCGGGTGTGGGTCAAGCTTGGATGTAGGTCAAACTTGGGTGTAGGTCAAGCTTGGGTGTAGGTCAAGCTTGGGTGTAGGTCAAGCTTGGGAGTTGGTCAAGCTTGGGTGCAGGTCAAGCTTGGATATAGGTCAAACTTGGATGTAGGTCAAGCTTGGGTGTAGATCAAGCTTATGTGTAGGTCAAGCTTGGGTGTAGGTCAAGCTTGGATATAGGTCAAACTTGGATATAGGTCAAACTTGGATGTAGGTCAAACTTGGGCGTAGGTCAAGCTTGGGTGTAGGTCAAGCTTGGGTGTAGGTCAAGCTTGGGTGTAGGTCAAGCTTGGGTGTGGGTCAAGCTTGGGTGTAGGTCAAGCTTGGGTGTAGGTCAAGCTTGGATGTAGGTCAAGCTTATGTGTAGGTCAAGCTTGGGTGTGGGTCAAGCTTGACCAACACCCTCAGCCTTGGAGAAGAGTTCAGCTCCATGGAGCTGAACTCTTCTCCAGGCTGAGGGACTGACCACCTTAAATACTTTTTCTCCAAGGTTGATGGACTGATTTCATCATCTTTATTTCAATGCTACTGCTACCTTTGTATTTGACTGAAGAAGCCTACTTGTAGGCGAAACGTTTCATCAATAAAGATACCCAACTGTTGCACATGTGTCTTAATCTTCAAATGTCAGAATTTTATACCATTTTGAACAGTCTCCAAACTATCATGTATCTCCACGTATACAAGAGGCATAATTCAGTGTCTCAAAACTATTACGAGAGAGAGGAGCGGCAGTCTAGGTCTCTGAAGAGACCTAGAGACCCATATCTCAGTCCTCACAAAGAGCTTTATCTCAACACACTTAAGAAGCTGCAAATCAGCATTCTCAGGAGGCAGCATATCTGTATGTAGCTCTGCACTTTCAACAGACCCAGGAGCCAGAGCTCAACCCATTCAAACACTTAATATGTGAGACAGTATTATAAGTTGTATTCTTCAGGGCCTGACACATTGACTTCAAACTTTCCCTGTACAGTGGAACCTCGGTGTTTGAACTTAATTGGTTCCTAGGTGGTATTGGAACTGCGAAAAGTTCGATGTCCGAAACAGTATTTGCCAGGCTTTAATTATCAGCCTCACACACAGGAGGATGTTGAACTGACTCTTCTAAAAGTCAGTTAGGTCAGTGTCAGAGGTCACTTCAAAATACTTTTGAAACAGGACTTTCCTGTAAAGTTTTTTTTTTTTAACATGAATTATAAACAAGTCAGAGCGTTCGGACTCCAGAAAAACGTTCAAAGACCGGGTCATTTTTTTCTGAACAAAATTGTTTGGGTTCTGACTTGCTCGAGGTGTACAAGAATGGTATACAATACCGACAATATGAAATAAAGACACATGTGCAACATCTGGGTATCTTTATTGTAAACGTTTCGCCATCCAGTGGCTTTATCAGTACAAATTCAAGGACATAATTTGAAGACTGTAGAACTATATACAAAAGATGAGGTAATCAGTCCCTCGGCCTTGGAGTTAAGTGAACAGCACCGAAGTCGTGGAGTTTCTGGAGTTGCTCGAGGTCCGGTGCGTTCGAACACCGAGGTTCCACTGTATCTGAAAGAGTTAACCTCCATCTCTTGGGACTCATTATGATGTTGAGTTACAGCTCCTAGGCTTCTTGATGGCATTTAGGTATAGTTCCCGTGTTAAACTCTACACAGCGGAAGAGTCACACCGAAGGTTCTTAGACAAATGGACGTAGGTGCGGCTGCTGTGACATTTTATTGTTCCCACAATTAAATGTCACATTAGTTGTGTCCATTTATCTAACATTTTGTCGGTAATTCTTCCATTATTACATTGTCCACCCTATCAGTTCCTCTCAGTATTTTGTACGTTGTTATCATATCACCTCTAGCCCTTCTATGATATCAAGTTTGTCTTCTTTATTCTCTCCTCCTAGCACATATCCCTCGGCTCCGGCACACGTCTCTGCATCTCTTCTGGTGTCTGGAAGTGCTTGGTCAGGTGTGGGTTCCACACTGGTGCTGTGTACTCGAGTATGGGGCTGACATGTGCCGTACACAATAAAACGTGTACTTAGAATCCTTACACACACACACACACACACACACACACACACACACACACACACACACACACACACACACACACACACACACACACACACACACACACACACACACACACACACACACACACACACACACACACACACACACACACACACACACACACACACTAAGCGCTCGCATGCCTAAAACACATTAATTAAAGTCTGCAGGTAATGTTCACTTGTTGGGTGAACATGACTGCCGTGGCAGGCAGAGCGTTCACAAGAACAACTCAACGTAATGAACAAAGTTTTTTTGCCCCAGCCGAAGGTACAACACAATTAAGAAGCTTGACGTTCAGTTTACGCTCAAGCTTAAGATGTGATCAAGGCAAGAAGAGTGAAAACAAACAAACAACACAAGGAGAAGAAGGCGAGAGATAAAAGTTAGTGAAGGAAGTGAGACAACCAAGAGAGGGAGACTCACAACATAAATAATATATATATATATTATATATATATATATATATATATATATATATATATATATATATATATATATATATATATATATATATATATACACACACACACAGTAGTGTTGTGTTAATTCCATGGTCTAATTTTTCTTTCCTGTTAATTTTTATGGAGAGCGGGAGAGAGCCTTCTTCTTTACGATTCAAACATAGGTTGGCTCGGCACAAGATCTAAATGTAGAATAATTTAGGCTTTTCTAATTGGTAAATTTCATATAGACCGTAGTGTATTCTGTTATCTCTCTCCCTCTGTCTTTCTCTCACTGTCTATGTCTCTCTCTCTCTATCTCTATATCTATCTATCCATCCCTCCTTTTCCCCCCTCCTTCCATCACCACCACACTAACATCAACATCATCTGTGTGACAGGTGAGTGTTGAAGAGCGGCAGGGTTGATGGACAGGTGTCAGGGAGAGCACCTGCGTGTCCCCCACACACCTCACATCTCAGGGAATGCACTTTCACCCGTCACACTGACAGATGAGGTGTGTGTATGTGTGTGTGTGTGTGTGTGTGTGTGTGTGTGTGTGTGTGTGTGTGAGGGAGGAGCAGGAACACTGTTACCACAGCATTCCTCTCACACCAAGTTAATGAGTCAATTGCATCGTTAAGGACCAAACAGCCGCAATTAACAACGTTTATGTCTTTGTTTATTTTCAGACATTTCTTTCTGGCAACACATTTTATTTTCTAGACGACGTAAATTTATTTCCTCTCGGATATATTTCCCAGAGATTGTAACGATATACTTCTCTACGGTGTGTGTGTGTAGGGATTTATTCCCCCAGAGTTCTGAGATATTTTCCCCACAAGAATTTTCCAAGAATCTGATTTTATTTTATTTTCCAAAGAATATGTAAAATTTTATTCCCTGGGATTACAATAATATTCAATAAGATTATGTAGATCTATTTCTCACTTAATCCCTTCCCCATTTTTTGTCCCTTAAGTATTAAAAATCTATTTCTAAATATTCTTTTTTTAAATAAGGATTAATTTATTAATATAGGAAGATAGACTTACCAATATTATGAGTTTCTTTTTTCAGATACATGCTTTGATCTATTTCCCCCGTGTTTAAGGATATATTTTTTACCGTGTTTAAGGATCTATTTTTCCCGTGTTTAAGGATCTATTTTTCCTGTGTTTAAGGATCTATTTTTCCCGAGTTTAAGGATCTATTTTTCCCCTGTTTAAGGATATATTTTTTTACCGTGTTTAAGGATCTATTTTTCCCTTGTTTAAGGATCTATTTTCCCGTGTTTAAGGATCTATTTTTCCCTTGTTTAAGGATCTATTTTTCCCGTGTTTAAGGATCTATTTTTCCCGTGTTTAGGGATTTATTTTTCCCCTGTTTAAGGATCTATTTTTCCCGTGTTGATCTGTTTCTCCCGTGTTTAAGGATCTATTTTTCCCGTGTTTAAGGATCTATTTTTCCCGTGTTTAATGATCTATTTTTCCCGTGTTTAAGGATCTATTTTTCCGTGTTTAAGGATCTATTTTTCCCGTGTTTAAGGATCTATTTTTCCCGTGTTTAAGGATCTATTTTTCCCGTGTTTAAGGATCTATTTTTCCCGTGTTTAAGGATGTGTTTCTCCCGTGTTTAAGGGGCACGTCAGTTCCCTGTTTTCTAATAATATGTTATTTTTCCCCTATACTCTACCTTGTAGATTATAGGGGAAAAATAAACACGTTAATAGGAGACAGGGAAACTCACGCGCCTCTTAAGGATCTATTTCTCCCGTTTTTTAATTATTTATATCTACCGTATTTAAAAATGCATTTCTTCCGTGTTTAAGAGTGTATTTCCCTAGTGTTTAAGGATGTGTTTCTCGCCTTGTTTGAAGACCTGTTTCTCCCGTGTAGTAAATACGATGAGTTTGGAAAGTCAGTGTTGACAAGAGTACTTAGTCTTACCCCTAGAAGCTGGATCACTGGATCAAGTCAAACCCACAGTTAAATACTTGTGGGGACACGTGTTCACAGGGCTACATGGTATAATAATAATAATAATAATAATAATAATAATAGCAACAACAATAACAACAATAATAACAATAATAATAATAATAATAATAAAAATAACAGTAATAATAATGATTATAACAACAACAACAACGACAGTAATTATAAATATAACAACAGAAACAACAACAATAATATTAATAATAATACATATAAAAATAACAATAATAAATATGACAACAGTAAAAACAATAATAATAATATTTTCACCAAAAAACCGCAGCGCTATATGACCCTTGTGGGTTTTGCGCTTAGTTTTGATTATAAAACCTGCACTCAACTTCATGCCGACGTACCTGTCCTTGCTGAACTATTGTCAAGTCACAACTGAGCTGAGAAAAGAAGGCCAGTAGATCATAGAGAAGGACTTCAATACTGAAGGTCCGCGGTATGTGTGGCATTTAGGAAATTTAGTGATAAAGAGCCTTTCAGAGCGCCTAAAGACTCCGTTGGTATTTACGGCGTTAGATTCACTGAAGGAGCCAGGCGCTGGGACACTGTTGCAGTCTCCAGCTGGGACACTGTTGCAGTCTCCAGCCAGAACAGCTTCCAGTAAAGACTGGGATAACTGCAGAGTAGATTATATGGCCTGGACAAGGCTTGTGTTCGTATCAGGGAAGATATAACTGGTACCCTAGCAGTTCGTGCTCCTCATGAAGGGGATTTCCTATTGGCTCTAAGTAATTTTCTGCTGGACATTTGCCAGCACCTCATACCATGTGTATTAGTGTGCTCCTTGACCTGTTTCATCATAGCTTCACCGAAAACTGGTGTCATAATTTTTATTTTTAATTTTTTACATGAAATGAAAAACACTTGATACTTCTCAAAATTGTCACTTTTTTGAGTTTTTAAACCATATTTGGGGGAACTTAAATTTGTCCTTACTACAAATATCTCATACTTTAAGGTTAAATTTTATTAAGAACAAGATATTTCTATGAACGCTACTGCTTATTTACCCTAGATAACCCCATGTATGTTATGTAATGCATTTATATACATTCTGTTAATGTATCAGGGGTGACATTTTCAGTGGTACTGGGCGCCTGATGTTTGAAGCACTGATGGCCAAGTGGACTAAGGCGTCTCTGAATTTTTGGCGGGCTTCTCAGGAGGAGTGCTAAAGTATTAGGGGTTCGATCCCCGGCTAGTCGTAGTATTGTTATTTATATCCATTCTGTAGTATGAAAACCAGAACTGAGCTGCATGATCTAGGTGGGGCCTTGGTAATGATGTGTAGAGTTGTAGTGTAACCTTTGGACTCCTGCTGCTTATAAGAACACAAGTGGTGTGTAGAGTTGTAACCTTTGGACTCCTGCTGCTTATAAGAACACAAGTGATGTGTAGAGTTGTAACCTTTGGACTCCTGCTGCTTATAATAACACAAGTGGTGTGTAGAGTTGTAGTGTAGCCTTTGGACTCCTGCTACTTATAAGAACATAAGTGGTGTGTAGAGTTGTAGTGTAACCTTTGGACTCCTGCTACTTATAAGAACACAAGTGGTGTGTAGAGTTGTAGTGTAACCTTTGGACTCCTGCTACTTATAAGAACACAAGTTACAACTTATGTAGGTTGTTCTGTATTTACATCAACAGAATAATAGACACACCTTCATGATTTTATGGACGGTAATGTGTTGACGCTAGCAACACATTGCAAGTCATTAAGACCTTAATAATGTTATCAAAACACCGCAAGTCATTAAGAAGTTAATAATGTTATCAAAGCGTCAGTAGTCATAAAGACGTTAATGATGTCATCAAAAGATGGCTGGTCGTAAAGACGTTAATGATGTCATCAAAAGATGGCTGGTCGTAAAGACGTTGATGATGTCATCAAAAGATGGCTGGTCGTAAAGACGTTAATGATGTCATCAAAAGATGGCTGGTCGTAAAGACGTTAATGATGTCACAAAAAAAAACAAGTAAAGATAGAAAGACCATCTTACCCCTGGGCAGGTGGTCAACAGATGGTGTGGGACTACACATGTCCGTCCAGCTACAGTGACTAACACCTGTCTCCATTACAGCGACTCAGCGGTACGCGCAGCTGGGATTCGTAAAAGGTTACAGCTTCCTCCTAATTGGTTCATAGATAAAAGGCACGCCAGGAAAATATGTACCTAACTGCTGAAAGAATTTAGTAATAAACTCCCTTTGGAAAGCAAGTGGCAGTGATGGATTACACAGAGGTAAACAACAACACTTGATGTGTATATCTCCATCTTGGGTTGAGACCCTCGTCAGCAGGTATTTTATAAGTCAGAAAAGTATATTTAGGTAGTGGGAACTATGTAGTGGGCTAGGTGGGTGTCAGTGGTAGTTGTGGAGTGTGTGACATGGGTGAGGGACGCCATGAAGTTGGTGTGCTTTCCGGTTAAATTAAGCACTTGTATGTATAAGGTGTTTCACTCGTAGGAGGCCCCGAGTTATCGTTTACTACAGACATAGAAACAAGACGGTTACAACTACGGGAGTGCCAGCTCGGGGCCTCCTACGAGTGAAACACCTGTACTTCTTCACTGTGAACTCGGTACTTACCTACTTCTTTAAAGGGAACCTGATAATTAAATCTCGTGAGGGATATGTCAGGAAACTGGTGGGTTTTACGGATATATTAAACGCTTGTTTGTAATTTTTTTCGCCGCGAACTTTGTGTTTCTGTTTAAGTTACATCAATGTCTGAAGTTGATATTTTGAAGTATTGAAGTTTGGTGGTTGATCTCTCACTGCTGCTTCCAGTGTCTTCTTGAACGATACTTAATTTTTTTTTGTCGTATCTCAACACCTTTTCAGTTGATTTGTGTACTTACAGGACCTCACATGACGAAGCTATCTAGTGTTTATCTAAATGACCGTTAATGTTATTCTCCTTGTGAGACCAAGACCAGTCTCACCCACGTCAACCACCTCACTGTTGTTGACAAGACAGTCTCACCCACGTCAACCACCTCACTGTTGTTGACAAGACAGTCTCACCCACGTCAACCACCTCACTGTTGTTGACAAGACAGTCTCACCCACGTCAACCAACTCACTGTTGTTGACAAGACAGTCTCACCCACGTCACCCACCTCACTGTTGTTGACAAGACAGTCTCACCCACGTCACCCACCTCACTGTTGTTGACAAGACAGTCTCACCCACGTCAACCAACTCACTGTTGTTGACAAGACAGTCTCACCCACGTCAACCACCTCACTGTTGTTGACAAGACAGTCTCACCCACGTCAACCACCTCACTGTTGTTGACAAGACAGTCTCACCCACGTCAACCACCTCACTGTTGTTGACAAGACAGTCTCACCCACGTCAACCACCTCACTGTTGTTGACAAGACAGTCTCACCCACGTCAACCACCTCACTGTTGTTGACAAGACAGTCTCAACCACGTCAACCAACTCACTGTTGTTGACAAGACAGTCTCACCCACGTCAACCAACTCACTGTTGTTGACAAGACAGTCTCACCCACGTCAACCAACTCACTGTTGTTGACAAGACAGTCTCACCCACGTCAACCAACTCACTGTTGTTGACAAGACAGTCTCACCCACGTCAACCAACTCTCAATTATTGCATGATATTTTATCATTCTGTTTACTACTTATTGATGAGGATCTCGGACCAAAATCTAAATATCCAGTACACACACAACCCGCACATATAAAAGAGAGGAGCTTACGACGACGTTTCGGTCCGACTTGGACCATTTACAAAGTCACACTAACACACAGAGACGGGGGAAGGGGTATTTATAGGCAGGCAGACAGGGGAGGGTACCAGAGAGTGGGGTACTAATGAAGTAAGTAGTGGAAGTGGTAGTAGTAGTAATAGTAGTAGTGGAGACAGTCATATTCTAGAGGAGCACTGCAATGAGGCTAGCGGCCCGCAAGGGTGGGCCGCTTCTTGTACGTGTGGCTTTCCCTCTATCACACACACACACACACACACAAACACACAGGAGGCAGGATCCATACATAGCTTTAAGGAGAGGTATGATAAAGCTCATGGAGCGGGTAGAGTGACCGAGTAGCGGCCAGTGAAGAGGCGGGGCCAGGAGCTGTGACTCGACTCCTGCAACCACAACTCGTTGAGCACAACTAGGTGAGTACACACACACACACACACACACACACACACACACACAGTAATAACTACATGTGACAGAAACTCAGGAGATTAATGAAGAGGATCCCAAAAGAGGATCGAAATATACAGATCAATTAATCTTCTGAGTTTCTGTCTCCCTGTGGGGTTATTATTGAGCATGTGTGTGTATGTGTGTGTGTGGTGTGTGTGTATGGTGTGTGTGTATATGTGTGTGTGTGGTGTGTATGTGTGTGTGGTGTGTGTATGTGTGTGTGTGTGTGTAGTGTGTGTGTGTGTGTGTAGTGTGTGTGTGTATGTGTGTGTGTGTGGTGTGTGTGTGTAGAGAGAGAGAGATAGAGAGAGAGAGATCACCTGTCTTCACGTATCCTGGTATTCCACAATCTTAATATAATTTTCTGTAAACATTTAAGCCCCATACCTCTGTTCTCACCTGTGTTCCTTGCTCCTGTCGCTTCTAATATCTTCTCTAAGTAGCAACAGTACTAGGAACTACTGACAGACAGACAGACATAAATCAACGTCAGCTGGACCCACAGCAAGTCATTAGTAGTTTCAAAGCGAGCAGTGTTAATTGCTTTTTAATTACCCCCTTCAAGACAATTTGTCGACTCTCTTCAGAAGAAAGTCGACCAGGTAATTTCTGCTAATTAAATTTTTACCTGAAGTGGCCAATTTAGCGAGCCGCAAAGTAGCGGTAATTTGGACAACAGGAAGGTATATTCTGTTGTTTAGACAACAGAAAGATATGTACTTTTTAGACAACAGGAAGATATACTGTTGTTTGGAAAACAGGACGATGTTCCCTGTTTAGGCAACAGGAATATATACTGTAGCTTGGAAAACAGGAAGATATTCTCTGTTGTCTAGACAACAGGCAGATATACTATTATTTCGAAAAACAGGAAGATGTTCTCTGTTGTTTAGACAACAGGAAGATATACTGTTATTTGGAAAACAGGAAGATGTTCTCTGTTGTTTAGACAACAGGAAGATATACTGTTGTTTGGAAAACAGGAAGATGTATTTTTCTTCCTCTTATTAAGACGACACAGAAGTCAAGAGGCCTTCCTCTCTGTTGAACTCTTCAAGGAAGGAATTCATACTGGTTTAGTGCTTTTTTTACACTACTACTACTACTTGATTACTATTGTTACTGCTACTGCTGTTGCTACTACTACTAACACTACTAATACTACTATTACTACTACTGCTACTAATACTACTGCTCCTACTATCACTACTACTGTCATTACTACTACTACTGCTGCTGCTGCTGCTGCTGCTGCTACTGCTACTACTACTACTACTACTACTACTACTACTACTACTACTACTACTACTACTGCTGCTGCTGCTGCTGCTGCTACTACTAATACTACTATTACTACTACTAATACTACTATTACTACTCCTAACACTACTACTAGTAACACTACTATTAATAATAATAATAAAAAAAAAATTCATAAAAGATTATTTTTGTTTTTATACTTATTTTTTTTTTTATGCTAACTCCAAAACCGTTCTCTGGTTTTTCTCTTTCACGCACATTTTTCAAGATAAGACCCATCAATATATTTTGGCTATTTATAGGCGGTCTGCGACCTTTAATAAGGGAATATTGTATTGTATTATTATTGTATTGATGTACTATGGCGTATTTTCAGAACGGTTGTATTTAATACTGGAATTAGGTGATAAGTCGTGGAGATAAAAACGTCGTTATCAATAGTTTAGCGGACGTTTGGGGCGGACAGTTGTTTGGAGCAAGTGACTGTTATGGCGGCCGGACAGTGTTGGGGCCGGACAGTGTTGGGGCCAGACAGTGTTGGGGCCGGACAGTGTTGGGGCCGGACAGTGTTGGGGCCGGACAGTGTTGGGGCCGGACAGTGTTGGGGCCGGACAGTGTTGGGGCCGGACAGTGTTGGGGCCGGACAGTGTTGGGGCCGGACAGTGTTGGGGCCGGACAGTGTTGGGGCCGGACAGTGTTGGGGCCAGACAGTGTTGGGGCCGGACAGTGTTGGCGCCGGACAGTGTTGGGGCCAGACAGTGTTGGCGCCGGACAGTGTTGGGGCCGGACAGTGTTGGCGCCGGACAGTGTTGGCGCCGGACAGTGTTGGGGCCGGACAGTGTTGGCGCCGGACAGTGTTGGCGCCGTGGCTTGACGCCGATATTTACGTGTGGATGAGCGCGCATAAGCGAAGGTTTTCGTTCATAGGAGAGGCTTGGAGACGAGTTGTTAGTGGTAAGAAAGTGTAGTAGGAGACTGACCCCACACTGTTGGGTTTTGGTCTCAGTTTTGAATGGGGGATAATTGCTTTGAAGGGAAAAATAAAGTAAATGACTGGTTTTAGGACTTCAACCATGGAAACGAGGGCCCGACAAGCAGGCTTCTTTTTGTTTTTTTAGTCAACTGAGTCAATGAAGGTTGAAGACAGACTGGAGACGAATAAGACACATGTGCAACAATTGGGTATGTTTAATGCGGAGACGTTTCGCCAGTGAGTGGTTTTATGAGTGCCACACAGAGCCACTGGTTGGCGAGACTTGTTTACAACAAAAATACCCAGGTATTATACATGTAACTTATGTATCTTCTTGTGGGTCTTGTTTACCATTAATATATACTAATACAAACTGGACAATGAACAGTTGAAAAGGGCAGTACTTTCACTCTGTGAACCTTTCTTTAAACGATATTACCTGGAGTTTACCTGGAGAGAGTTCCAGGGGTCCTGCACTTTGCCCTCACTCTCTCACTCCTCTCCTCTCCTTGCTAGCTCTCACCTCTCTCCCTTACCTCCACTCCCCCTCCCTTTACTGTCTCCCCAGCTACAACACCCCACTCCCCTGACAACTCCTGACAACACCAGATGCCCCTTTCCCCACATCTCACCCCTACCTACCCACCATGATCCCCATCCTCACAATGACCCCCAGCCATTCCCTCCCCCTTCACATTGACCCCCAGCCCTCTCGTCATCCCCCTCAACAAAATGACTCCCCAGCCCTCCCCTTCCTCCCCACAGTGACCCATATCCCTCCCCTCCCTCTCCATCATTATCCCTAGCCCTCCCCACCATGACCCTCCTATCCTCCAATCACCCACCTCATCAACATACTCTGATACCACTTAATGATTCCATCAGAAATTTTAACTAAATTCCCAAGATTTTAAGAGTTTGGAATTAACGGCTTGGTAGCTTAAGACTTCTCAGGGAGAAGGTCACCTCTCAGAGGAGAAGTAAGGTCACCTCTCAGGGAGAAGTAAGGTCACCTCTCAGAGAAGTAAGGTCACCTCTCAGAGGAGAAAGGTCACCTCAGAGAAGTAAGGTCACCTCAGAGAAGAAGTAAGGTCACCTCTCAGAGAAGAAGTAAGGTCACCTCTCAGAGAAGAAGTAAGGTCACCTCTCAGAGAAGAAGTAAGGTCACCTCTCAGAGAAGTAAGGTCACCTCTCAGAGGAGAAGTAAGGTCACCTCAGAGAAGACGTAAGGTCACCTCTCAGAGGAGAAGTAAGGTCACCTCTCAGAGGAGAAGTAAGGTCACCTCAGAGAAGAAGTAAAGTCACCTCTCAGAGGAGAAGCAAGGTCACCTCACAGAGATATGAGGTCACCTTCATTCAAAATAATGATTTATTTTGCATAAACTTATAAAACGTCAATGTTGTGATGTGGTTGATGCTGCCTGGTTGTTGTGGTGTGGTTGATGCTGCCTGGTTGTTGTGATGTGGTTGATGCTGCCTGGTTGTTGTGATGTGGTTGATGCTGCCTGGTTGTTGTGATGTGGTTGATGCTGCCTGGTTGTTGTTGTGTGGTTGATGCTGCCTGGTTGTTGTGATGTGGTTGATGCTGCCTGGTTGTTGTGATGTGGTTGATGCTGCCTGGTTGTTGTGATGTGGTTGATGCTGCCTGGTTGTTGTGATGTGGTTGATGCTGCCTGGTTGTTGTTGTGTGGTTGATGCTGCCTGGTTGTGATGTGGTTGATGCTGCCTGGTTGTTGTGGTGTGGTTGATGCTGCCTGGTTGTTGTGATGTGGTTGATGCTGCCTGGTTGTTGTGATGTGGTTGATGCTGCCTGGTTGTTGTGATGTGGTTGATGCTGCCTGGTTGTTGTGGTGTGGTTGATGCTGCCTGGTTGTTGTGGTGTGGTTGATGCTGCCTGATTGTTGTGGTGTGGTTGATGCTGCCTGGTTGTTGTGATGTGGTTGATGCTGCCTGGTTGTTGTGATGTGGTTGATGCTGCCTGGTTGTTGTGATGTGGTTGATGTTGCCTGGTTGTTGTTGTGTGGTTGATGCTGCCTGGTTGTTGTGATGTGGTTGATGCTGCCTGGTTGTTGTGATGTGGTTGATGCTGCCTGGTTGTTGTGATGTGGTTGATGCTGCCTGGTTGTTGTGATGTGGTTGATGCTGCCTGGTTGTTGTTGTGTGGTTGATGCTGCCTGGTTGTGATGTGGTTGATGCTGCCTGGTTGTTGTGGTGTGGTTGATGCTGCCTGGTTGTTGTGATGTGGTTGATGCTGCCTGGTTGTTGTGATGTGGTTGATGCTGCCTGGTTGTTGTGATGTGGTTGATGCTGCCTGGTTGTTGTGGTGTGGTTGATGCTGCCTGGTTGTTGTGGTGTGGTTGATGCTGCCTGGTTGTTGTGGTGTGGTTGATGCTGCCTGGTTGTTGTGATGTGGTTGATGCTGCCTGGTTGTTGTGGTGTGGTTGATGCTGCCTGGTTGTTGTGATGTGGTTGATGCTGCCTGGTTGATGCTGCCTGGGTGGCCAGCCTGCCTAGCAATAATCCCCAAATAAAACAAACTAATTTGCATATTAGACTGCATAATGTGCAAAAACCCGCTTGCGGGTTCTCCCCTTCCTTGTATGTCAGGGGAGGCTTGCAGGGGAAAAAATGTGTATTCTATGATTGCTTGCGTGTGTGTGTCTACTTACCTATTTGTGGTTACAGTGGTCGAGTCACAGCTCCTGACCCCGCCTCTTCGCTGGTCACTACTGGGTCCACTCTCTCCCTACTCCATAAGCTTTATCGTATCTCCTCTTAAAGCTATGTATAGATCTTGCCTCCACTACATCACTCTCCAGATTGTTCCACTTCCTGAACACTCTGTGGCTGAAGAAATACTTCCTAATATTCCTATGACTCATCTGAGTCTTCAATTTCCATTGTGACCCCCTTGTTTTGTCCCATCTCTGAAAAATCCTGTCCCTACCCACCTTGTCAATTCCTCTCAGTATTTTATGTCATTATCATGTCCCCCTATCTTTCCTGTCCTCCTTTGTCGTCAGGTCGATTTCTCTTAACCTCTCTTCGTAGGACATACGCCTTTGCTCTGGGACTAGTCTTGTGCAAACCTTTGTATTTTCTCTTAATTTTTTTACGTGCTTGCCTAGGTGTGGGTTCCAGTCTGGTGCTGCATACTCCAATATGGGCCTGATGTACACGGTGCACAGAGTCTTGAACGATGCCTTACTGAGGTGTCGAAACGCTATTCTTAGATTTGCTAGCTGACCGCATGCTGCAGCAGTTATGTGGTTGATATGCGCCTCAGGAGATGTGCTCGGTATTATACTACCCCAAGATCCTTTTCCTTGAGTGAGGTTTGTAGTCTTTGACCCCTAGCCTATACTCTCTCTGCGGTTTTCTTTTACCATCCCCAGTCTTCATGACTTTGCACTTGGTGCGGTTAAACTCCAAGAGCCACTTATTGGACCAGGCTTGCAGCCTGTCCAGATCCGTTTGTAGTTCTACCTGATCCTCATCCACTTGAATTCTCCTCATTAGCTTCACGTCGTCTACTAACGGAGACACCTCTGACTATTACTTCCGTCATGTCATTCACATATACTAGAAACAGCACCGGTCCTAGGACTGACCCCCGTGGAACCCCTCTCGTTACAGGAGCCCTACTCTGGCACCTCGTTACGTACCATCATTCGTGTGTGTGTGTTCATATATTTGTACTCACCTATTAGTGGTTGTTAGGATTGACTGTTCCTGGCTTCGCTTCTCCACTAGCCACTACTGGAGTCAATGTCCACTCCAGTATGTGTCCACTACCGTATGTATCCACTCCAGTATGTGTGCTCTACCGTATGTATCCACTCCAGTATGTGTCCACTACCGTATGTATTCACTCCAGTATGTGTCCACTACCGTATGTATCCACTCCAGTATGTGTCCACTACCGTATGTATTCACTCCAGTATGTGTCCACTACCGTATGTATTCACTCCAGTATGTGTCCAATACTGTATGTATCAACTCCATTATGTGTCCACTCCAGTATGTATCCACTACCGTATGTATCCACTCCAGTATGTGTCTGCTATCGTATGTATCCACTCCAGTATGTGTCTGCTACCGTATGTATCCACTCCAGTATGTGTCCACTACCGTATTTATTCACTTTAGTATGTGTCCACTCCTGTGAAGTGGTGGATGAAGGAAGAGATAAGAAAATGAGAGGAAAGATGGAAAAGGGGATGGGAAGGGATGCTAGAGGGAAAGACGATAGAAGGAAGGATGATAGAGGGAAAGACGATAGAAGGAAGGATGATAGAGGGAAAGACGATAGAAGGAAGGATGATAGAGGGAAAGACGATAGAAGGAAGGATGATAGAGGGAAAGACGATAGAAGGAAGGATGATAGAGGGAAAGACGATAGAAGGAAGGATGATAGAGGAAAGACGATAGAAGGAAGGATGATAGAGGAAAGACGATAGAAGGAAGGATGATAGAGGGAAGGATAGAAGAGGGAAGGATAGAAGAGGGAAGGATGATAGAGGGAAGGATGATCGAGGGAGAGATAGAAGAGGGAAGGATAGAAGAAGGAAGGATAGAAGAAGGAAGATAGAGGGAAGGATGATAGAGGGAAGGAGGTAGCTAGCTACAATATAATTGTTAGTTACAGAGGGATGTCATAATTAGGAGTGTTGTTAGGTTTAACAAAGCTCATGTCACAGCCTCAGGGAAAACACAGCCTTTCTCTAATTACCCGGTTATTACCTACTCTGTTAGGTTAGAGCTCTAACTCTTGGGCCCGCCTCTTAGCGTTAAGCTGACTGCTGTGATCGTGATTTATGGTACCTTATTATGAAGCTGTGAAATGTTTCAGCTACCATTACGTCATTCTCCGCTGTGTTGATGTTGACGAATGACTTTCAAGGAGGTGAAGCTACTCTCCTCTTCCTTGGATCAAACCTTATTAACACCCATTATCTAGAAGCTCTATGACTCCTTGGTTTAATCTTTTTACGAGTATTCTTATTTGAAGACGTTTCACCCATCAGTGTCCTTTGAAAACCCTCTAGTTGGCGAAACGTCTTTCAAATCAAAATAACCCAGGTGTTGCACGTGTCTCTGATGCCTCACGTTTTTTCTACCTTCTCTGTTTCTTTCAAGTATTTTGTATAACGTGATCATGTCTCACCTCTTCTGTCAGGACCCCTGTGATAACTGTTGTGAAGTGCACACATCTCTGGGGTATTACAGTGGAGTGTGCACATCTCTGGGGTATTACAGTGGAGTGCGCACGTCTCTGGGGTATTACAGTGGAGTGCGCACATCTCTGGGTTATTACAGTGAAGTGCGCACATCTCTGGACCTCAGTGTGAGCTGATTGCACTAGCGATCGAGCTACGGGATTCCGTAAATAACTCCGTTATTTAACGTAGTTAAAGGAGGATAGGTTTATTTTTTTCTTATCTCCCTTTAGCCTGCGTCGTTAATCTCGTTTATAAACCTGTATGAATCCTCATCAATCCAACAGACCGACAGAAACACAACAAACAAGACAATCCTGCTACGAACGCCATTTCCGGACTCATCCCCCGATGCTCTTTTGTTTGCTTGATAAAGAGAGTTCCCGTCTGGTGTAGGATCAGAGCCCATGAGCTCGGTGCTGATCCTCCTCTGTGTTCATACGCTCTGGCATCTGTGTTATATGCTAATCTCTGCCTTTATCTCTGGAAAATGGTTCATTTGTTGTGTGTCTTGCATTGAGCCCGTACTTCATTAAGAGAGGAAGGCTTATCCCTGTGTCGTTGGTGAAGACACCCTAGAAGAAAAGGGCTAATTTGAGGCTTAATTTGTACTTATTCTTCGCCTCAATGAAGAAAATTGGTCAGCGGGTGTTTACATGGAAAAGACAGACAACAGTAGACTTATAAACCAACACCCTGGCTATCTGCTGAGAACTATCCCCAGATAGATGAGGATTTGGAAGTCCACACCCTGGCTATCTGCTGAGAACTATCCCCAGATAGCTGAGTATTTGGATGACTACACCCTGGCTATCTGCTGAGAAAAACTATCTGCTTCTACCCAACTTGAGCATATCAGAATCCATTTGAAAGACAAACAACATAGAACTTGGAAGTCCCCGCCAACGCTATTTGCTGAGAACTGTCTAGTTCTTTCTAGATTAAGAACCATCGTGTATTATCCGTGTATTATGCTCACACGAAATTAATTAAGACTACCTGTTTACAAAGAGTCAGTTTAATAATTAAATCTAAATATGTTGTAAATTGTGAAGAAACTACTAACGAGATTCCCATGAAAGAATTTAGACGATGTTTAGAAAATATATAAATATTTTGATGCAAACAGTATACTAGGCATGAACTTTAATATATATTAGAATATATATTTTGTATATATTCTAATGAGTATATCTCTCTCTTGATGCACATGTACACGTAAAGGGATATATAGTTCAGTGTGCAGGAGGGCCTCGCTTATACAGCAGCTTAGGTTCCGGGTTACTGTAGGGCCTCGCTTATACAGCAGCTTAGGTTCCGGGTTACTGTAGGGCCCGCTTATACAGCAGGTTAGGTTCCGGGTTACTGTAGGGCCCCGTTTATACAGCAGGTTAGGTTCCAGGCTACTGCTGTAAAATAAAAATCATTGTAAAGTGAAAGTCTTTTTTCACTTTCAAATGCATATAAAAGCATGATAAGATCTTTACACTATTATATATTAAATGAGCAGTAGAGCTAGGTCTAAAAATGCATATACAGTACACACATTTCTTTAAAATATTTTCGTTCTTGGCTTATAGTGAGTGGTGAATATATTTACGTATTGTAGGAAGTCTGAGTAAATGAAGAATGGGTATAATTGAAAACCGCTGTATTAGCGAAACGCTATAAAGAAAACGCTTTAAAGTGGGGTCCTCCTGTATATACTCTTAGGGTTTATTTTAATACCGGCAAGCTCATAATTGGAACTAGAGTATTCTTGATGCTAGCGGGAGATTCGTCTGTAAACACTAGCATTTGTGGACACAGTGGTGCCTATGCTAACCTTCCTATGGTGTATAAATATACCTAGTTGGATGAATCTTATTGAAGCTAGCTAGCCCAGTGGCTTACGCGACGGTCTGGAGTTTTGAGACACTCTGACCGCGGGTTCGAACCCCACCCGTGGTATGGTTTATATCAGGTCTTAGTTTACAAGTAGAAACCAGTACAAGTCACAGACGTTGCGTGAAGATGTAGTAGCTTACAGGTCACGGACGTTGCGTGAAGCTGTAGTAGCTTACAGGTCACGGACGTTGCGTGAAGATGTAGTAGCTTACAGGTCACGGACGTTGCGTGAAGATGTAGTAGCTTACAGGTCACGGACGTTGCGTGAAGCTGCAGTAGCTTACAGGTCACGGACGTTGCGTGAAGATGTAGTAGCTTACAGGTCACGGACGTTTCGTGAAGATGCAGTAGCTTACAGGTCACGGACGTTGCGTGAAGCTGCAGTAGCTTACAAGTCACGGACGTGGGGTGAGGATGCAGTTTTGGTTTATACGTGAAGTGTGACCAGTAGTGACCAAAAAGGCATAAAAGTTTTCATTTGGAGTATTAACCCCGAATGATTAATAATCCAGCATAAGCCAAGAAAGCCAAGGCGTGTGGCTTATTTCCGTTGAAGTAATTAGGATGCGACCCACAACAGCCAACTAACTCCTAGTTACCTATTTACTTTTTAAGAGAACAGGGGACAAGGAGGCCCATGTATATCCCCCCCACCTTAGATTAAACCAGGGTCCTTTTGCTTGTTAGAAGAATGTTCAACCAGTGAGGTATGAGTAGCGTGGGGTAAGAGACATTGATCTCTGTATTCCTCACTAAAATCAGGAACAATACTAGTCTTTTATGTGGTCATTTAATGAGCATTGGAGGGTCAGCATCCATCTCCACTATTTACATCATTCTTAATGCTCATTGGCTATTGTGTGACATCACCCCCTCCCCTTCTTCCCTTCCCTTTAGAAGCACTCCCATTGGCCTTTCCCTCCAGGTATCGCTGACCAATTGGAGATTATCCCCGAGGAGGGATTACAAGGAACTGCTGAGAATACTACAGGAGGAGGAGGAGGATGAATCCTTCCTGGTTTGGCGGCATCCTGGAAATCCTTCATAGGAGTTAGAGGGAGGTAACAAATTGTTTAAAACCCAGAAATGAATAGAGGGTGGGCGTGAGTGAGACTTAGAGAGACACTCCTCTAGTGAGAGGAGGGTGAGTGTGAGTGAGACTTAGAGAGACACTCCTCTTGTGAGAGGAGGGTGAGTGTGAGTGAGACTTAGAGAGACACTCCTCTAGTGAGAGGAGGGTGAGTGTGAGTGAGACTTAGAGAGTCATCTTGTGAGAGGAGGGTGAGTGTGAGAGTGCAGACCATGGGTGAGTGACGGAAACTCTTTTGGTACTTTGAACTTCCGGAGCTGGAAAATATTTCCTGGAGTTGTAAAAGTTATTTTGGAGCTCTCAGACGTCTTCTAGATTTTTATACTTTCCCTAAAGCTCTAAAACTTCTCCCTAGAGCTTTAAAATGTTTTCTCTAGATATAAAACTTCCCCTAAAGCTCTAAAACTTCTCCCTAGAGCTCCAAAGCTTCCCTTGGAGCTCTAAAAGGTGAACAACCGAGTCTCATTTTAGGGATGTGTACTATCTCTCTCTCTCTCTCTCTCTCTCTCTCTCTCTCTCTCTCTCTCTCTCTCTCTCTCTCTCTCTCATTCCTAAATAAAAACTTTAGTATTTCTTCATCGTTGTTACTTCAATTATGATCTGGTGCAATTAATTATTATTATTATTATTATTATTATTATTATTATTATTATTATTATTATTATTATTATTATTATATTTCTAATCTCGTCTCTCTGATAAAGATGTAAAAATCAATAAACATAGACAGTCCTTCTACGGTATGAATCAATTTTCATTCAAGTAGATAGACTTTCCTTGGCCAGGATAGGTTCCTTCAGAAGTAGATAGATCGTCCTTGGCCTGGATAGGTTCCTTCAGAAGTAGATAGATCGTCCTTGGGCAGGATAGGTTCCTTCAGAAGTAGATAGATCGTCCTTGGGCAGGATAGGTTCCTTCAGAAGTAGATAGATCGTCCTTGGGCAGGATAGGTTCCTTCAGAAGTAGATAGATCGTCCTTGGCCTGGATAGGTTCCTTCAGAAGTAGATAGATCGTCCTTGGCCAGGATAGATTCCTTCAGAAGTAGATAGATCGTCTTTGGCCAGGATAGGTTCCTTCAGAAGTAGATAGATCGTCCTTGGCCTGGATAGGTTCCTTCAGAAGTAGATAGATCGTCCTTGGCCTGGATAGGTTCCTTCATAAGTAGATAGATTGTCCTTGGCCAGGATAGGTTCCTTCAGAAGTAGATAGACCTTCATTGGCCAACATAGGCTCGTTATTTACATTTTTTTTCTTCAAAATTTTCGCATATTTTACAAGTGATTTACAGGTTGTGATAACAAGCCTGGCAGCAGGTGGCTACCGTCACACCACGTGAACATTTCCCCTCTCCTGGAGTGCTCTAACAAGCAGGTCACTGATGACTCCATCCCCGCGGCCCTGGTCCCGTTAAACCACGTTTCGCCCGGAGGTAATTAGCCGAAAGGTAATTTGTGGCTGGCGAAAGCAGATACTCGGGGTTATGTTTACGGTGTGGTTCATAGGGTCGAATTTCCTGTTATAATGAGCGTGTATTTTGAGCTTTGTGTGTGTGTGTGTGTGTGCTTACCCTTATGTGGTTGCTGGGGTTTAGTATCGGCTCCTGAGGCCTGGGTCAGCAAGGTGCTGTGTTAAGATTGCTCAATATAGAGGAGCAATTGGGTTGTTTCAGTGATATTTTGGGTTCCGTGTGTATGGTGATTGTTTGGGGAGGAGTAGTGATTGTGGTTGTGGTGGTTGTGTAACAGTGTGGGTTTGTAATCGTGGTTGAAGTGGGGTTTTGTCAAGCCAGTATATACATTGCACGAGTATAATGAGTATATATAGGGAAGGGGAGTCGGGTAGTAGTGGTGGTGGTGGTGGCAGTAGTGATAGTAGTAATAATAGTAACAGTGGTGGTGGTAGTAGCAGTAGTAGTGCTAATAGCAGTAGTAGTGGTTGGGGCAATAGCAGTAGTTGTTGTGATGGAGAATGTAAAGCAGTAGTATTGGCAGAGCAGCAGTTGTGGCAGTAGCAGCAGCAGCACGGTGCAGCAGTAGCAGTGGCAGCAGAGTGGGGCAGAGCAGCAGCAGCAGAGAGCGGCAGCAGAGTGGTGGCAGCAGCGGCAGCAGCAGTGGCGGCAGCAGAGCAGTGGTGGCAGTAGCAGTGGCAGCAGCAGTGGGGCAGAGTGGCAGCAGCAGTGGCAGCAGCAGGTGGCAGCAGCAGCAGGGCATGCAGCAGCAGCAGGGCAGCAGCAGGTGCAGAGCAGCGGTGCTGCAGCAGGCGAGCAGCGCGTTGTCAGGCAGAGGGTGCAGTAGCAGTGGCTGGCAGCAGTGGCAGCAGCAGTGCAGCAGCAGGGTGCGCAGGCAGTGGCAGCAGCAGGGGCAGCAGCTGCAGCAGCAGCAGCAGCTGAGCATGGGCAGAGTGGTGTAGCAGTAAGGGTAGGATGAAGTAGCGAAAGTAGGTGGAGTCAGAGGGTGTGGTGGAGGTTGTAGAAGTGTGTCAATGATGACATTGCCTTGTATTGAATGATCACCTACCTGGAGTCTACCTGGAGGGTATTCCGGGGATCATCCCCTCCCCCGCGGCCCGGTCCACGACCAGGCCGCGGTCGTGTCACACGTGTGCTGCACTGCCTCTGTCACACGTGTTGCACTGCCTCTGTCACACATGTGTTGCACTGCCTCTGTCACACGTGTGCTGCACTGCCTCTGTCACACGTGTTGCACTGCCTCTGTCACACGTGTGCTGCACTGCCTCTGTCACACGTGTTGCACTGCCTCTGTCACACATGTGTTGCACTGCCTCTGTCACACGTGTGCTGCACTGCCTCTGTCACACTGTGTGCACTGCCTCTGTCACACGTGTGCTGCACTGCCTCTGTCACACGTGTGCTGCACTGCCTCTGTCACACGTGTGCTGCACTGCCTCTGTCACACGTGTGCTGCACTGCCTCTGTCACACGTGTCTGCACTGCCTCTGCACACGTGTGCTGCACTGCCTCTGTCACACGTGTGCTGCACTGCCTTGTCACACGTGTGCTGCACTGCCTCTGTCACACGTGTCTGCACTCCTCTGTCACACGTGTGCTGCACTGCCTCTGTCACACGTGTGCTGCACTGCCTCTGTCACACTGTGTGCACTGCCTCTGTCACACGTGTGCTGCACTGCCTCTGTCACACGTGTGCTGCACTGCCTCTGTCACACGTGTGCTGCACTGCCTCTGTCACACGTGTG